>JALMQS010000110.1:189755-797270 GCA_024734495.1 Forficula auricularia | reverse complement strand
TATATATATATATATATATATATATATATATATATATATATATATCATATTAAAATATTTATTTTACGATACTCCTAATTTACAACCCCTTCCTTTATTTCAATCGGATTAAAAATTTGACACAACTAATAACTCATGACACTTGATAAATGCACTAATTTAAAAAAATCGTTGGAGTAAAGGAAGGGGATGTAAATTAGTAGTGTGGCAACGACTTCAAATAAACGAAAATGTGAAAGTTGTGTGGTGAATACACCGAGCGATTTTAATTATTTTGAATTGAATTTCATCGTTATCAGGTGCTTTAAAAAATAAATAATTAGCATTTTAATTTGTTGTAAGAAAAATCAAAAAACCTAAATATCAGAAATCAGAAAAAAGTAATTATCATAGGACCACTATCAACCCGGTCTTAAAATTTGTAGAATGAATAGAAGTTTAAAATAAAAAATTATCAAAAAAATCGAAGAGTACATACAGTTTCAAAAACAAGATTAAAATTTTCAAACTCAAAAATCGCATATAAAAACACTTTAAATAATTTTTTTGTATTTTTTTCTAAAAAGTAGTGTAAAAAAACAAAAATTTCAAAAAAAATTTTTGAATTTGGACCATTTTTGAAGAAGTTATGAGCGAAAAACCGAAATTTGATATCTTTTAAACCGGTGATCAAAAAAATTTCAAAATTTACCAGAAAGAGTTTTGAGGGTACTAAAAAATGTCAAAAAAATGAAGGAAATCAAAAATTAAAATTTTTAAAACCGTCCGATTTGCCCCCTTATGTATTATAGAAGAATTTTCAAGTAAATTTCTCGTACGCAGGGTCGTTTTTGTAATGTCACTCCGGCTATTTAGTTGAAATCTCGTACTATGAGTTTTTTACGAGGTGGGATAGATGATCTTCAACGCTCAACTCCCTTTTTAGTCACCTCTTAAGACAAGCAGGGGATACTGTGGACCAATTCTAACCCCACAGGGGAAGATTTTTGGTGGTATGTATTTATTTAAAAGTTTGAGAAACGCTGTCATAGAATTTTGTGTAAATAATAAATATAAATGTTTTACTATGATGATATACTTAATGGCTCAAAAAATAGAACTATCAATATAACTCCAAGACCCTTTAATCGATTTGTGCATACGTCATTAAATTATGTTTAATGTACCCTATGTGTTTTTGTATTTAAGCACTACTGTATTAGTGTATTCTTATTGTGAAAAAACTCAAAAAATTAGATATTTAAATAAAAATTTAGTAATATAATTATATGTTTGCAAGTTTTGCCTTCCCCTCTCGAAAAATTTGTTTGCGGAAATTACTTGAGTTTTTTTATATTAATAATATAATCCAACTGTTCTTTTCAGAGTATCTTAGGTCGTATGGGAATTAATAATATTCTAGAGAAAAATGATATAATGGCTACATTAATTAATCGCTTATGTAGAAGCAGAATTACTGTTGAATTATGCGTGATGGTGTTTCATCTAACTCACGGCTACAGTTTTCAAGAACAAAAAGAGGTAACTGAACTATTTATTTATTTTTTATAATTGTTTATATCAGAAGCGAAATGTGAAGCACAAAAAATTTATATCCTAGAATATAAAATTTGAATTTAACGACGATAAACCATATTTAAAATGTTGTGGAATTATCCAACGGGGGCAGAATTTAGGCAGTGGAGGGTTATCAAAAATTAAAATAATCTAATCTCAAATACTTCTACACTCAAATTTCTAGCTTTTCTGCTTAAAATCAAATAATATGTTTTATATAACCGGAAAATTTGTAGAAATTAATTGATTTGAATTAGTACAATATTTGTAAATTGAAAGATATAGTAAGTAAGAGTAAGAGTAGGTAGATATATATACAGTGAAACCCCACAAATTCGAACTAATTGGGGCTGTATCCTGTTCGGATTAGCCGAAAGCTGGTTTTGGAGCACGTTTCTGTTTGAGTTGCGTTGTTATTATTGAGTTTTTAAATACGTGAACGGTGTTGATTAATGTTTTGATTTTAAATTATGGCAAGCAAACGAAAACACAGTTTTTGTACCGTAGAACAAAAATTAAAAGCTTTAAAGCGTCTGGACGGTGGGGAAAATTTGACAAAGTTGTCTGGCGTGTTTGGTGTTGGTAAAGCAACAATCAGTGATTGAAAATTGAACAGTTTTGCAATGTAACAAGTGTTAAAACCTTAAATTTGTCAAAAAAAAACTCGTTCGGATGACCCGGGATTTCGGATATGAGGGGTTTGTATGAGCTAATGACGTCTGGCACTAGTTTGATTTTGCTCGTCTTATGTCTCAGAAAACCTTCATTTTTAAACTACACTAAGTTTTATTATTTTCACTATATCTAAATGATTTTTTTTAATTACTATTAAAAGTGAAAACTTACGACCTTGATGATGTCTCGCGGAAATAATTTCGCGTACACACACACACACATTGCAAGTCAATTTCGTCAAGCCATAGGGCTTGACTTGGGCGTCAATATAAAAAATACAAAGACATGTTTAATATAATAGAATTAAAAATAAAAACCTATTAAACTGTTCAACACTCGAGAGGGTGCATGAATTTTTTTTAATCAGTTCTTATTTGATTTTTAAACTAAACATCTAAAGCAGTGTTTCCCAAACGTGGGGTCCATGCCTCAGGGGGGGGGGGGGGGCGAATCGATTGCTAAGGGGGCCAATTCCGAAAATGAACTCAACCAGAGCTTAAGCCTCTGGCGAGTTTCAGTCACTACTTGAGCCAAAGAATTAAAAGGAATAAAGATTTTTCAAATGAAAAAACATGTTATTTTGCGGTGGCGAAAATGTATCATATACATTTAAATATGCATCTTTTAGTCTAGGTTTCTCTCCACTCCATCTTAAATTAATTTTAACACATTATTTTTGGTTACGAATTTTTTTAATGTATTTTAGCCCTTAAAAAAAAAAATATTTAAAATGAATAAATTATCTTAGGATTCACAAAATAATAATAATAATAATAATAATAACATCGCGGAAGAAAGGAAGAGAGCTGAAAACCAGTAGATTTCAAACTTTTCAATCTTTTTATTTAAAGTGACCAGCCAGTGTACCTAGAACTTTTGCAGCCTGGGGTGGTCTCCAATTTTCCTCCCTTTCTAAGTCAATCAAATGGTGAATTTTACAAATTAATAAACATAAATAAATAATTATAATTAAGACAAAGAGGGGAACTTTTTTACCATTGGATGCAATATTTAAATTAGGCAGTAATAAAGAAGGCCGCCTAAGTTGGATTTACCTATAAATTCAACTTGAAACAAAATTTTTCAGATTATATTTTCTACCCTACATTGAAATGACGACGAGGAAAAATATTCGAAATCATATAGTAATTAATAATTCGTGGAAATCGAATAGTAAACCTATGAAGTGACAAGTTGTTTTTTACAACTATAACTAAATATAAAAAAATGCTGCCCCAAAATATGTGCCGCCCGGTGAGGACCGCACCCCCCCCCCCTAGGTACGCCACTGAGTATAGCAACAGATTAGTTTTCGTGGACAGGGTCATTTTAGCGATGTGGGGGTGGAATGGGCGGGAAGGGTGCGTAGTGGGGTGCAGGGTGGGTGCGGAGTTGGAATGGGGTTGGAGTGAGGGGTGGGGGTTCGGGAGTGGAATGCCGGAGGGAGTCCGGTGTGGAATGGGCGGGAAGGGTGCCAAGTGGGGTGCAGGGTGGGTGCTAAGGTGGAATGGGGTTGGGGTGCGGGGCTGGTGGGAAGGGTGAGAAGGGTGCGTAGTGGGGTACAGGGTGGGTGCAGAGATCGAAAGGGGCTGGGGTGGGGGGTCCAGAGGGCCGCCGAAGGCGGGCGTCGCAGCTAATTTTGGTGTGTATATTTATATAAGGTTGTTTTCAAACCGAGGCAGAGTTATTTAACTGATTTCACTAAAATTCAGACCAAAATGTAAAAAAATATTTATTTGCTATGACTCTGTGGCTGGCGAGCGTAGATTTTGAATTTATATTCTAGGTAATATTGTAAAATATTAAATCTAAATAAAAATCAGATTTAGATATTTGTCATTTAAAATAATTAATTCAATGAAACTGCAAAGAGCGTACCGAGTCTTGAAAATGTTTCACTTTTTTCTCCAATTTATTTTGAATTTCTTCACTATATTCAATGGATGGTTTGTAGGTTTTATTTATATATAGAAATAGAATAAATATAAAATTTAGGGGTAGATATTAAGGGCTGTTTACCTTTGGGCGAGTCTAGGTGTCCTCTGCTGTTGCCCCGATGAATTTTTGACCACAACTAAAGCGAAAATGCAAGATCGAAAGAATCCCGTTACTCGATTAGATTAGCAACCGGGCCAACTTTCTCCGAATTAGGTTCAATGGAAAATTATCAAAAGCACTTTTTAAGCAATTTTATTATTTTTTTATAATAAAATTAAAAAAAAGTTTCTAATTAAATATAGATGCTGTTAAGAATCGTTATTTAAATTTTATTTTATTTTTTATTTAAGGGTAGTTAGATGGCGAAAATTTGAACACTCGATTTTTTATGTTATTTTCTCCTCAGAAGTCAGCGAAACGTTAATTAGTTATTAATTAATCAACCAATTGAACAGAACATTGAATAAATTTAAATTCATTTTGTTGTAATAGCACATAATCGTCCTTTGTATTTGAACCCGTGATAAATAAACAGAAAATTATTTCTAATTAAAAAGACTGATGATAACCTTTCGAAACTATAGTCTCTCGCCAATAAATTATATATACAGGGTGAGGCATAAAGATCTACCATATTTTGAAGAAGTATAAAAAAATGAAAAAATTTAACTAGAAAAAAACTGAATACATTTTTGAAAAGAACATAATTTTTTTTTAAAAATGTGTCTTAAACATTATATAAGGCAAAAAAAAAGGGGGGGGGGGAAAGTGGGTCAAAAATGAAAATTCTAGTCCTTTCGACCAAATACAACCATATTTTGTATATCATATTCTGTGGACCCTCAGAAGGCTAGAAATGCAAAAAATAACCAACCCAAAATGGGGGGGGGAGTCAAAAGTGAAAATGATAGCCCTTTCGACTAAACTATGTAGGTATACAAAATTTGGTTGAGTTTGGTCGAAATGGCTAGAATTTTCATTTTTGATCCTCCCCCATTTTGGAGTGGTTAGTTTTTGTATTTCTAGCCTTCTCGGGGCACAGATATGCACAAAATTTGGTAGAATTTGGTCGAAAGAGCTAGAATTTTCATTTTTGACCCTCCCCATTTTTTTGTCTGATATATGGTAATATTTAAGATACATTAAAAAAAAATATTTTATGTTCTTTTCAAAAATATATTCAGTTTTTTTCTAGTTAAATTTTTTCATTTTTTATACATCTTCAAAATGTGGTAGATCTCTATAGCCCGCCCTATATATTGGTATATATTTATTTGCATCAAACAGAAGACAACCTTACTGATTTTACTTTCAATATTGATTTTTAACACATTAAGACGAAATCATTTGATATAATAATAATAATATTAATATTAATAATGGTATATATTTTTATTCCAGCGAAATATTCCTTTATTTTTAGGGATGTCATTTGGAGGCACTTCTTCCCAAACGATAATTCACTTCCTTCAATCTATCAACCGAGGTATGTATATTTACTATACTAAAGCTTTATTAAAGTATCTTTTAAGGGAATCACAAGAGGATGTCATCTACTATATCCGAGATGGAATGGATAATTTTTAATTATATTTTCGAAGGGTTGTATTCATCTCCTCTCACCCTTCTGACATATTTAATTAAAAACGCATCTAGTAAATGATAACCTCTTATGATTTCCTTTGAAATTTAAAGTTTTTCTTCTATTAGAAAATTGAAATCGTATAAATTATCTTTTGAAGAAATAATCCATAAGGAAATATGTCCAAATAAGAATTTCAAATGAGGATATGTGTCAATTTCATTCAAATACAAACAAGTTTTATTGAGAAAAAATTATTGGAGGTACCCAGTGTTTTTTTTTTTTTGTAAAAAATTAGACTAAGGATCACAAAACCACCATTATTTAAAATAATACAATAAGTATAGGTATTATGTTTTAGCTATTATTAATAAGTTTAATTTATTTGAGGCTTTGGTATCAGATTGATGATTTGAAAGATTTCCTAGGTTAAATAAAAAATAAGTCGAAATTTTTTAGTTTATTCTTAATGTTTTGTAAAATAAACTTGAAGTCGTTTTCGATAGAAGATATACACATACAATATATATATTCTAGGTAGTTAGAATCAACACATCACAATTTTAATTTATGTTATATTTACACCACCACCCGTGAAAATATAACCAATCATCAACCTGATTTATCAAGGCCTCAAAAAAGATTTTTTTTCGATCGATTAATAATAATAATAAATAACTTATGAGGAGAATTTTCTAGGTTAGGTTTCACAAAAGGTGTTTGTGAAACCTAACCTAGAAAATTCTCCTCATAAGTTACTTATAATGTTTCACCTAGAACCGACACCTAAATCCTTAAAAAAAAAAAATTAATAATAATAAAATTGCTAAAAAATCATACATTTTGGATTACTCATTGATGTAATATTATTATTGTGATTTTTAGCCATATTTTTAGATAAAATCGCTAAGTTTAATAAATTCATCCTCTCCCTCTATAAATGTAGTTATTTTTCCAAGATATATATTCAAACCATTTGACACATAATTCTAGGAGAAATTTTGAATTTTTATGCAATAGTTATTTTGGAAATCGAGAATGTCATCAAAAGATAGTTTAGCTAAGTTTCGGGGATTAAATTTTTTGGCCATCTTCTAAACACATTTCAGTATGAAAATAAATGGGAGGCACATGGGCGATGTGAATAGATAAATCTTATTATATTAAACGAGTAACAGCTCTAACGATTTGGATGAAATTCACAGGTTAGGGGGTTTTTGGGTTGACATTTCGATCTGTCACGGTCTCATCTTCGGATAAGTTGATTTTGATAGGTTTTTTGTTCATTGAAAGCCAAGCCAATCTACCTTCACAAACGGATAAAGCTAGGAATACAATTCTGAAAAAAATTCTCCCCTTGCTCAAAATTAACCACCAAAAAGCAAATCCAAGACCGTAAACTCCAAACTCAACAAAGTGGTTAACAAATGTTTACGTCAGGAAGCCATTGACTCCATTAAAATATATAATTACATTTTTATTCACTTGTGCGGGTGTGTGAGTGGAGGTGACGGTGGGGGTAGATGTGGGGGTGCAATGGTAGCGGCCCTCGGGGGGTATGGGGTTTCGGGAATGGAATGAAACGCTTATCACATTGATCACAGGCGAAAGGCTTTTCGTCTGTATGAATAAGTAAATGGCTTTTGACTTCAGCTTTTAGCGAGAAACGCTTATCACATTGATCACATACGAAAGGCTTTTCGCCTATATGCATAAATATATGCTTTTGGATAGTAGATTTTTGTGAAAAACCCTTCTCGTAGTGATCACAGACGAAAGGTTTTTCGCCTGTATGAATAAGTAAATGGTTCTTGAGATTAGTTTTAATTGAGAAACGCTTATCGTAGGTGGGGTGAATGTGGGGTGGGTGGTGCAGGAGGTGGGTCCGGGTGGGGCGAGGTGGGTGGGGGGGGGTTCGGGGATTGATATATAGCTTTTAATTGAAGAAAAAAGTTAACGAGCATTGCTCGGTGGCCATGCTCGGTGGCCAGATACTATGTTATAATATAAATAAGATATTTTAAGGAACAAACAATAAATTATTATTGCATATTTAATTTGATTTTTATTTCAGGGACATTTTCAAAATTTAATTATGAATCTATGAATGAGAAAATATATTCTCAAAAGGATCCGCCTAGCTATGATTTGAATAAAACTACAACACCTACTTATTTATATTATAGCCTTGGAGATAAAATTGTCAATTATGAGGTGAGTAAATAAAATGGGTAATATGGGAAATTTCGGATTGGACCACCCTTGGTGAAGTTATAAACAAGATTCGGCTTCTAGTTTTGAAATCAAATGGTTTTGAATAAATTAAAAATTCAATTTTATTATTAAATTTCACCATATCTGGTCCAAACTATTATGATTTAAATAAACGGTTCCCAGATCTATATAAATAATTAAATAAATAATGACTGATTTTGTTTTAGGCTGTTCTACTTCTTCCAGATTTGTTACCAAACTTGAAAAAATTTGAAAAACATCGCACTAGAAATTTTAATCATATGGATTATATTTTTGATATTAATTTGACAGGAATTATCTCTGATTATTCTTATTTTTTAAAAAATATAAAATTAAATAAGAATATAATGAGATAGATTAGGCTAAAAATACATTTTCATACAATTGGCCATCAATAGTATTTGTATAATTTTTAAAATTATATATCTAAACATCAAAAGCATGTACCAGAATTTTTTGGAAGGGATTTTTTTGGGAAAAAAATCACCTTTTTTAATAATTTAGATATAAATGTTTTAGTAAAAACCCGTTTTTGATGTTTCAGTAAAAACACTTTTTTAGTAAGAACGCGTTCTTCGTTTCCCTATATACCTCTGTGGGAACTAGAATTTACTGATGTTGGTTGAGTTTGGTTCAAAGGTTCATTTTTGACCGAGGGGTGAACCGCGACCTAAAATGCTGTACACCTACTTCCACTTGTACTTCCAAATATTTCCAAGTACATCCAAAATACTTCCAAGTACATCCAAAATACTTCCAAGTACATCCAAAATACTTCCAAAGAGGTAGCACTACTTCCAATCGCGGATAACCCCTCGTTTTTGACCTTCCATCTCATTTTGAGTGTTTATTATCAACATTTTTTAAACGAAAATGTCAAAAATTACATCCTCTACAACCCAAAATGAGATGGAAGGTCAAAAATGAAGATTCTAGACTTTTGAACCAAACTAAACCACGCGTTCTTACTAAAATGGGTTTTCACTGCAACATATATATTAAAATTAAAAACTTTGACCTAGAGGCATAGGTATTAAATAAAATTTTAAAAGCTATTTGAAATTATATATTGGTCGATTTACATTTATATATAGTAAAATGTAAGGTAGATGATTCCGGAGGGCCGAAACCTATGACCCTCAATTTGAGTATGTTCTCGAAATATTTTTATTATTGTATTAAAACTTTTTAGTAAAAACTTTTTAAATGTTTAATTTAAAGTTGATAAGGTGTTTTTCGCCTAGAAACTTAATCTTTTAAATTCCTTAGAATATATAATAAGTAACTATATGTATATAAAAAAATATTTATTATCATATTTATATATAAAAATGAATATTACTACTTATAATTGTTTTTCAAACTGATACATTTTATCAAAATAAGATATATGAAAAGCTGTAAACAATCTTCACAGCTATTTAATGGAAACTGGTAAAAAATAAGAGTCACAATTATAGTTACCAACAAAATATTCTTTAAGTTGCTAGGCAAATAGTATTTTACTTTTAACTATAGATAGTACCAAACGCCTATATATATAGATCATTGATATATTTAATTATAATTTTCTAATAGAGCCCTCTTAGAGGTTTTTTTCTTCAATATCTAAATCTATTTCAATATAAAAAAATATATACATTATTCATAATATTTATACCCTAGTCATTTTTTGTTATGTTAAGTTAATTTTATCTGTATTTATTAATAAAATGTTATCAGTAAATATATGTTGTTGTCTTTTTAACATATATTAAAATTCTTTTTCCAGCAGCTACTAGTAAATCTGTAGGTTTTCATTAAAATTTAAAAATCAAGGTTGCAAATTTGATGCTTTGTTTATCAAAAGAGAAATTTCGACTGATAGCATCTATATTAGTTATTTTTAATGAACTTTTTTCATTAGAATGAACAATGAGATTATCTCACTAAAAATATATAATTCAGATAGTTTCTGCCGAGGAGTGTACCACGACCTGAAATCGTGTACACCTACTTCCACTTCCACTTTTATTTCCAAGTAGAAGACAATAGAAGACAGTAGATTATCTAATGAATTCCAAAGTAATTCTAAGTAATTCCAAAGACACTGTACACCTAATTTGAATCGCGGTTCTCCCCTCGGTTTGAGCTAAAACTTCTCTTTTGGTAAATTGCTCACTTGATTAATTGAATTTGATAAAAAATCCAATACTTTCTAATATTTATGAACAATGATCATTAATTCTCCAAACAGAAAAAGATTTAAAAAAAAGTATACAAAGACATTTTAGATTTACAGCGCCGCCTGCAAATCGGAGGATATGCATTTGAATAGTACGCTCTGAGCTGCGGGTTGCATCAACAGGTGTGTATTAAAACCTGGCTTTTTAAGCTTAACTAAAATTTAAAAATTACAAATAATTTTAATATAATAACTCAAAATTAAATAGATTATTTTTAGCTAATATAACGAATCGAAAAAATCTTATTTAATTGAGAGTTCTGGATCTGTATACTATATTTTTTATTGTGTATGTTTATAGTCATTTAAGTTCATAATGTGGCTTTATGAACAATTTTAATATGAGTTATAAGTTATAACATTTGAAAAAATAAAGATTCTGTCTTGAAAGCACCTGTTTTTAATACCATCTTCGATGTTAAGTGGAAAGTTTAGTTTAATATTTATTAATTAATTAAGCTTTAATAATTTTTCAAAGTATAAATGACTTTTTATTTAATAAAAGCTCGCTTTTTAAGAATAACTAAAATTTAAAAAATTCCAAATAATTATAATCTAACAACTCCAAATTAAATTAATTATTTTTAGCTAATATAACCTATCGAAAAAACCTTATTTAATTGAGAGTTGTGGATCTGTATTTATATTTTTTATTGTGTATGTTTATAGTCATTTAAGTTTTATGAACGATTTTAATATGAGTTATAAGTTTTAACATTTGAAAAAATAAAGTTCCCGTGTTTGAAAGCACCTGTTTTTAATACCATCTTCGATGTTAAGTGGGATATTTAGTTTATTATTTATTAATTCAGGACTTTAATAATTTGTCAAAGTATAAATGTTTTTTTTTGAATCAAAAGCTTAAAAAAGGCTGATTAAATTATTATTATCATAATGTAAGAGTGAGTAACAAATGTCCAAAAATCCAGGGCCGTATTAAGATTCTGTTAGTCCCTAGGCTGTACTCTCCTCTCCTAAGTTGGCGATTTATTTGACTTGAGTTGTTCGAGTTTTTCCAAATCATTGTATGGAAGAGTGCTTAAAGTGCCTAATACAGAAGAAGGCCCTGGAAAAATACAAGAATAGATGAGAAAAAAAATGTAAATTTCGAAAGCGTTGATTGAAAGATCTTATAGTGCTTTTAACCTTCCAGCGGGCGCACTGTCGTAAAATTTACGACACATGCGCCTTATCAATTCCACCACTTTTACCACTTAGTCTCAAAAATCGAACTCCGAGCTATTCGAGGGTCAAGGTTTTTCTAAACTACAGATGTGCTTAGAAGTTTTTGTTCTTAATTCATATTTGAAAATTTCCGTTGAGCGTAAATTTTACAACACGAGGCTTAAAGTATAAGTATATTAAATAAACTATTTTTTTTCAATTTCCCACTTATCATTTTCATCATGGTTTCTTTTTATAGCTAAATGTATTTTTTGCCTTTATACGTGTTCCATTATGGCTCTATCAGAAAAGAGCTAGATCAAAATTTAGTGTTCTTTCGTTTTTTGTTTAAGAAAGTCGAATATATTTTTTTAAAAGTACTGTAATTTCTCATTTTTCATAATCTTAAATCAATTCTCTAACAATAATATAAAGAAAACACCATTTACATAGAGAAAACTTAATGTCGTAAAATTTACGACAAGCGCCCGCTCAAGGGAAATTACACAGCGCGCCCGCTGGAAGGTTATAGAAAGAATGAGCCAGAAAATAAAAGAAACAGAGCTTTGGATAAAGTATATGTATTTGAAAAGCCAAAATGACCTTAGAGATGGGAATGAAAACGATTGAATGTTTATTTTATTTGTATTAGTACTTTAAATCAGAAATTTTTATATTTCATCATTTATTTTAACATCAAGTATGCGTTATATGCATCATCCTAATAAAATAATAAATAAACCATTTTTAATAGTAGATCTTATTTTATATGAATGAAATAATTCAAGAATTAAGTTAAAGTCCAACTTTGATTTTTCAAATATTTTATTTTAATAATTTTATTTTAAATATTCTTCCATTATAATTAAGATAATTTTACAAATCTATCTGTTTCTAATTAAGATTCTTTTCAAGAAAAATTAAATAATAATGATAATTATACTAAATATTTTACAACATTAGATTTTAAAGGAAAAAAAAAATTAAAATAAAATAATACATAATAATAAAATAATAATAAAATAATATTATTGAATAATAAGTAATTCTAAAAAAAAGTATTTGAGATATGAATGTTTATATCTTTGTTGTCTCTGGTTTTTTTTATTACTAATTAATTAATCTTATCACATTCGTTAACACAATCACAAATTAGATACACACATACATTAAACGTCGTTATTTCACATTTATACACACAAATACACAGCCACAAAGACACTAGGAATGTTGTTGAGGACAGAGCTTTTGTTGTGATGCACAACATCGTTGTTTCATAAATTGATGTTGACAATATTGGAAGCCATAATGGCTTAAGAATTCATGACAAGACATACTGCCGGCAAGGTCGCTTGCCTCGTCATGACAATCGGTGGTTGATGCAGAATTCGACGAGAAACCACTTGACTCAGCGTCTAGAAAACGAAATATTATTGTAAACAAGAATTCAATTACAATTTAATCAGCAGTGCGTGTGATTAGAAAGCGATAACGTTTTTTGTGCCATGCTTAAAATACATATCCATTGGAATCAACATTGAAGAAACATCAATCATTAGATACATGCGGCGGCAATCAATTAGAAATCAGATTTTAATCTGAATCTTGTTTGTTGTTTTTACAACAGATGGAGATATGTATTAAATATGTTACTGGCAATGTGTAAAATGGAGGCATTATACATATTTAATGCTTAGGAAATTTAAAGAATTTTTTACTTTTTTAGATAAATTACTAGCCTTCGGTGGGCCTCTTGCTGGCCCCCTGGAGCCCCCGTTACTTAAACACTCCCTCTCCTCCATCTTCAACCATTCTCCAACCCAGGAACTTCTCCCCCGCCTCTGATCACCCTCCAACCCAGTAAACCTACCCCCTGGATTCCCCACCCTTGGACCCTGAATCCCCTGGACCCCCTGGATTCAAACCCTCACCACTGGTCCCAACCCCACATAGGTATATATATATATATATATATATAGGTACAGAGATAGGCACAAATCCCCGTTAGTAGCCCCCTGGACCCCCACCCCTGACTCCTAACCCCCCCCCCCCACACCTGGGGGGAAGGACATAAAAACATATAAACATAGGTACAGACACAGAGACAAATTCCCTTTAGAAGCCCCTGGACACCCACGCCCTAGACCTCCACCTTTCCCCTGGAACCCATCTTCCAACCCCTGAGGGGACGGAGATAGGTAGTTACAGAGCACAAATGCCCTTTAGTAGTATGTGATTAAGGTAGTTCTTTCGCGACAATCCACACAAAAAGTTTTAGCCTCGTAACCACTCTATACATATGAACGGTATTAAACTTTTAGGCTATGTTTTTTAACGTGACTGTACTTCTCACACTACTATAACCTCTTTATGAATGGATCGTTTCCAAGCTATTAATCTTATATCACCTCCACTAAAAATAATCGCCCAAATATGTTATATTTTTTTTATTTTTTATCAAAACTACGAGGTAAATAATTTCAATTTTTTTTTAAGTTACTCCGAACATATTATTCTAACAAATATTAGTTTTTCATCAAGTTGGTGAAAGTCCTTCAATGAAAAAAAATAAATAAAATAATGATCATTTTCCAACCCTTTCCCAATCTACGCTATGCAAAAAATGTCATTTTTAATTGTAATTATTTCATGTTTGGTATGGTAAATCGTCTTCAAATTTTAACAGTATGTGTATTATGCTTTTAATGACTTATATTTCCAAGTTTCGAAGACTTCTTGAATATTTGCATTTATGAAAGAACTACCTTAAATAAATTTAATACATACATCATTTTTTCGTTTAGGGAACTATTTGCCCACTAGGGTGGTCACAAGAAATCGAAATTTCGAATTTTTCCGGTGCAGACCTCTTAAAAGCCAATTGGGTAAAAAATGAGCTTGGCAAAGTTTCAGCTCAATTGAATATCGGTAAACCATGCCTCTACGAGGTTAAAGTTTTGACAAAATGCAATTTTTTGCAAATTCTGGAAAGCAGATGTAATTGAATGTTGTTATCTTTATAGGCATTTGCTTAGAAGGTCAGTTTTGAGGATTCAGATCATGTTTGGTCATGGAAAATGATGAATATCTAGAAATCTAAGACTTGTAAGAAAAAAGTGGTCCAAGTACAATTTCAAGTCAACAAAATTGCCTAGAAAATAAGAAAAGAATCAAGTTTCTAGCATGAGAGGTTTTCATTTTATGAAGGAAAAACTGAAATTTTTCAAAACTTCAACCTCGTTGAGGCACGGTTTACTGATATCCAATTATGCCGAAACTTTGCCAATCTCATTTTTTATCAAATTGGCAACTTTTCAGAGGTCCGCACCGGAAAAATTCGAAATTTCGATTTCTTGTGACCACTCTAATGCCCAGTCTTCTAAAAAAAAAAATGTTTATTTTAATTTATTCTACACTTTTTCTAGGCATTATATACATTATACAATACCTAAACATGAAATATTATAGTAAAATATGATCGATCTATTTTTAGAGCAATTTTTATTTAAATTTAAGCGTATTCTAGTTTTCTCAACACTTGCATCTGGTGGTATGTTAAAGATATAGTGAGGGGTATTTGTATAGAACATGATATGTATATTTATTATATAGATTAAAACTTTTAATAAATATTTAAGGTCCAGCTATAAATCAATTTTTCCCCCCGGATAATTCATATAATTTAATTTATGATTTTTCATTTTCAAAACTAGAAATTAAAAAATGAGTAAATGATCCATTTTAATATATAGAAAATTTGTTAGATTTTATTTTCCCGATGAAATTAAATATGGTAAAAAAATATAGACTGAATTAAAAGTGAATTTAAATTAATATGATTCTTATGAAAAATAAGAATATATTTTTAGTTTATTTTTTAATTTGCTGAAAATTAAAACAGATTAATTAAAGCGTTTATGTTAACATCGATGTTATATTCTAGTAAATAATGCATTAAATATTTTAGAAAATCTCGTAAATCACATCCAACTCTTTTTTTACACGGTTCAAAAAAGTCTTCCATTTTATGGTTTTCATTATTTTATGAAGGGATTTTTAAAATTAATAATTAGAAATTAAATTAATCTTTTTATCACTTCTTTTTTTTTTATTGAATTTCTGAGGATATCTACCATGTAAAAAACAGTTGGGTGTATTTAAAGAAAAAAATAATATTATTTTTAAATAATATCTGAAAAATAGTAAAAGACAAACAAGACAAAATTAAATAAAACAATGATAAGTTATCTATTTATAGAAAATGTAAATTATTGAGTATTTATCGTGTTTTCGCGAGGCTTAACATCGACGTAAACTGCGGTAATAAGAACGATGTTAACCCTCGAGTAAACAAAACTATCAGAAATAAATAATATTGTCGAATGTTCCAACAGTCTTTATGAAATCATCAGGCCTATGGTGCTTAGAATAAAAATAAATCTTAACTTATCAAAGTTTTTTCTTAAAATATTAACATCAAATACTTTTTTAAAAGCTGAAATAATAATGTGTGGGTTAGAAACAACATTTCGAAGGCATCATTTCAAAAAATGACATAGTACAAAAAAGCTATCAAAAATAAATTGTATAACAAAGAATAAGGGAAGCACATTTCATTTGAAATATATTAATAAATTAGATAGGTTGAAAAGCAATGAGTTTTTTTTTTATCTAGTTTATTAAGTAAATTATTTTAAAAAATAAGTGTTTTTTTGAAGGAAAGAAACGAAACAGTTGAAAGAAGAATGAAGATTTAAAAGCGAATCTTATACTAACCGTTTAAAATAATACTGATAAACAAACTAATCTCGGTTAATTTAAATTGATTCGAATTAATTTGTAAGAAATATTTATCTTAAATTCATGTTCATTATCAATCTTTTAGTAATCTTGTTAAGGGAGTTCGAGACAGCTTATCTATCTGCTTGATCTTCGAAAAAATCTTTCGTTTTTCTCCAGAGTGACAACTTCTGCCTACTAAATTTTTTAATAAAAAATTAAGGTTAATTTCGAATAAAATCTTTGTTATGATAATATTAGTCAAAAGAATATTGAGATAAATTTTTTCTCATTATAAAAACATTTATTTAGCACAAAAAAGGATTTCAAAAAATAGAGTTGGAATTCTACACTACTGCTTTTGTCATATTATGTTGGTAGCTAATAACTTTTTATTTTTTACATTTAAGAATAACTAATTAACTAGACTGTCAAATCTATTGAAAAATGTATCATTCGATTCATAAAAGTTGAATTATTGATCTTTATAAATTTGTTGAAAATGGTATAATTTGTATAGAAGTTAAAGCCCTTTTAAAAGCTCGATCCATTTACTTCAATGTTAAAAGGATAATTTTCAATAATTTATTTCTCGGTAATGGGACAGACGATCAACCTCAAAATTTGGTAATGATGGTAAAAATTTGAAAATTTTCTTATAAAAATGATAAACAGTCACGAATCCCCTTAAATACAAACAATTCATTTGAAATGGCTAAAAGATTTAGAATTATACTCATTTATTGTAATTTTTTGAGTATGACTTTGGACTTGGAAGCTGATTAAAACGAGCAGTGATAATTTGAGAAGAAAACAAATATTTTATAAATGTCAGCGAGTTGTTAGCCAAATCATGACGCGAAACTAATAGTCTTAACAAATATACTTTCTAAAACAAAAATTAAAATTTACGAATATATACATATATTGGATATACATATATGTTGTACTTTGCAATGTAATAGCTTAAAAACATTCAGCCAAATACGACAACAAACTTGAAAAAGAGCAGGAAATGAAATAAAACCTCATCAAGATGTAATGAATTAAATTCGACGGTAAATAATAAAATGTTTGAAAGAATTGATTTAAAATTTCTTTTTGTAATACAGTCAAAGATCTCTAAACGCGGCCTCACTTTTTATGTTTTCGATATTTTGTTTTGAGTTAAATTTCATTACAGAAATGAATATTTCAATTCTATTATAATAATCTTTAAACTTTTTTTTCACCCCATGATTAAGAATCGTGGTTATTTCTATAAAAAAATTCATGAGAAAATTTTCATGGGGGGGGGGGGATATTTAGTGGGAATTTTTTTCTTATTAAAACAAATAGGTACTTTAAGAAATTAAAAAAGAACATAATTCTTGATTAAACATATGGCATATATTTAAATTTAAATATGGTTAGTTTGCCATAAGAAACGGTTTGTCGTTACCTTTACTCATCCCATGATCCCTGCCCTTGGGGGGGGGGGAGGTCAGAACCCCATCCCCTGTGGCTACGCCCCTACTTGGATCTATTCATTTTTATAATTTAGTTTATAATATGACATTGATGTCGCTGCTGATCAACATCCCTTGGTGAGGATCCTTTTTAAATTTATTATCAACAATAGAAACAACAGACTCGAATGTGATTTATTCTGATTCAAGCTTCATTTTAAAGGCTATAAAATAATTATGAATAAATCCTTTTTTTTTAAATGTTTTTATTTATTAGATTTGCGAAGAACCTTTGACTGTATGATTTTGAATTCAACCTAAAGACTATACAGTGAAACCTCTCAAATCTGAACTAATTGGTACTGTTCGGATTTATTCATTTTTATAATTTAGTTTATAATATGACATTGATGTCGCTGCTGATCAACATCCCTTGGTGAGGATCCTTTTTAAATTTATTATCAACAATAGAAACAACAGACTCGAATGTGATTTATTCCTGATTCAAGCTTCATTTTTAAAGGCTATAAAATAATTATGAATAAATCCTTTTTTTTTAAATGTTTTTATTTATTAGATTTGCGAAAAAGAACCTTTGACTGTATGAAATTTGAATTCAACCTAAAGACTATACAGTGAAACCTCTCAAATCTGAACTAATTGGGCCCTGTTCGGATTAGCCGAAAGCAGCTTCGACAATTGAAGATAACTGATATCAAGTCAAAGACTAAGTGATATTTCGTGTGTTTCTATTATTATTTAATTGCTTTTGCAAAGTGATTAACCTAAAGAATTTCAATAACCAACTTTTAGCGTTTTTCAGTCCTGGATGACATAAGTATGTAGACACATTTAAACTTTATTAGGTATGCTAACTGTACTTCTTTGTTAATTTTTCAACTAATTATGTAAAATAAGGTTATAATGTAGAATATATACATAATTGTTTTATGACTAAATAAATAAGTTTCACTTTTTTGCGTTCGGATTTGAGGGGTTTCACTGTATTTCCAAAAAAACTTGATAGCTAATAATTTTGAATTTAAGAATGAATAGCAATAACTATTAAATAAAAACGTATAAAATAATAATTATAAATTTAAGAATCAAATGAATTATAAATTACCTAAATACTTTCAAAAAGAAAAAAGAAAAATGATGACAGTGAAAGACAAGAAAGACAAAACGCAAAAGTTTGGTAACATAAAATGACAGACATGCTTGAAGGTGACAAAATATTTCCATGACGATCCTGTAGATGCAGATGCTGTTGACGTATATAAGCTCAAAAGAATAGAATAAAACAAACCCTTTGGCTTTACACTATCAGGCTGTACGTAAGTGAGATCAATATTGGAGGCAGCTTGATTGGCATTCCTGCCAAAATGACTAAAATCGTATGGACTACGTGTTGTTGATAATTTGCTATAGTCAAAACTAAAAGGTGATTTTCCATTGTAAAAATGAGTTGTCCTTATAGTTGTCGTTAATGTGCGAGGTGATGGCGTAAGTGGCGTCGTAGATAGTCTAAAGATTAATTTAATAAATCAATTTAAAATATATAAATAAACTATTATCAATTTTAAAAAATAAATGATATTATATATGAAATAAAGTTATTTTAATACAACTATTTACAACTTAGAAAATAGAATAGAATATTTACTGATGAAAATACATCTCATTTTTATACAGAGTTGTGTGATCAGTAAGTAATCAAATAAGTATGTATATATATATTTTTAATTAATCCAGGTGCTTTATTCTCTTAAGAAGAAAATATTTAAAAAAAAAAAAAAATCATTTTAATATAGGTATTTTCAAAAAAATAAAAAATTAATTTTTTAAAAGGAAATGTATGTGTCTTTAACCCAAGAAAAAAAAGGATTCTTCCACCTATATAGTATGTCATGCTGAAAAGTACTGGTCTATACCAGTGGTTTTTAACCTTTTTAAGCTGCGACTCAAATTTGAGAAATATGTTCATGTCGCGGGGCCCCCGCCCCCGGCAAAAAATTTAATAACCTTTTTTTAGACGATACTTGAGAAATTTTCTTCAATTTTCAATGATGACTTTTTTAACTCACATATAATATTTTTTGTAACAATTAAGATAACCAAAGGTACTTTTCGATCTAAGGAAAATTTAATGAAAAAGAGCGTATTTTTCATATTTTCATTTTTTTTATAGAATTGAATAAATCAAAATATATTTTTTAACTTATAATAATAAGTAAAATATTTGATTAACGACTCTGCGCGACCCAAGGAATATGCTTTGCCACCCAATTTTGGGTCGCGACCCATAGGTTAAGAACCACTGGTCTATACAATAGCCGAGGCATAATTAAAATGAATTTTGTTCTCAATTAAAAAAAAATCAAACATATATATGATTTATTTTTAAAAGAATAAAATTACGGGCAGATAAATCCGGTCCTTTGTTGTTTACAAGTCAACAAAAAAAGCATTATTTAAATAGATTTATGATATAAAGAAAACTTGTAGCGTCATTATTACATAAAGAGAAACAAAGAGGTTGTCCTCTGCCTGATACCAATAAACGATAATCATACACATATATTTCGTCGCCTTAGAGTGTAAACCTGATAAATCCATTTTTTTTATCATATATATGACATATTAATATCGTTCGAAAGAAAAAGATATTCAGGATCGTCCAAGTAAAACCTCAACTTAAAATTTCGATCGTAAGTAATAGAAAAAAAAATGTGAAAAATAGTTTCTTTCCATAACAACAATATTAAATTTTGTTTGTTTTTTCTCTGCCCTGTAAAATTTACTTATTGTGAGTTAGCAGGTTTACTCTCTAAGGTCTAAGGCGACGATTTGATATATAAATATATGTGTATGTTTATTTGCATCAGGCAGAGAACAACCTCTTTGTTTTTCTTTATGAATCAATAGCTCTGTTAATCTCGGCAAAACAAAATCTTTTCAATTAAGTCGTCATTATTACAATAAACATAGAATAATAATTGATATTTTTAATTTAAAACATTTTTTTAGAATTTGGTTGATTATTTATCTTTACATATATAATCAAAGAAAAGCCTGCAACCCTGAAAGTTTACGAGACCCTTCCCCCTCTATTTTATTTCCTTCTTAATCCAGGACACGTAATTCACTTGATCCAGCCCTGTATATAGTAATTATATTCACAAATAAATCAATTTGATTAAAATATTACAAATAAATTATTTTCCAAATAATCATTTTTGAAAATACCTACTTAAGTGGAATCTTAATTACAATAAAAGTCAACAAATTCGGATTTCAGAAATTCATCCAAAATATGTCATTTGATTTGGTCTTTATTCATTTTTGAAATTCAGACCTATATAGGGAATAAAAATTGGGTCAGAATGAATTGTTAAAAATTCCAAATTTACACTTGACTTTTCATGCGAAATTAATTAAATCAATTTTAAAGTATCAAAATATTCTATCTATAATAAGAAATTAAGTAAAATTACGAGGTAGATTCACAAAAATGAGTTTTTATATCGATATATAGTATTTCGGGTTGTCAGCTCAACTTCAGGAGTTAGAAAATATTTTACTTAATTTCTTATTTTTAAAAAATGTTTCACCTTAAATCTCCTTAAAAGTTATATTCTATCTATTGTTAAGAAGAAAAAAATTTCCTGGATACCTCTTATCATTGTTGTTAGTTGTATTAAGACCATATCGTCCATAGATCGGCCTTGTTTGTGTTGCGGCAGCATCTTGTTCTCCAGGGGGTGGATTCGCTGGAGTGCCATCTCGTCGAACATATGATGGCGTATGATGAGAATAATCGGGAATTATATTCTCATGTTCAGCTACACAACGACCACTTAAACAATACTATAAAAAAACAAATAAGCAGATTGTTTGTATGGTTTCTCAATCTAGAAAATTATTTCTTTTCATGTTGCTTACTTGTCCATCGCCACACGGGGACCCTTCGGCAGCTGGACGATACGCAATACAATAGCCAGATCCAGAATCGAAGCAAAATAATTGAGAACAAACACGTTCATCTTTCTACAAGAGAAATGCAAATTTAACGTAGATAAAAAGAAAAATTAAAATATCTATTAGGCTAGGAATACACAGTCTATTTTCTGTCGACCCAACAATTTAGTTGGGTTGGTTTGAAATCGTAATGAATCATCAATTTATAACCAACTAACTAAGCTCGATTTTTGACGTGACAACGTCTTATAATTCGATGAAACCGGCTGCACGCTCGAAAAAACATGACTCATGCGGCGTTACCTCGCTCTGAGGCGTTCCATTTAAGGCATGAAGTGCAAGCGAGAGCGCGGAACGAGCGACAAAGATTGAGGCGGGCTTTTTAAAAGCTACAGTTAGAAAAATTTTAATGATGTTTTCAAATTTTAAATTTTAAATTTAAGATTTATGAACAATAATTTAATCACAGTTTATTCTTATAATAAATTATTCAAAATTATTGCTTTTTTACAACAAATTACAATTAAATTTGCAAAAATAATTAAGTAACTAATTGAACAACAACTTTTATTCAGTTTACTTGCTCAAAGAAATAATGTCAATACAAAATTTATTATTATAAAATAATAAAATCAAAAATTAAATTTTAACAGTCGAGTAGAAATTTAAACAATAAATTTTATTCAAGTATTTTGTAAATTTAAAATGATTTTCTGAACGAAGAATTTTATGAAAAAAATCGGTTGTCTGTAAAGTCGGTTTACTGACGATAGTTGAAAGTGACAACGTCATAAGAAAATACTGATGGAATGGTCAGTAAACCGACTTTACAGACAACCGATTTTTTATCATAAGTGCTCATCGATCGATTTTGATTAAATAATCGAGTTGACCTGCAATTTTGTTGTGTATGCACCTACATTAAACTTAATATATCGTATTTATGTCCATCAACTAAACTATCGCTCGACTGAAAATCGACTGTGTGTGCCTAGCCTTAGCTTATACTAAACATATCTAGAAATCTTAATGCCCTAAAATGAAGGATACAATATTTTTTTTTAATGTCGAAATGCTTGGTGCCTTGAAATACCTTGAGCCTTAGTAAAAAGGCTGAGTAATTTTACTAATTTCTTTAATTTTTTTTAAATACAAATTAAATAGCAATGATCATAATATCTATAGGAACACTAAGACCAAAGGCAGTTATACAAATATAGTTATTATATTAGAAGTATTTTCCTAAAGTCGGGCTACTAGATCGTAATGGAAATTTATGATGAAGCGGTAGCTCAAGGCTAATGTAAAAGCAAATTTTAAGTAAAATAATTTATTGGAACGGCATTTCCAAATTTTAAAAAGTGTCGTTTCAGTAGAAATGATGATGATGATCTTCCCTTCTTTTTCAGAGTTTAAAATGGTCAAATTCTAAAAAAAGAGGGAAGATCCACCGAAACGTCAGTTTTTAAAATATTCTAAATGACGTTCCAATAATTATTATTTTATTCGGAATTTGTCTTTGAGCTAACTCTGCAATAAGTTTCTAGGTAAGTAGAATGGTAACTACATAATAAATGGGTGTCTATTATGATCAGCTTGGTTCGTTTCATCATTAACAATAAATAAATGTTATTTCAGCAGCAACTGAAACAAAATTTTAAGTTCTAAATAATTAGTTCATTTTCTATTCAAATAGTTAAATACATGATAATAATAAAATAATTTATCAAACATTGTTTGGCACGACGTATGATTGATTATTAGGGTGGTCCTTATTATGGGTATTTTCGAATTTTTATGCTGCTCGAGGCACGAAATAAATAAAAGAAAATATCCCTCAAGTTTCTAGTTTCTATCTCAATTTTAATCTGTGCCGCACGGCGATGTAAGTTTCCCATCTAAATACCATGGAGTTCTTGGCATTGAAATGTCAATTTTTTTATTCCGGCCAAAGTAATCGTTCAAAAAATTTGAAACTCTGTAAACTTTATCCTTATAATATTAGGTATATAGTTCAGAATTCTTACAGATTTTTAGCTATTATAATTTTGAAGATACAGCTAGATAAAATACTGCTTTATTTTAGAGTTAGTAGGTTATAGACTCCAAAATTATAATAACTAAAAATCTGTAAAATTCTGAAGGATAGATACCATTATAAGGATAATGTTTAGAGAGTTTCAAATTTTTTGAACCATTCCTTTGGCAGGAATAAAAAAATATCTTTCAATTCCAAAAACCCTATGTTATTTAGATGGGAAACTTAGAACACCGTGGGACACAGGTTAAAGAGAAAGGGACTTGAAACTTGGGGAATATTTTTTTTTTATTTACTTCGAACCATATGATCCCTTGTCAGCGTAAAAATTAGAAAATAACCAAAATAAGGGTCACCCTAATGATTATGCATCGTAAAAATCAATGGAAAAAATAACCATAGCTGAAATATCTCATTCCTTCAGCACTTGTCTGTCAGGATGAAAATATCAATTAACTAATTGAATACAAAATAAATCATACTAGTTCATGGATAAAGAAAAATAAAAAAATTATAGGTAAATGAAATTTTTTAATTCTTACAAAACACGCAGCAGTTCCTCGATCTTTCCGACACTGGGCGTCCAAGGAGAGCATTTTTCCTGGCAAAACTCGAGGTAACGATTCATCTTCATGTGGCGAGTTAAATAAACATGTAGCAGTATCTCCGCTAGAAGAAATCAACTATTATTATAAAATAATTCAATATTCTTAAACAAGTACTTAAAGAAAGATTTTTAATGTTTAGACATAATTTTTAATGATTATATAGAATATCTATGAATATAAAGATTTACTATTACATCGTAATAGAAATGAGATGATATTAAAATTTTAGAAAATATAAAGGATTGAGTCGGAGTTGAAGGTATTTATGAAGTCGAGTTTGAAACTATCAAAAGTGTAGGATTCGAAAAAGATGGAAGGAAATTGGTAACTTTAACATAGCTTGTAAAAATCATAGAGTCAAAGACCTTGATATATTTTAAAATTGACTTTTTTTAACGATATTTTAAGTTATATGAATATGTATGTATTGTCTATCAATAATTTTCTTATATTGTATTATAAAAAAAAATTAAAATACATGAATTTAGTATCAAAAATATTTGAAGTATGTCATCAAATATGACACCTCCTTGTCTATACTTTAACACTAAGCAAAATAGAGAAAGAAATCATTTTAACTTTTTTTTATAATTTCTAATACTGCAAAAATATTGATACTGCCAGATAATATAAATAGACTTGGCCCAAAAATCTAACATATGCAAAATGAACGAATCTGTAAAGTTATAATGTTATGTTTACAGCTGATGTATTGTACACATCTCTCCATCAAAAGGAGAGAAAAGAATGACAATAATAATAATATTAAAGGTTATAGACAAAAGGCTAAGGCATTGGAGCTGATAGATATATCAGAGAGGTGAACCGCGACCTAATATTGTGTACACCCTATACCTACTTCCACTTTCATTTTCAAGTAGAAGAAAATAGATGGAGGGGCATATCTAATGAATTTCAAAATAATTTCACATAATTCCAAAGACGCGTACTCCTAATTCCAATCGCGGTTCACTTCTCGGATATACCTTCTTTTTACTAGAAACTAGCTTCAAGGCCCGCCTTCGGCTGGCCTTTTGCTAGCCAGGGGGCTTCGCCCCCTGGACCCCCACGTGGCTGCTTTATTGATGTTTTATTAGAATAAATATATTATATATATATATAATATATATTTGGTTTTAATCTTTAAAATATATTTTTAACGAAATTCCAAAAAATAATTCCTTTCAGTTAGTTTAGTCAGTATAGTTTCAATAATCCTTTATAATTAACTTTGAAATAAATAAATAATATTGAAATGAATGAATAAGCTCGAATACAAAAGCCAAGAGACTTAGTTCTTTTGAATTGGCTGAGGGTCTTAAATACAATAGAAAAAGGATAAGGTGAGATTCCCAAGGGTATTTTTAAGAAAAATGATTTTTAAATAACATATTTTATTTTAAATTAAATATTTTTCATCTATATATATATATATAATCAAAAGCTTGGCTGAAACTTTTTTTATTTTTTTCTACCCTATTAAAGACGGGTTTCAGAATTTTTTCAAATTTTTTCACCCAACCCAAAAGAGGTTAGGAATTTTTGAAAAAAATAGCTTTTTTTTTAAATAACCATAACTTTTTCAAAAATTTAGTTATCATGACGTTTTTTTTTTAAATTTACTTTAAAAAAAATAGATAGTTTTTTTAAATCTTTGTTGCAATATTAAATTCTTCTTCAACGATAATGTAGTTAGAACTATTGAGAATGAATGACACTCCAAAATCTTACAAACAGGGCCGCCAATACTTGTTTTTTTGCTAGTTTAGTTCTTTTATTGTTTGGCAAGCTGTTGGCTAACCTGAATTTTTTTCGTTTTTCCTGAATTTTCCAATTTTCCGGGCAACTTTTCCAATTTTTTTTTACGTATTAACCTGAATTGGACTATTACGAACATTACAAAAAATAGCCAAATCGGTCAAGGCATTTGAGAGATCTGCGCTTACGAAGAAACAGAAATTTTTTATTATATAGATACATGCAGCACCGCCTGGTGGTGGTTAGTTATGCATTCGAAAAGAACGCTCTGAATTGCAGGTTGCACCTTTTCAGGCGGTTCAATGTCGATACACTCAAGAAATAAAGTAAAAACATATGATGAAAATAATATTTTATTGCTATTATTCCTTACTTAAGAAAATGATGAAATGATGATACTGAACACGCAGACCAGCGAAAACCTTTCTCTGTATGACGCAAATCAGACATAATAAAACCATCTTCCCATCGACATTTTTCAGCACCAGGACCGCCTAAGTAACTAGGTGGAGGTGAACCATCGTGAACAGCTCCTAGACTAGAATAGAAATTACAATCAATTACTAATTACTAAATAATAATAATAGGTATATTTTATTAATAAAGTTATTCAAATGAATAAATGAGCTTAAAATAATAATTAATTGTAAAATGATAAATACTACATAGAAATATAATGTTTTAAAATGCAATAGGTACCTACTAGGGTTCATATAATATACACTAAGCGGCACAATTAACCGCCCACCTATGTTTTATTAAATATTTTAAAGAAATGTTCACTTAATTTATTTATTACATTCAATTTCTAGGATCATAAAAGATTCAAAAATCATAATTTAAACAAGAATATTTATTTTTATTTAAAAAAAAACATGAAATTAAAAAAATGTCATTTTTACATGAAAGCCATTTTTACATCAGCATTTAATTTTTCAAATTTATTTATTAAATTTAACATTTAATAACATGCCTCCTCTGACTTTAATGACCTCCTGTAAGCGATTGTAAAATATTTAATAAAACTTAGGTGGGCGGTTAATTGTGCCGCTGACTGTAGATCAGTGGTCCCTTAAACTTTTTAGAGATAGGGCCAAAATTGAAAATTATGGGCGGGCCGGATATAACATATTATACGAAAATTATATTAATAATACGCTAGTATATCATTATATGGCATTAATATACTTAATATAGTGAATGTTTGTGAATTAAGGGCCGTAGTTTGAGGACCTCTGAACAAGATAATGAAAAATTTAATTGCACATAAATTCAGTTTGTTGTAAATAAAATTAGAACAAGCATAAAATTATCTTTGAAAAACATATCAAGCTATTTTTACTAATGTGATTTTTTACGTTTTTTAACAGAAAAAAATATAAATAATTAATTTGATGGTTTAAAATACTCACAGATGACCGACTTCATGAGCGCCAACAATAATGCCAGAGAATCCGCCAGTATCTTCAATAATAGCGACACTGTTGACTTTTTCAAGACGTTTGTTAACAACACAAGCTCCTCCAACATAGGCGAAACCTAAGAACCACCCCAAAAACAAATTCAGTATAAATAATCGATCATTAAAATAATTATAAAAAAAAAATTAATTAAAAGATTTTGAAAATGGAAAATTAATGAAAAGACAGATTTTGCAAGAAAATTTTAAATTAAAATTTTTTTTTTTAATAATAAATTATAAATTAAAATATTTTAAAAACACAGTCGTATTATGTATGTATATTATTTTGTTTTTTGTGTTAGTGTATTGTGTTATTAACATATATCCACAGAGCATATGCATTCTTATTCCATGTTATTCTAAGGTAATGTTATATCTAAAAGCGTTTGTTACACATATATGTTTTATAAGTTACATTTGTATGAAGCGATGAACAAAATTATAAAAAGGATTAGAATAAAATTAGTTTATTAATTCTTCATTAAACACGTCGGGTGACTCTAAGCTATTAAATATTATGTAATAGAGTATGAAAGCTCAATAAATAAAAATAATAAGCTGGCCAAGTTCGAGTTGGTAAACTGAAGGTTCTAAATTTTATAAAATTGGTTCTTATTTGTAATTGATAAGGAGAAAGTGAATGAATTTGTGAAATTTTTTCATAATTTAAAGTTAAGCCGATTTTTAAAGCCAGCAACGATAGTTAAAAATCCTTTAAAAATGACCCATTTGGAACTTTCTCACAGTATTATTTTAAAATCAATTAAATAATAAAAAATAGCTCAATTCTTCTTAAAAAATCTTTCAAGAGATACGCCACCCCTCATGATAAAAAAATAATTTATATTTCCTACTCTACAATAATTCGACCCTCTTAAAGGAGTCTTTTATTTTTGAACGAAACCTTAAAAACTGTATAAATACAATATAGTTGATGTCTATTTCATCAAGTATAATAGAAATAAATATTTAAACATTTTTCTTCGGTATTTACAACAATTCAGATATTTTAAATAATTTTAAATTGAAGAGATGTAGGTCGGGTTAGTCGAGCGGTTAGCGTACAAGCCTGCTAATCAAGTGGACCTGAGTTCGAATCCGACTCGAGGTAACCTGCTAAAAATCTGATCCCTACATATAAGGCATAATTTAATAATAGTATAGTAAATTGGCTTATGGCTAGAAGGGCCGAAAAGCCAAAAAAATGAAGATATTTTTTTATTATTTATCTCTCTTCCACAAAAAAATAACCTAAAAACCCAAAATCACTGAAGTTTTTAAAACATTTAGTTAATTTTAAAGAGGTCATCATTAAATAGTAGATAAAATAAATTGTATACATATATAGGCATAAAATACCATATTAAGGTAAAACATAGGCAAACAAGTATCTGAACACGCTTCGTATTGAAAAAGTACTTCTTCGACTAGCTTTGGGGCGTTAATCCATGAGATCTTTAGACACTTATCAATTCGATAATAAAATTAGTGAAGTAAAAAATTTTTAAACACAAAATGGCAAAAATATAAATATTGTATGATTTCTATTAATACAAATATAAATCAATAATTTTAGAATTAATAAATTTTGCAATATAATTGAATAATCATAGATATTAAACAAATCTCGTAGCTTGCACCCGACGTTATTAAATTCAATTAAATATTTGAAATATTAGTTTTTTCAGAAGAAAAATAACTATACCCATTTTGTTCATCACCGGTTATTTGTAGTAACTTTTGTTGTGATTAGTAACATAGACGACACACACAACAAGCAATTAGGCCACTATATTAGATTATATTCTTAATTATATGCCCATTTTTTTGGTTTCAAACGTGCACTTACCTCGACCATTATTTCGGGCTTTTAAATCAGAAAGGCATTCCAGATTTCATCCAGACGGTTGGATTTTATTGACATTATTTTAATAGAATGAAACAGATAAAGATTGTTTGGACAGATCTGATAGTCAAGAATAAGAATTGTAAACATATAAAAAACACGATTTTCAATCAAATTGAGGAAAAAGTGTCCGCTAAATTATCGGTTTGTATTTTTTTATTTCAAAAATTATGTAATGACCATAGAAAAAGTTTAAACACATATCTAAATTTTTATAATAATAGATAATAAAAAATAATTTAGACAAACTAATAATTTAGCGGACTTTGATTAATCGTTCAAAAATTGCAACATTTGATATATTTCTTTTCAAATTACATGAAAAACATAAACTACATAAATTGCTTATCCAATTAATCGATATAAAAGGGGGCTTAATTGCTTTGTTTTTTTTCCTATTTTTCTAATGATTTTTTTTTTGTATTATCATGAACGGTGTAAAATGATGATCGAAAATATTAAAAGAAAGCAAAGAGATAATGATTTCGACGGAACTAAAAACGATATTAACTATTTATGTTGTTGTTATTATTATTTAATATATATAGTACCTAGTACTTATTTATTAATAAATATTAAAAATACAATATTTCATTATTCGTGTCCATGATTAATAATTAAAGGAATTGTAGGTTGGACTTGACTTTAAATTAAATACAAAGTTTTTTATTTATATATGCCAAACGTTTCGCTGCTGGTTCGCAACTTCTTGAGCCACTGAAGAAGTTGCGAACCAGCAACGAAACGTTTGGCCTATTTAAATAAAAACTTTGTATTTAATTTAAAGTCAAGTCCAACTCCCTACGATTCCTTTAATTTAAAATACTTATACCTAAATATTATAGAATTAAAAAAAAAATAATAAATTAATTTAAAAAAATTATCTTCATTAATAATAGGCACTTGGATATTTTCGGGTTATGTTATACGTAAAACTTCCTGGAATAAATAAAAGTGTATCATAAAGAGAAACAAAGAGGTTTACCTCTGCTTGATGCAAATAAACATACACACATATATATCGAGATGATATATCTGTATATATATATATTATTTATTTGTTTGAGACTATAGTTTCGAAGACTTGGTCTTCATCATCAGTCTTTTTTAATTATAAATGTTGTAAATATATATGTGTGTATGTTTATTTGCATCAAGCAGAGGACAACCTCTTTGTTTCTTTTTGTGAATCAACAACTCTGCTACTCTCGGCAAAACAAAAACTTTTCAATTAAAAGTGTATCAGTTTGTCACTATTTATTATTGTGCAGGAAGTTTAATATCGAAGTATGTTTTTGGTTGGATTATTTTTTTCTCTAAATTAAAATAAAATAAAATAAATATTGAAAGTTTGTAAATTTATGGTGCTGCTTTGTGAAGATACTTGAGTGTAAGTGAATTTGCATAATTAAAACTATACAAGCTAACTTGATTAAATTAAGCCTTTGGATTGGTTCATATCGGTACTAAGAAAATAATCCAAAGTACATTTACAATTTTAAACGTTGTGTATTGTTAACTTATTTAAGTGGCTTAAGTTGAAATTCTTTCGTCTTAAGACAGAGAAGTACTCTAAGACAATAAATTATGAAGTTATTCTACCAGAGAAAAATTAATACTTTTTGTTTAATTATAATATGTATAATATAATTTATACTAGACTATAGTCAATAATTTAAGTGCATGTTTCTTTCTATAGCTGTTATTAAATAAATCAAAAAGCAAAAATATATAAATATTTGATTATAGGGGAAATTTTATTGTAGGTACCTCACCATATTTAAGGGTAAGGCAACGGGAAACCACTCAAGCTTACAATTTTTTACAACTTCTGATAGATGATATAAAACAAGATTTTGTATAGTTGTTTCTAATAAAAGTTAAGGAACAAAGTGTGATTTCATATTCCGAAAGGAAAACAATGCTCTATTGGCTGAAATCACTGTTAAGTAAATGTATTGTTCTTATGGTAAAATTGAAATTGTTACCCCAATAACTTTCTGCAGACAGATAAGGGGTTAATTAGCTATTCCAATACATATAATTATTAATTCTATATAACTCAAAAAGATGTCACTTTTATGCGATTTTGGCCAATATTGATTTTAGTTGGGTATACATTTTGGTCTTAAAAAGGGTCTATTTATTTTTGGAAAAATTCAAAAGAACCATAGTTTGACATGATGCCATGAATATATTTATATAATATCTATATATATAGCCTATGCTAATTTTAATTTGTTAATTATTGTAGGGGCCCGTCTTGCTTTGGCTACGAGCTTTTAGACACGGCCGCTAGATGACTCAGTCAGATCGTTGCGACACTCTGCATGACTGATAATATTTCAGTCATGTATTAAGTAAGGCAATTCGATCTCGACTGATTATTGAAGGAGGAGCCATCCACCACCAAGGAGCTCCTCACCCGCCAGCTCTTTACCAGGGACGAACATCGCCCTGTCCAAATCATTGTTAGGTCCCCGCCAACTAGGAGGGGAGCGCGGACACGCACCACGCAACGCAACGGCCCTAACAATTATTAATATTTTATAGACGATTTTATTAGAAACATCTTTCGTCTATAATTATTAAATAAATAATAGCGCGCTTCAACAGTTAAAGCTTTTAAACTCATATATTATACTTGAAATCATCAATTTAAACAAAATAAAATAAAAGAAGCCGTATGGCTTTTAAAATTAATTAAATTATATATAGTGCTTTCATTTGTAATCAAAGTGCAATTGGTGCAATATTTGAACGAGTGCAGTGAGGAGGGTGTAACTAATAGGGTGGTTCGTCACCCACAACTCACCTGCTGTACCACGGTTGCATTTATCTGTTGGAAATTGCCGCCTACACATGTCTAATCTGTAAAAGATATCCTTGTTATAAGAAATGATCACAATCCTGATTAAAAAAGCAGATGACTACAAATAGAGCCAAAACACAAAACCTAGGGTTAAAATAAATCATAATGAAATCTACTAAATAAATAAATATATAAAACACACCAAAAATAAAAAAAAAAAAACGCAAAATAAAAGCTCCAAATGAATTGATTTATTTTTCAGAGATATTTATTGAAATTGAAAATACTTCAAACGAAAAAGACGTTTAATTTATCATCATAGGCAATTTTTACTACAATAAATATCTCTGTAATAACCATTAGAAATTCTAGGGTTATTTGTTAAAAGCAATTCCCTTAAACAAGAGAAAATAAATAATAAAACAAAAGACAAAACACACACAAACAAAATCATATATACAAATGTGTAAATGTGGGGATGTGTGTGTAGTTTTTCTGTTAGTGCAGCACAAACACAACATACCAGCAGTGCCTTTAGTACAGCGCCCGCCTTTGCGCCGACGACACATATCGTACCTAAAAAGTGCAATGGAAAGTCAAAAGAGAACTTAAATTATTTTAGATCAATGTGGAAGGTCAAAATGTAAGACTTTTGGGGTTAGATCATCTTTTATATGAATATAAGATATAGTTGAGTCAACGAATGAAGCAACTAAGGACCAGTTGTATGTCGGTTGGTAAAGTCTTTGTAAAAGTTGACAAAGGGTAAAACCTTAGAATTCAACTTGTGCCCGGCGGGATGGCCAATAAGATGACACACACTTTCATCTGATTGGCCATCCGGAGAACCACAATATGAATTCTAAGATTTTACCCTTTGTCAACTTTAACAAAGACTTTACCAACCGACATACAACTGACCCTAATTGGTGGGGGTCACGTCTGTGCAGTTGAAAAAGCCATAATGCGTATGCGGTATGCGGGATGGCCAATCGGATGACACGCACTTTCATCTGATTGGCCATCCGGCGGAGCACAAAATGAATTCTAAGGTTTTATCCTTTGTCAACTTTAACAAAGACTTTACCAACCGACATACAACTGGCCCTAAGTGGTGGGGGTCACGCCTGTACAGTTGAAAAAGCCATAATGCGCATGCGTATTTGACAGGAACCGAAATGAAAAAATTCACTTAAATCATTTTAGATCAATGTGGAAAGTCAAAATGTAAGTCTTGGACGATTTTTGGGGTTAGATTATCTTTTATATGAATACAAGATATAGTTAAGTCAACGAATGAAGCTACTTTAGTGGTTAGGGTCACGCCTGTGTATTTGAAAAAGCTATATTGAGCATGCGTATTTGACAGGAACCGAATTGAAAAAATTCACCATGCGGAGAAGTGAAAAATTTCACGAACTAATAATTAATAAAAATTAAAAAATTGACAAAAAGTAGACAGAAATATCCTTTATATTCAAAGAATTTAAAAATATAGCATACGAAAAAATTCGCAATACTATAGGGACCGTGCGTCACTACTTTAGCGCCAACTGGCGACGAAAATGTAAGCTTTGGGGGATGATTTATTAAACGCCCAAGACAAAGAGACTCGCTCACGGCTAGGCTCTGTACCCTCTTTTATGTATGATATATACTATAATACAATATTTCCCCCAATTCTCCAAAATTATTTGAATAAATAAACACAAGAGAGCGCTACCTTCGGTAGTAGTGCTGCCTCTATGTTTAACGCACGATCCCTATTAGGTACATTATTAAATTAAAGCTAAAAATCGATTGTTTCGTTGTAATCCATTGGTGCTTGACAGAAATCAAAGCTAGAAACAGAATACTATATTAATTTTCTATCAATCCAAATTAATTTAATTTACTTTTTAAATTAAATAAAAAAAAAAACTTGCTAGCGTTTATCAGAATTATAAAGGGGGATAAGGGATTATGAAATTTATTGAATCATCTTACTTTCAATCTATTTTCATTTAAATAATGAAATTATCAAAATTCTAAACATATGCATTTTATTTAATAGTATGCATTTAATTTGTTATCCAAGGTTTTAAAGGTCTAAAGTTTAGTTGTCAATACGATATTGAAATGAATTTAACTTAGGGGCCGATACGTCCTGTTCTTTTATTAGAAAATTTTAAATAAATTTCTTTAGATATCAAGCGTGGTTTAAACACATTATAATCTTCCAAATCATGAACCTGGTCTCTAAAACTTCAAGATAAAAGAAATATTTTCGATTTTCTAAGATAAACTACAGCACTGATGTAATTCAGGAATTATTTAACGGGTTATAGTAGTGTTTCACAAAGTGGAAATAAAATTAAAAAAATTAAAAAATCTTTTAAATTATTTTGGAGATTCTTTTTTATTTATCACTATACATATTTCGGGCTATGAACCCTTCATCAGGAGGTTTAACAGAAAACTGAATATAAAATGTTTACATTGTATCGATGTTATTGTAGTACAGGGCGAGTGGAGGGAGGGTGAGCCAATGGGCGTTGAAAGAATTGAGTGGTTAAATTTAAAGGTATGTGGAAGGGAGAAAATGGGTATTGAACAAATTGTCTGGTCAGAGTCAGGTACATTTCAAATAGGATGTCTTTGTTCGAAATTTATTTGTATAGAATTCTGGGAATACCCATTTTCTCCCTTCCACATACCTTTAAATTTAACCACTCAATTCTTTCAACGCCCATTGGCTCACCCCCCTCCACTCGCCCTGTACTAAAATAACATCGATACAATGTAAAAATTTTATATTCAGTCCTCTGTTAAACCTCCTGATGAAGGGTTCATAGCCCCAAATATGTATAGAGATAAATAAAAAAAATCTCCAAAATAATTTAAAAGATTTTTTAATTTTTTTAGTTTTTGTGAAACACCACTATAACCCGTTAAATATTTCCTGTGTTTAATATGTTTCACTATAAACCAACACCGCTTTCCCTAAACTTTACTGATGTAATTGATTGTGACCCTCATTTTTTTATATTTTACCATATCGAATTATACCATATAAGGATAAATTAATGTGTTCTTTTAAATAGATTATCGATTTTTATAGTTAGATTTACTGGTTTATTTGATTAATATCTATTGATCAATAAAGGTCAAAACGTATTTTAATTCATGTCATTACGAGTATAGATAAATAAAGAACCAATGGTTTTTAACAATTATTTAAGCTAATATAAAAAGTACTTATTTGTGGTTAATAGAATATGGCTTCACGGGGAATCGAGGGAATCCCAATAACATTGGGAAAAATATTTTAACAAGATGAAAAAAATATATACTTATACTATTAATTTAAGTAAAATTATGTTATTTTATATTACCTTTATTTTATTTTTTATTCTTTTAAATATTTATTTAAATTTTATTATGTTATTTACTGTGTTTAATAATTGGCATGACCTTAAAGTCAAAATAAAAATATAATGATAATAAATAGTAAATTTTAGAAAAATATATATAATTCAAAAGTAATGATTTAGACTTTGAACATTTGATATTTCTTTTAAATGAAAAGTAAAGAAATCAATATATTTTAAATTCAAAGTGCCAAAAAATGCAAATTTAGTTTATTTTTCGTTAAAGTGATCAAATAAGCAAGCGTTACTAAATTAATTCGTAAGAGTTTTTATACATTCTTTATTTTATGAAAGTATAAAATTTTAGCTCTCCTTAGAATGTAGGTACAAACTTATTTTTTATTTTCCAAAAATTTAGTTTGTTATGGTATTTTGACACTAATGAAATTAAAGTCTTAATTTTATTTTCTTATTTTAACTTTGGTATATATTATATTATAATACTGGAAATATTCTTAAGTATGAATTAGTATTAATTTATTTCATTAGAGTATTTTTTTTAATTTAGTATCTAAATAATTAAAAAAATTTCTTTAAAATGATGTTAATTTTTAAATTTATTTTCGTAATGAATTTGTTATGATAAAAATATACTTACTAATCATTCATGGAAAGCTTAAAAATAATAGATATATGTAAATAAGTTAGTTATTATGTTATTAGTTACTATCTTAAATCGATACTATATTTTAAGTAGATAATAATAATTAAATATTTGAAAAAAAACTAATGAATATTATTCAATTAAATATTTTCTTATATTTTTCTTTTAAATACCTCTTAGTTAGGGTTGCCATATTTAAATTAGAAATTTAAAATTATTTAATTCATTCTAAAAAATATCATGTAATTCATTTTTTATTTTTCCTCATCAACTTCAGTTTTCATTAAAAACTTCATCGTTTCTGTTTGCTATATTAAGAGTATTCTGCATTTTCTTTCAGCCCGAAAAGAACTTAAAAACTATTTAGTAGAATTATGATAAGACATTTTGAATATATAGAACTATCTTTCTATTCTAAGACAGTGTTTCTCAAAATTTTTGGCCCGCGAGCCCCTTTTGAACTTGAAAATTTCAAAAGACTCACCGAAGAATGGGCAGGTCTAGAAAAACATCCCGCAGTGCGGAAGTTTAAATTAAATTCAGAAAGAGTTAATTGTTTTGTTTAATTTCATTGAAGAACTAATAATTTTGATTAATAATAGATTTATTTTTAAGTATTAATAAAAACTAATAACTTATCTATGGTACATCTTTGAACAAAATATTCTATGGTATATTGTTTCGACTAAGTTTATTACACATATTTTAAATTAATAAAATATTTGAAAACAAGTTAATCCGTAATCTTGCGACCCCAAAAATATTTCCCGCGACCCCCCTTTAAGAATCAATGTTCTAAGACATTATCTTTTTCGAAAAGAAAAAGATGCATGATATAGGTACATATGAGTCACTCGGAAGCAATTGCGATTAAGTCCATTAAACAAAAATTGATGTATTTTAAATCTAAGCTTTATTATAAGAGATTTTCAGAAGAAATAAAAAGTAGGCACTAGGTGAGGGAAATTGAAGCACGGAATACAACCCCTCGAACTAAAAATAATACCTAATTCGTCTGATAAGAATTTACGAAAATTTAGAAATTTTCCAGAAGTGAATTTAATCCCATTTGCTTCTGAATGAGCCATATAGAAATTAAAAAAAAATAATAATAAATAATAATATAAAGTATTTATCTTTAACTTTACTAATTAGTTTTCATTTTTCCTAAAGAAAAATAATAATAATAATGAAATATGAAATTCCGGATTTTTGATGAATTTCGAAAATCACTTCCGGATGAATAATAATTCAAATGTTAATTAGTGAGTTTGTTCAGGAAAGTATCCATGATTGGTAACCCTAATTATATTTTAAAAGAAAATGAAATTAATACCTATGCGAAATACTAATTATTTATTGAGAGTTTAAGTTGCCGATAGAAAGAGATTTAAATTATCTAAGGAAATTACAAGAGGGCGTCATCCATTAGGTCCGAGATGAAATGGATTATTTTTAATTATATTTAATTAGCAACCCTTCCGACATAAAATGAAAAATAATCCATTCCATTTCGGATCTAATATTAGGATTTTAATTTGTTCGGATTAGCCGAAAGCACTTCGAAAATTAAAGATAACTGATAACAAGTGAAAGATTAAGTGATATTTTGTGTGTTTCTACTATTATTTCATTGTTTTTGCAAAGTAATTAACCTAAAGATTTCAATAACCAACTTTTTCAATCCTGGATGATATAAGTATGTAGACACATTTACACTTTGTTAGGTATTCTAATTGTACTTCTTTGTTAATTTTTCAACTAATTATGTAAAATAAGGTTATAATGTTTTATAATTAAATAAATAAGTTTCTCTTTTTTGCTTGAATTTGTCAAAAAAACTCGTTCGGATTTGATGGGTTTCACTGTATTGTTTTAAATAATGTTTTTTATATATCTTGATTCGATATCCTAAAAATTTAAATAATTTGCAAAAGATTTCCTTGAAAGATTCTCAACTCACTTTGTAACAGCAACGGCGATATCATAAACAGGCAGTCGTCGTTCCCTAAACAGATATTTGCCCATATCTGTAAGAGCAGCGGCGCTGTCGATCGCGTCTCTTCCAACTCGATTCCTCTCTAAATATGGCGTTGCGTCACGACCCTAAATAAGGAAAAGTAAAATGATTAGTTTATTCTCCAATAAGATAATTAAAAATTAGATTTTAAGACTCACTCTTGAGATAATAATTCCGGCAATGCTAATACGTATTTTGGGACCTTTTAATGTTTTGTACCGAAGATCAACACCATTCCAAAATGAGATGAAATATCGTTTAATTTGTACATTATCACCATTATGTAGTCTGAAATTAAGTATAAAAGAGAGAAATTAATAAAGTAATCTTTTCATATCAACGTTCAAAATGTTCAATAAATTTAAGAAATCTCAATTTTGATTTTTAAAAACATAAATTCGAATATCATTTTTAAAAAGTCAATGTTTTCTGATATATCAAGTTTAATATAAATAAATGCAGATAAAATTACTCTTAAATAAAAGTTAACAGAAACAAAAATTAATTCAAAAGCTACATTTGGACTTTCTATTAAGACTTTTTCAAGCTCTTAAATTCATTGTTTCACGCATGGTCGTAGTTAGCTCCCCGAAATGTTGAGGTAAACATCGAAATTTTACAGGATATAAATAAAACTTTAATAAAAATTTAATATAAATATTACTCTGATTAAAAAAAGCAATCTGGTCATCAGGGATGTCATGTCTCCCACTCCTAGGAGTATATCCATACTCCCCTAAACCCTCGATGAGTAGTTAACCCCCCCCCCCCAGAAAAATTTCCCTGGCATTGCTGGACATAATATTCTGCAAAAACTGAAGAACTGAGCAGAACTGAATATTTAATATTTAAATAGGTCGGGTTCCTATAAGTTAGTTAATTTAGATAATAATATGTAGGTTTGCATTCATTTGTAGGATCTGGCATTGATTTGTGGAACAGTCTATTTATTACTACATGGGATTATAGTCCTCTGTCATTTATGATATAATCAATTATTAAAGTCCTAGAGTTCTACAAAATTTTATTTAGTTCTCACAAGCAGAGATTAGCTGAGGTAGAGAGAGGTCATACCATCCCTGTTAAGGTTTTGACCAGGTTTCCTTAACAACTTATGGCAAATGCCGGAATGGCTAATGCGTCGCTTGCTACTGGTATCTGGTTTTTGCAAGGAATTTTTCAATTACTTTTTGTCTTTTGATGGAAATCTATGGTCATGTTATTTGTTAATGAACACTTACATATCTATTTTTTGTCTTTTCGGCCTTTCTAGCCAAAAGCCAATTTACGATACTACTTATTATTATTTTTATTATTATTTTTTTTTTTTTAAATTTGTCTCTACCCCGGAGTCAGATTTTAGCCAGATAATTGTTGTAGTTAATTTGTATTGATGTTTGTTAATGTATTGTAGCAAGATTTTAATGATGTTTGGAGGACCTAGCCACCGAGGACTTGTGCCTCTAAACAGGTCGAGGAATAAAGATTTATTTATTTATTTATTTTCAAATCGAACAGATATGATTGTTAATCTGTAGAATAATCATTTAAAAAAAAATTCACATAGATATCTATATTAGTTTATTTTTTATTATATTTAGAAAAACATGGTTGAAAATGATTTTGCTTCTCGTTCCAGATATTTTAAGAGTGAATTCAATACTTCAACTGTTCGGCGATTTGTTACAAAATCATTTTTATTTATTTGTAGAAAATATTTAATTTTATACAATTTTTTATATAATTATTAATTTATAATATTCGTTTATATATTGCTTAATATAAAATATAAAATTTTGATAATAATTATTATATTTACCTATAGCCGTCAAAATCAACAATTACTAGAATTTCAGGGTAAATCGCGTAGGGTGCTTCTCGTTTTGAAATGTGACGTCGTTTCCGTTTCATCGTTTTTATAAGATCATCAGGCTCCATAATTGCTACAAAATAAAAGAAGATAAAAAATTGAAAGTTTTTGCCGAGAGTAGCAGAATTTGTATATATTGAAGGAGACAATAAAAGAGTGTGTTAAAAGATAGTTAAAAAACATCCTATTTATTTTAGACATGATCAATCATCAAGTTAAATAATATAATATTTTTATTAAAACCAAAAACAAACAATAATTAGTATCAAAAAAATAAAATAATTATATCATTATTTATATATTTATGTAATTATATTTATTTGTGGTCAGATTTATGATTTGCACAAAATTTAATCAGTTCTTTGGTATGAAAAATAAATACATTTTGGAATTACTGCAAACTTTTAATGACATTGCGTTTTTGAGGTATCGAGGAATCAGAGAATTCAGATACACAAACAGCACATACACACAGGCAGAAAAAAATAATGTTCAAATTTTTTTTTCACGTTTAAGATATTTCTAAATAAAATAAAGAAAACAAAAATTGAAATTTTTTGATTGAATTAAATACTCTCCCATGCCTGAGTATCAGGCGGGCTAAGTAATACTTTTGCGGTTGAGGTTTTAATAGTGAAATTAATGATTTATAATTTTTTTTTTAGTAATAAAATTTATTTTAGGAATTCTTTATAGCTGTAGTTGCATTACTTTATGAAAGGGTTAAAATAAGAGACATGCAGCTTTTATTTATTTATCTTTTATTTATGAACTCCTACTAACGCTTCGGCTATTGGTTGTAGCCATCTTCAAGGCTAAACAATGACAAACAATGTTAACAGCATTAAATCGATCTTGTCCGAGCACATCAATCTACTCACCGTGAATTTGTCAATATTTATATAAAACAATTTTTTGGATATACGAGTCATCAGATAAAACTATATACATAAAATATACATATGAGATATACAAAACTATATACAGGGTGTTCGCCAGAAGTAATGTAAGTCTTTGCATTTCATCTTAAACGAAAAAAGACAAGAATAGTCTTAAAAGTATTACATCTTTTGGCCTTCTGGCAAATACCCTGTAGTCGGACAAGGCCGATTTAATGTTGTTAACATTGTTTGCCATTATTTAGCTCTGAAGATGGCTACAAGCAATAGCCGAAACGTTAGCGGGAGTTCATAATTAAAAAAGAAATAAATCAAAGCTGCACGTCCCTTATTTTAACCCCTTCATAAAGTAATAAAATTAGTGAATTAATTTAACATTTTCAAAATTTTGGTTCCTAGTTATACGTCCATCTTCAAGAATTGGATAGTTTCTACTCCTGCTACTCGGGGGGCTGATCTATACATATATGGGCTTTTTGGGCTGCAGTTCAGGGCCCCGTGGATATGAAGGGTCTCCAGCCCCCCATTGAAGACTATTTTTTTTTCAGCAGAGATGTCTATTTTAGAACTTCTTTAGGTTAACGGCCATCATTTGATTTGTCTCAATTTTAGACTTTGAAAGCCGAGGGCATCCCTCCTTGAAGTAATGTTTGTGTATCTAAGTCATATTAAATAAATACACTATTTTATTGTCCTAATTTTTTCCTATACTGTATACATCATTAAAGAAAACAGTTTTTTGACAAAATGGCAATTAGTTTGATTAATTATATAGGCCTCAAGTAGTGATAGCCTAGGGCCCCACAAATTCACGGTCCGTCCTTGCTGCTACTGCCTCAAATCTTTCAACTCTGGTATTCCAAATAAAAACATATTTATCGACAAAATTATTTCAAAGGGTCTGAAATAAACTGTACTTTCAATAGATTGATTACTAAGCCTCTACAAATTACCATTTTTTAAAGTAAATTCAATTAGTGACCTTGATCTTTAATGAAGTTCAATGAGTGTTCAAGATTTCGAATCAGAACCTGATTTATCCTGTAAAAAGTATATTAATATGTACTTATATCATTAAGTAAATATCTAAACTCATGCATCTATTTTTATGATGAATTTTCTACTTTTTAAAATAATTTATTTAATAAACTCCTAAACAGTTTTAACTTTTCCGTAATTAAAAGGTCTTTCAAGAACTATACGTGTTGCTTTTTAACGGTGCCCCTAGCATCAATTTCATTTTAAAATAATCAAATAAATAAAATATAGATATTTTTAATTTGCTTACCAAAATCCGATGCGTCAGATGGATCAAAATTCGCTGCTCGTCGAAAAACAATATGTGGATGATCTAATAGTTCATGTTGTAATTCTTCGTCGTCGTCCACTTCCTCATCTTCAGCAAGTAGATCTTCGTCTTCGTCTTCGTCCAGAAATGCCTCGTCATCGTCGTGAGGTCCGTGTTCTTCTAAATGTTGTCGTACAGAGGCGGGTACGGGTTTCACAACCAGATCGTGACCTATTGTTCCCTCCTGGAAATGATTAAAAATTAAAATAGACAAAATCAGTGTCTAAGTTATAATTATGTAATGACTTGTTACAAGAGAATAAATTAATATTAGAAAGAAACAAAAGGAATATTAATTTTTTAATGAGGAGAATTTTAAAAAGTTACCAGTCAAGTGAAGTTTTGCACCAACCATAAATAGATAAAATATAGGTATTAAATGAAAAGCTTACTTTTCAGCAGTTTTTTAATTTTAAATGGTGTTTTTTTTTAATTTATCCAAGTATTTCGGAAATTTTGTACAATATTCCTTCTTCATTGGATCTCACCCAAAAATCACCGTATTTGCTCAGTTTTCACAAAAATTTGAACACAGGGCCAGAGGGACATTTCGTTTTGTTATTCTTAATTCTGCCCTCAAAACAATAACAATTTTATATATATATATATATATATATATAAATTTGTTTTTGAAGCTTTAAAGAAGAAGTCAATGTATACTAAAAAACTAAAAAAACCCACCATTTAAAATTAAAAAACTGTTGAAAAAATAGTATTAAAAATCATTTAACACATACAAGAATTCTCAGCACCACCGTGAATAGAGATAAAATATAGTTTATTTGAAAAATTCATAGACAATGTAAAAAAGCAAGAGTCCTATAGGTTCTATTTATCATAAAGTCATTCTTAAATTATTACTGTTTTTGAGCTTTAGAGAAAATCTTAAAGATAATTTATTCATATTGAATAGGATGAAAGAAAAAAATATAAATTCTCAAATTCAAGAGAAACAAGGGTGAATAAATATTCAGGGGTTCGATTAGATTCGAATGCATTTGTGGAAGCAGATTTTGAAGGACTGAAACTTCTTGCTTACAACTTATAAATTCTAATAAAGATGGAAATAGTAAGAGTATTTAACTCTTTAGTTTCAGTATTTATAGTCCAATTCGGAACTTCTTTTCTAAGCAGTTAACAATTTATTATTTGGCCCGTTTTTTTGAAAGTGGTGTAAGTCTATTTTTTGTTATTGCGAGATATCATTATTTTTATAAATAGTAATATATTTATATATTCAGTATTTCGTTATTTTTATTTTGATGAATTCATGAGGATATTGAACTCCATTGACTGGGATATTATAAATGTGAAAAGAAGACATCTATGTCTAACTAAAACTCATTTTTTTTTTTTCAAAATTGGGCTTACACCACTTTCAAAATAAACGGTCTATTTATTTACTATTGGTAACAAACCCAATTTAGCCAGATCCTATTGGATTTTTACTTTAAGTATGTGTTTAGGTGTGCGCGTGAATTGTGTATGTTGGTATAGGAGTCAGATTAAAGCGACAATTCTTACAGTAAGACGAAATTGGGCCCCCTGCTCTATAAACAGAGATGCTATATCTACGGACAACCTGGCCCCCTAAACAATCTTAAATGGTTTTATTTTATAAAATCTTAACAAAGAACGATCTATACTATATATTCACATACATAGCATTATAAATAATACGGCTATAGAAGTCATAAGGACAGGCATTTCGGGCGAATTATTGATTTTATAACAATTTCAAATTTGATTAACTATCTATGTATATGTCCCTGTAAAGCATTGTTCTATTAATTTTGCTAAAAACTAAAATTTATTTCTTCTGGCATTGGATCTTGAAATTTTCCATTCATTTTCCTTCCCAGTAAAGTCCATAAAAACATATGAATAACATCACAAATCCATGGCCTCATAATTTGATTCAAAATATATGTTTTTTGAAGAAGTCATTGACATATCTTGGATTTGATTTTGCAGATAACTTGCTATTCTTATTTGTCTTATAGAGTCGTTGGCTACTATTGAAATGAGAATAAATAGGATGCTATGCATTAGATATAAATATTTATTAACATTTTCAAAGATTATTTATTGATTTATTTTATTATTCATAAAAAATAATAAATAATAATAATAATAATAATAATAATAATAATATATATATATATTATGAAACTTTCCAGAGAGCGGTAACCGATTAGGAGTTGGTCTTTGTACTGATTAAGAATGCTTAACTTTTTCGATTAATCTAGAAGTGGCCTAATGCAATTAGCCAAGGAAGGGGCACTGGCTGCGCCCGAAATTTAGCCTTTATCAATGCTTTCCCAGGACCGTGTTTTGCTATGATATAGATATGCGGCTGAATAAACGTCCCCCTAATGGAGGGGCATAAGCAGAGAAATCATAATACAATTTGACCCATTCAATAATTAAAAATCTTTACAAAATATTGGTATTTTTTTTATTCAAAATTCAGTTAAAATAAGATAAATTTGAATTCAAACATGTCCATTGTAGCAATTTAAACTTTGAAAATGACATTGTATTGTTTAATTGATATGTTTATTAGATGATGATTGTCAAGCAAACTTAATCAAAAATTTTTTCTCTCTTAATTTAAAATCAATTTAAAATCAATTTTATTTAAAAAATGCCAAAAATTCTATTGTTTAAAATGCTGATTCGGATTTTAATGTAATTTCTAAATAAATTTTTATGAACTGATGAAAAATTGCTTCAGAGGAGCGGTTTGCATTCTATACATGAATGGAATATATATATGAGTTCCAAATTTATACTATTAAGAAGTCAAAGAACTTACTTAGGGAGAGGGGACTCCCAATGGAAAACAGGCGGTTTTGCTACTCCGAGATTGAGCGTAAAATGTATAAATGTTTACTTGGCTGCGAAGCAGCCAAGTAAACATAAAATCCAAGTTTCTTATATGAGAAGCTTCTCAAAGATTTTTTTTTCTTTAGAATCTTAAATTATTATTTTTGTTAAATCTACCATAGGTGTCTTAATATTCTTCTCCCTGTTGAATGGAAGCAAATACTTTTGCTTCCATGACTGGGAGGTTGTTTTACGGAGTGAGCTTGTTAGCCTCCCGTCCAACCCCTTTTAGTCGCCTTTTACGACAAGCAGAGGATACTACGGACCTATTCTACCCCCGGTCCATAGGGGTCTCAGTGTACAAAACTCTTTTTACAATTAGCAGTTATTGGTAGAAATTCGGGAAATTTCATAAATCAACTGGTGTGGTCACAACACGACTTTCATATTCTCACATATTTGAAATCATCTCGACACTCCTAATTTACACCCCCTTTCTTTATTTCAATCAGATTAAGAATATTTTGTGTAGGTCGAAATTTCATTATTTATTATAAAATTATTCAAAATACATAAATAAATAATTAATTTAATGTAATGGAAGGCAGCCCAGGGGTAGTGAGGAAAGAAAAAATTAACACATATCAAATAAGGTGTAATTTATTGGAATCCTTCCACCTTTCCTTTCACACCGACGTTTCGGAGGATTTTTCCCTCCTTCTTCAGGGTCTATAAACCAATATTACAAAATTATAAAAACGTGGTTGGTCATCATTCATTTCAACAATAAAATAATATAATTATAAATACAATGTAAACAGCCAGATTATCAATAGAAAAAAATATATAATTTACTCACTTCAAATTTTCTTAAGCAGACTGACTTGACAAGTTCTGAAACGTTGATTTAAAAATAAAAATTGAGTTTAAAATAAGTTAATTCACGACTCTTGTCAACTATGGAATAACGAATTGAAGCATATGGAAAATCATAGAACATGAGTAATTTTACAAAAATTACAACCAAAGGAAAACATCAAACATCATCGCAGATACCTTCGACTCCTACCCAATCCCTAAATCTCTTCTTATCTTCACGATACAAGGGTCCACTACAGATGTTGTACCTTCTTGGTGCAACTTCTTCTTGTATCAATATCATTATAAAAATAAGCTGACGTGTTCTGATATGGCCATCCACTTGAATTTACCATACAACCTGGCCCCTCACTTATATTTAATATTTAATAAAAATATTTATAATCATATAGGGGTGATTAGTTTTTGCATTTTTAGACTCCTGGGACCCTCTGATTATGTATACAAAATTTGGTTGAGTTTGGTAAATGGCAAAGATTTTCATTTTTCGACCCTCCCTCCTCCCATTTCGGGCGGTTAGTTTTTGCATTTTTAGACTTCTTGGGTCCCACTGATTATGTATACAAAATTTGGTTGAGTTTGGTAAATGGCCAAGATTTTCATTTTTTAACCCCCCCCCATTTTGGGCGGTTAGATTTTGCATTTTTAGACTTCTGGGGGTCCACTGATTATGTATACAAAATTTGGTTGAATTTGCTCAAACGACCTAGATTTTTAATTTTTAACCCCCCTCGACCCCCCTTAATTTTGGGTCGATATGCACCAAAATCTAATCAGCTCTTAATCTCAATGGATTAAAACTACGTGTGAAATTTAGTTTCGATATTCACACTAGTTTTTGAGCTAGCTCGTCCACAAATTTGGTAACGTACAGACTAACAAACATTTTGACAAAACAATGATTATTTCAAAAAATATAATTTTTTCTATGTTCACTTATTAGAGCTTTTTTGTAGACCTAAATGTAATGGTTTCGCTCAATTTTTTTAATCGAAATAGTTTAAGCCGTTTTTTAGATATTTTGAAAAAACCCACTCTTTTCATGCACGATTACAATACTTGACCATACCCTGTATGGTAGAGTAAAAAATCAAATGGATAAGAAATTGATGGAAGTGAAACCGGAATAGATTCCTAGATCTACTGATGACTATCCCAGTTAGTTTCATAAGATTTAAAGATGATTTTTAAGAATAACAGAAAATGCCACTGAAATTTCCGTTTCTATTACATAATCAATTTTGTCCTAAGACAAAAGTATAAAGTAAAAACGAGTTACAAAATTCCAAATTGATTAAACCGTTTACTATAAAGATAATTCAAGCTTTCAAAAATAAACGCTTTCGAAATTGTTATTTATTTCAAAATTTATTCATTTTATCTTGAAAAATTACAGCTTCCGGTAGAGTAGTAACTACATTGGTATTTAAGTTATTCTTCAAATTAATATAGTTTATAAATTTCACAGTTAAATCATAAAATATTTTTTTTTTCAGAGAATAACCTTAAAGTCAATCTTATATAACGTGAGAATAGATGTATCAAACAAAAAGCAGAGAAAGTGTCAAGTAGTTTTTGTTAAGGAAAGTGCAAACAAACTGCATTCAAATTAATTAACAGCTTAATATCTTATCAGATTATCAAATAATGTTATTATTCAATCATTTAGAAAGCAGGGATCATCTTCCGGGGATCCTAAAGTAATAAGATATTGAGATAAATTGATACCGAAAAATAATTAACTAATTAATTACAGTTCGTATCTCTGTGAATTTATCTATAATAAGTACTAAATTGAAATTTAGAAAAAAAAACGTCTTTATATTTTTTTTATTCACTCATTTTTCATTTAAATATCGTCTAAGCTTAAGTTCGGGACTGTTTATCATTTTTATAAGAAAATATCAAATTTTTTGAATCATTGATGTATTAAATATTTATTCCCAAAATTTGAAGTTGATCGTCTGTCCCAATTCCGAGAAATAAATGATTGAAAATTGTCCTTTCAATATGGAAGTAAATGGACCGAGCATTTAAAAGGGCTATAACTTCTATACTAATTATACCATTTTCAACAAATTTATACAGATCAATAAGTCAACTTTTATGAATCGAATGATACATTTTTCAAAAGATTTGCCCGTCTAGTTAATTAGTTATTAATAAATGTAAAAATAAAAAGTTATTTGCATCCAACAGAATATAACAAAAGCACTAGTGTAGAATTCCAACTCTATTTCTTGAAATCGATTTCGTGTTAAATAAATGTTTTTATAATGGGAAAAAATTTATCTGAATATTCTTTTTATTAATATTATCTAAACAAAGATTTAGATTCGAAATTAGCCTCATTATTAACAATTGTTTTATTAAAAAATTTAGTATGCAGACGTTGTCACTCTGCAGAAATACAAAATATTTTTTCGAAGATCAACCAGATAGATAAGCTGTCCCGAAACTCCTTAAAAAATATCTTTACAATTCACTCAAACTTTTCTTGCTATTGATTAATTAAAATATTATATTTAAATAAATAAAAAGTTCCGTTAAATTTATTTCTGTAAAAAATAAAAGATACAAAATATTTGAAGTCCATTTTGCTTAGAATCATCTTCAGGAATAGGCAAAACAAAAATTAAAAATTATTGAAGTACCTACATATATACCATATATTAGAAAAAATAAATGTTTCAGAATGTGTCCTGTCACTTAAAAGGTTTTTGAACTCTGAATTATAAATCAAATATTTAATTTAAAAAGGAAATTAAAATTTTTGCGCTCACTATAGTATTAGCTATACTAAAAGATCAAAGGCCTTCATTAAAAATATGAATATTCATTTTAAGTTTTTATTATACTATGTACCTATGGAATGTAGATAGACTCCTGAGTGTACCGTGACTCTTTCGATTAATACAAGATTGATATTAATTAAATAAACAATACATCAATTAGTAATTCAAATCATATTTGTTCAAACTAAAGAATTAAATTGCTTATGGTGGGATATGATATCAGGAAATTTGGTATAATTTTACACAAGAACATTACTTAAATCCCGAAAAAAAATAATGATGAAAGTGAGTTTTTCAATTTTTAAGTAAGATAGTGTTTCCTAAAAATCTAACGTCACTAGAAATTAATAAAGTAAAGGGAGTGTAGTTTCACAGTGAATGAAATAAAACTCAAAGAGGTTTACACAAACTCAATATATTTCGGATTATTAGTCCATCATCAGGAGTTTACAAGTTAAAACTAATAATAATTGAACGAGTGATCACAATTTTAAAAAAAATCTTTGTAAAACAATTTTTTAAATTTTAATTTTATTGATGTTTTTCTTGTGTTATGTTGGTATGTAAGATTTGAATGTTATATTTTGTTATATTGGTACATATGATTTAGATGTTAAAAATTGTGATCACTCGTTCAATTATTATTAGTTTTAACTTGTAAACTCCTGATGATGGACTAATAATCCGAAATATATTGAGTTTGTATAAACCCCTTTGAGTTTTATTTCATTCACTGTGAAACTACACTCCCTTTAATTTATTAATTAATTTCATGTTTCACCTAAAACCTACACCACTTTCCCTAAGTAAAAAAGTCACTAGAAATAAATAATAAGAATTTATTAATTTATATATTAGAAGTATTTTCCTTTGAAAAAGGAGTGGTAGAAGTCAATGGAGAATTGATGAAAGGCAGCCCAAGGATAATGAAAAGTGCAAATTCAGAAAAATAAAATAATTTAATAGAAAGTCTAATTGAAAAGTTTTTGTTTTTCCGAGAGTAACAGAGTTGTTGATTCATAAAGAGAGATAAAGAGGTTGTCCTCTGCTTGATGCAAATGTATGTGTGTATGTTTATTTGCATCAAGCAGAGGATAACCTATTTGATTCTCTTAATAATGGAAAGTCATTTTCATTCTCTCTTGAAAACCAACATTTGGGAGGATCTTCTATCCTTTTTCAGGTTTTAAGAGGGTCAACTAAGGAAGATTGCAACCAACCCTTCTTATCTGCAACAGTACTTGTTTGGTGTTATAATTTGCCATTAGTATTAAGATAATTTTTTTAATTTTATAAATTAATTTCCCTAATTAAGATTTTTGACTGGAAATGAGCTGATTATATATTTCAGATGGGTTTCACTTTAAAAAATCATATCGTCGCCTTAGAGTGTAAACCTGCTAAATCCATTTTTTTACATATTAATACCGTTCAGAAGAAAAAATAATTTTTAAGAAAAATAAAACCGACTTCAACTACTCGGTGCCAATGCGATTCATAAAAGGTATATGTTTGACACCGACTTAAAAAAGTAATTTCATGTTAATATTTCGTAGTTTAGTTGTAACTAAATAAGTTAATAATTATTTTATACCTTTTAGTGTATTTTATTTGTTGCATTTAATTTTTTGAAGTCGGTTTTATTTTTTCTTAAAAATTAATTTTATTTTTCTCTTTTTAGTGATGTTATTAATAGTGATCATATCATCAGAACTTGACCAAATTAATATGACACTATCCCTAAGATACCCCCTTTCGAATAAAAAAAGAATCATCGAAATCGGTTCATAAACAAAGAAGTTAGGTATGAGCAAACCTAACAAAAAATTTCTAATACCTATGAAAAAAAAATGGGACCAATTGAAAGGTAGACCGAACCCAATGCAATTTTTTTTTTCAAAATCGGTTCACAATTGGCGGAGATATGAGGTAACGTAGGAACAAAAAAAAAAATTCAGTCGAATAGAGAACCTCCTCCTTTTTTGAAGTCGGTTAAAAAGAGATGCAGCATCGTCCAAGTAAAACTGCTACTAAAAATTACGATCGTAAGGTGTAGAAAAAAATGTGATAATTAGTTCTTTCCATAACAACAATATTAAATTTTGTATGTTTTTTCTCTGCCCTGTAAAATTTGCTTATTGTGAGTTACCAGGTTTACACTCTAAGGCGACGATATAGCTTTTTAGCACTTAGGTTCGATCTCCGAGGGGTAGATATACCTAGGCTTACTGTTTAAGAAAAATTATCTATAAGTCGTATTAAATTGGCTTATTAAACGGTTTGTTCGTTGTCAGGTAAGATACTTTAAGAAATATCTCTCCCTATAGCATTGTTTGTCTCGCATTTTAAAATATGTGTTCGTTAAGCCTAAACATGTGTTACTAAGTTTATTTTTAAAGCTTACCTACCTTAAAAGAAAAATATGTTGATCACAAAAAAGTTGTTTTTTGATAAAAAGTAATAAATGAATTTTTTTCCTCAAATCATTGAAATTTCTTAATTTATTTTAGAAATAATTCCGAAATTCGAAAAAACGCAAAAAAAGTAAAAAATACCCATTGAAACTATGAAATTTAATCAATTTTTGTTCTAATAAATGTACCAAAAACATTTAATATATTAATGATAATTTAATGAAATTCTAACTTGAAAAGCTTTGTGATAACACAGCCTTAGGCTAGTCACACACGGTCGATTTTCAGTCGAGCGATAGTTTAGTTGATGGACATAAATACTGTAAATTGAGTTTAATGTAGGTGCACACACAACATAACTGCAGATCAACTCGATTATTTAATCAAAAGCGATAGATGAGCACTTATGATAAAAAATCGAGCTTAGTTAGTTAATTAGAGTTGAAATAATTTTCTAATTAATACATTAAAGAATAATCGAATGTTTCCTACATTTGATTCAATCGCGAATCAAATGTAGTGAGATTGAATATATAACAACTTAGATTTCAAATTCATTTGGTGATCCATCCGAGTGTCATGCGGGGTATAAGCAAAATGACGTTGGATTGTAGCTAAATGGTTCATATTTTTTTTCTCTCTTGGTCCAGACTTAAGACTCCGCAGACTCCAATAGCTTCATCCGCAGCAGTCTCGCGATATATATCTTTTTCAAAAAAGCGCGGTCAAAACAATTCTCGTTAATATATCAATTATTCTTTGATATATTAATGAGAAAAATTCCAAATATATTAAAGAATAATTAACATATTAAAGAGAATTGTTTTTGATCTCGTTTTTAAACAAGATATATATATCGCGAGACTACTGCTGGTTGAGGCTATTGGAGTCTGCTGAATCTTAAGTCAGGACCAAGAAAGAATGAAAAAGATGTGATCCATCCACCAAGCAAAAATGGGGTTTAATTCAAAACAAAAACTACTATGCTCCTCCTCAATCAGCTTAAAAAACAGGAAGTTGCTATTGAAGACATACTAGTATGTATGGAGCATAGCCATGTACGGTTGTGAAACCTGGACAATTAGAAAAGCGGAGAGAAAGAGATTAGAGGTTTTCGAAATGTGATGCTACAGATGAATATCAAATGAATGGATAAAATTACAAATGAAGAAGTTCTTGGAAGAATCGGAGAAAGAAGACCTTGTGGAAGAGTCTGAAGAAGAGAAGAGGTCAGATGATGGGGCACACACTGAGACATGGGGGATATCTTGGAGGGGGAGGTGGGAAAGAAAAGGGGAAGGGGAAGACCCAGATTAGAATATTTCAACCAAATAATTGGGGATATGGGATGGCAGACATTTAGAGAGGTCAAACAGCTGGCGGGGGACAGAGTCGAGTAGAGACGGATTGTTGCATCAAACCAGTCTTAGGACTGTATACTCAATGATGATGATGATCTAGCTATGATCCAGCATCATTTCGCGATTAGCCCGCATGACGCTTTTATACCAAACACTGATATGGATTTGTAATTTGAGATGTTATATATTCAATCTCCAGTCCAGCGCGCTCGATCTGTTAACACGTGTGTTAGGTGTTTGCTATCAATTAATCATAAGTTTCCTATATTTGATTCAATCGCGAATCGAATGCAGATGATTTTTGTCAGATATTAAGTAATAATAATATCCGAATTTATATATTTCTGTGTTGAAATGATGAATTTAAATAATTTTCTAATTAACATATTATTGTTTTTGATCGCGTTTTTAATATAGATTACTTAATATCTGACAAAAATCACCTGCATTCGATTCGCGATTGAATCAAATATAGGAAACTTATGATTAATTAGAGTTGGTTATAAATTGATAATGCATCACGATTTCAAACCAACCCAACTAAATTGTCGGGTCGACTGAAAATCGACTGTGTGTGCCTAGCCTTAAATGACAACGATTATAGCTAGAGATCTCTCCTTTTTACCTATCATCGAGGGGTGCTTATATCACGCTGTGAGAAAAATTAATAATGTTAGAAGTAGTTCCCGCAAAGTAGCATATGATCCTAATGAACCCAACTCTCACTCTCTAATAGGTATTATTTAAAATAATAATATACTCACCACAAGAGTTTTTCCTTCATCAGACTTATGGAGAAGTAAAGCTGCTAATTGACTTTCATCTTGATAAAGTTCACCGAGATCAGGGTCCTCCTAAAAAAATCAAAGAAAAGAACAAGATTATTATATGTATAATCATATTTATTGTATATCATATTTCTTTAATCAATAAGAAAAAAAACACACAAGAAAAAGTTTGGTTTTTCATGGTCTTTTGGGGGGTCAGAACAAGTATGCTAGGTAGCAGGTATGTTGAACTTAGATAAGTAATTAGATCATATAGGAAAAGTGCCTCTCATTCCTTCCTCGCTGATCTGGTTTAATTAATTGGCCTTACAAATCAAAATAGCATAATGTTTTGCAAAGCAAAATCAATATATGAGGCGTTCAGAGCTAAAGTGGATCAATCCCATAAATGATAGTTTCGAGATAATCATGGTTAACGTTTATTAACTCTAAATAAATCCTAAAGTGATTTAGAGGATAATTCTTTACTTTATCCAATGCGAAGCATGGGTAAAGTATTGTAATCGGTCTGGTGGCAAGCGCGACTTCAAAGGGTCCTCAGGTAAAGACTACTGAACCCATGGACTCAATTAAGATCACAAATTGTAGTATTCAATTAGATTGAATTTTAGCTCGTGACGATTTTGACAAAAATTATCTGGGGTCTCGGCGAGAGGCCAAAAAGTGCCATTTTTTTGGAAGTGCGTGCGGATGGATGGATGTATGTTATCGTTTTTTTCCACACCGTTGCACCAATTGAAATGAAAATGAAAACCTAACATTACTTTAACAAAATGAAGCGCTGATTAGTTTTTGGTACATATCGGCCCACAAACATTAGTACTTTATTTCGGTACTTTTTTAGTTTTTTCTAAATATCTTGAAAATAACTTAACCAATTTTGATGAAACTTAACATTGTAATTAAGTACCTCGAGGACCACAAAAATGGTCATTTAAAATTTTTTGTAAAATTATATTTTAAAGTACTTTACCCTAGACTACGATAGTTCATTGGATAAAGTTTAGCAACGATCCGTTGCAGTTTATTTTATTATTGTATTATGAAGACTAACTAAAATCATAAATATTTATGGAACTTTATCAATAAACACGAAAATACTATTTTTTCATCTTCAGGACAAAATATAATTAACGCTGTTGCAATATTTCGAGCAAATAATCAACTTTTTTGTTGTGAATAAAATGGGAATATTTTCGAAAATTCATCACCATGGGACAATAAAATATTACTAAAGGTGATAATGCTACTATAACAATAACATAACAATTAACAATAAATTACCCGGGTTCGAATCGGACTTGCGGCAACCGGCTGAAATCTGATCCCTAGATAGAAGACCAAATTTAAAATAATAGTATCGTAAATTGGCTGATGACTAGAAATAATATAACAATTCTTCATAAAAATACTTATATTTTTTATTTGAATTAAATGTAATTTGGTCACCAAGACAATTTCTACAATTGTCTATATCAAAATATGGGCCTTGAAGCTAGTATTCAATAGTTTCTTTCTAAACATTAGAGAATGCAACTTTTTTTTTTGAAAATTTCTATCTTTAAGCAATGGTTACCAATAATAACCGAAACGTCAAAAATCCAATAGAGAATGGTTAATCCTCAAGTATTAGATGAGAATCAATCGCTGTTTTTAATTTTAAGTTGATTCCTCTATGTCTTGAGCAATGGTTACCAATAATAACCGAAACGTCAAAATTCCAATGTAGAATGGTTATTCCTCAAAAAGATTTTTAAATTTTATATAATTTCATCATTTAAAAAAAAAGAATTTTAGTAAACAAAAACATGGCAACAGAATCAGTCAATCACAGATCTTTATTTAATTTAACCCCTATTTTATCCCCTTAGAGGTGGATTTTCGTAAAATCAATTCTTATATGACATCTACACCCTATAAAGAACATCTCTTCCAAATTTCAAGTCGATAGGTCTAGTAGTTTTGGGGATATCGTGTTGAGTCAGTGAGTGAGTGAGTGGTATTTCGCTCATACCATATATAGAGTATATATAGATTATACAAAATAGCACATTCAATAATACTTATCATTTAACTACCTAATCCTGCTCACCTATGAAGGAATTATCTATCTTAATCATTAGAGAACAAACATCTCACATGAAAAATGAAAATAAGCTGTTCAAACGGTTGCCCACCCTACAGGCGGCCCTGGATGAGATTATTCCTCCACAGTCCTCCACACTGCCATAAAATTAAATAATCTAAATCCATCTCCTCATTAACTGTTTCGGTTTTCACAATTATAGTAAAAAAAAAAAAAAAAAAACAATAAACTTAAAATGAAGGATTTATTTTACTAATAAAAAAATTAGGTAAAATTTCAAGATGGGTTTCACATAATATAAAATAAAAAAAAGTGAGTTTTGATTTCGATATATTTCGGGTTGTCAGCCCATACCTATTTTTTTTTTATTATTAAAAAATGTTTCACCTTGAACCAACACCTATCTCCTCAAAAGTTATTGATTTATTTTACACTCGAATTAGTTCTTTTTTTTAATCTTATAAATTCGACTGTTTTAAGGCTCTCAGAACATTATTTAAGGAGATCGAGACGTTTAAATATTTTAAAGACATTCAAAATTCAGAAATTTTTAAAAAATCTTATAAATTAAATTTTATTTTTTATCAAAATCAATAAAGTGTTGATAAGGGGGGACCTTTACCTATTTTTCTGCTTTTTTGAAGTTTGAAAAAAGTAATTATTTTTAAGATATTTCAATGAAATTATAACCATTCATCATTATATGAAATTAAATTGAAAGTTTTTGTGCCGAGAGTAGCAGAATTTTTATATATTGAAGGAGACAATGAAAGAGTGTGTCTTCTTCTGGAATTATAAATTTTATTTATTTATAACGAGACTATAGTTTCGAGGGCTTTGCCCTCTTCATCAGTCTATTACAATTGATTAACAGCAACTAATTTATGAAACTATAGTCTCGTTATAAATAAATAAAATTTATAATTCCAGCAGAATACACACTCTTTTATTGTCTCCTTCAATTATATGAAATACTATTTAAATTAAAAGTAAAATTTACAAGAAAACTAAATTGATTTATCTATCAAAATCCATAAAGTGTTGATAAGGGGACCCTCACCTATTTTTCTGCTTTTTCGAAAGGGGAAAAAAAGTAATTATTTTTAAAATATTTCAATGAAATTATATCCATTCATGTCTATATGAAATACTAATTAAAATAATATTCAAATTTTCATGAAAATTAAATTTTATTTTTCTATCAAAATTCTTAAAGTGTTGATAAGGGGGGACCTTTACCTACTTTTCTGCTTTTTCGAAAGGTGAAAAAAGTAACTATTTTTAAGATATTTCAATGAAATTATATCCATTCATCTCTATATGAAATACTAATTAAAATAATATTAAAATTTCCAAATTTTATTTTTCAACAAAATTCTTAAAGTGTTGATAAGGGGTATCCTTACCTACTTTTCTGCTTTTTCGAAGATTGAAAAAAGTAATTATTTTTAAGATATTTCAATGAAATTATTAACCATTCATCTCTATATGAAATACTATTTATATTAATAGTAAAATTTTCAAGAAAATTATATTTTATTCAAAATCCATAAAGTGTTAATTACGGGGAACAAATTTCAGAAATTTTTAAAAAATCTTATAAATTCGATTGTTTTAAGGCTCTCAGACCATAGAACAGTGGGAGGGATTAACTCATTCTTTTCAATATCATTATTAAAAATTTTCAATAAAATTTTTTCATTAAAAACATTAGTTGAATGAACTGAAATATTAATAAAAATATATGTTCGAATTAAAGAGAAATAATCACCAGGAAAGTGTTTATGAATTTATAAATTGATCGTAAAGCCTTGAATGGAAACGCGCACTTGGAGTAAAAAGTTAATATACTAAATATAATAATTCTTAGATATTATTACATATAAAAACAAAACTCTCTAGTTAGTTAAATAATCCTTGTAACATCTCGAAACGTAGAAGAAGTAATAAGTAAATTTTATTTTATTAAAATTGCACAAACCCTATCTAACATACGCGATAATTCGTGTTGCGAAATTTATCTCTTTATATATGGAAATTATAAAAATTAATAGATACTTGTGGTAATTATTGGCACTGGAGGGAGGTTAGTGCTCATATCTATTCATGTATTATATAATATATATATTTTTAATGAGACAGATGCAATAAGGTGCAAGACATTAGTATTATTATTCTTGCATTCTTGAAAAACAGTGCGGGAAAATAATAAGGGGTTCAGTAGGGAAAAATAGCGTCAGTATTTATTAACAAAAATAGGTCTACTGGTACCTTAAAATATTTAGTTCTATATACTTGCTTAACATCATTGAAAGTAAAAATGTTTAATAAACCTCATATTGTTTGGTTTTTTCAATAGAACTATTAGTTATAAATATCGTTATAAATAAATGAAATTTATAATTCCAGCAGAAGACACACTCTTTTATTGTCTCTTTCAAGAACTATTAGTGTTAGCTCTTGTATATATTTTATAAATAAATAAGCTGACGTGTTTCGATATGGCCATCCACTTGACTTTACCATAGAATCTGGCCCCTCACTTATATTTAATATTTAATAAAATTATTTATAATCATGTAGGGGAAGGGGGTTAGTTTTTCCATTTTAGACTCCTGGGGGCCCACTGATTATGTATACAAAATTTGGTTGAGTTTGGTACAAGAGCCTACATTTCATTTTTTGACCCCTCCCCCCTTTAATTTTGGGTAGATATTCTTCAAAATCTAATCAGCTCTTAATCTCAATAGACCAAAACTACGTGTGAAATTTGGTTTCGATATTCACGCTAGTTTTTGAGCTAGCTCGTTCACAAAAATTTGGTAACGCACAGACTAACTAACTGACAGATTAACAAACAGACTAACTAAAAGACATTTTGACAAAACAATTATTATCTCGAAAAATATAATTTTTCGATGTTCACTTATTAGAGCTTTTTTATAGAGGGAAATGCCATGGTTTCGCTCAATTTTTTAATCAAAATAGTTTCAACCGTTTTTGAGATATTTCGAAAAAAAAGAAGAAAAAAAACACTTTTTTTCATGCACGATTACAATACTTGACCATACCCTGTATGGTAAAGTAAAAAATTAAAATAATAATAATAACGTCGCGTCTTGAACTTGAGTCGTTGGCTACCATAGAAATGAGAATAAATAGGTCACTATGCATATAGATTTTCAAAGATTATTTATTAATTAATAGATGATTAATAAATAATTCATTATTTATAAAAAAATAATAAATAATAAAAAAATAAATACATATATATTTCGTAACTTTCCAGAGAGCGGTAACCGTTTAGGACTTGGTTTCTGTACTGATAAAGATTGCTTAACTTTTTTGATTGATCTAGAAGTGGCTTAATGCAATTAGCCAAGGAAGGGGCGCTGGCTGCGCCCGAAAATTAGCCTTTATGAATGCTTTCCCAGGGCCTTGCCGTGCTATGATAAAAAGAGGCGGCTGAATCAGGCGGCCCCGTAATGGAGGGGCATAAGCAGATAAATCATAATACAATTTGAGTCATTCAATAATTAATAATCTTTAATCAATATTGGTATTTTTTATTCAAAATTCAGTTAAAATAAGATAAATTTGAATTCAAACATGTCCATTGTTGCAATTTAAACTTTGAAATTGACATCTTATTGTTTAATTGATATGTTTATTAGTTGATGATTGTCAAGGAAAGTTATTAAAAAAAGTTTTCTCTCTTATTTTAGAATTAATTCCAAATTTATTTTATTTAAAATTTGCCAAAAATTATATTGTTTAAAATTCTGATTCGGATTTTCATGTAATTCCTGAATAAATTAGTATGAACTGATTAAAAATTGCATCAGAGGAGCGGATTGCATCCCATACATGAATGGAATATATATATGAGTTCCAAATTTTTATTATTAAGAAGTCAAAGAACTTACTTAGGGAGGGGACTCCCAATGGAAACCAGGCGGTTTTGCTACTCTCAGATCGAGCGTAAAGTGAAAATATGTTTACTTGGCTGCGAAGCAGCCAAGTAAACAAAGTAAACATATAATCCAAGTTTCTTATATATGATTATATATGAGAAGTATCTCAAAGAAGTTTTTTTCTTTAGAATCTTAATGTATTATTTTTGTTTAATCTACCACAGGTGTCTTCTAATATTCTTCTCCCTGTTGAATGGAAGCAAATACTTTTGTCCAACCCCTTTTAGTCGCCATTTACGACAAGCAGAGGATACTATGAACCTATTCTACCCCCGGTCCATAGGGGTCTCAGTGTGAAATACTTTTTTTAACCGACTTCAAAAAAGGAGGAGGTTATAAATTCGACTGAATTTTTTTGTGTATATGTTATTTCTTCGCCAATTATGAACCGATTTTGATTATTTTCTTTGTCATTAATCATTATTAAAATTATTTCTTTTTTTCTTTGTTATGAAGTTTGAGGTTATTCAAATTGAATTCACTATAAAAAGTTGAGAGGATCCGAATTAAGAAGGAAACATGTATAATTCAATTTAGTTTTGGTTGAAAAATTGGGTTTGTCGTTGTTTTACATGCCACTGAAGGGTGGGGGAAATTTAAACTAGAAGTTATAAATTAATTTCTAAAATTTGGTTGTTTGTGTTTCTACTCGGTAGGTGAAATTTGATTAGGGGGTTTAGGATGGCAGAGAAAGTGCCTTGGGTTTAAGCCTCAAATACAAGATGAAATGTCTTTCCTAAAATTAAAGCGTCCGTGAATGGCCACGTGAGCTACTTATGAGTCTCACTATTGTCAAAATCACTAAAAAGAGAAAAATAAAAATAATTTTTAGAAAAAAATCGACTTCAAAAAAAATAAATCCAACAAATAAAATAATAAGAACTCAAAAATTAAATAAAATGCACTACAAGATATATTATAATTATCTAATTTAGTTACAACTAAACAATGAAATTTTTACATGAAATCACTTTTTGAAGTCGGTGCTAAGCAAACTATATAAACGAGCTTACGCGATGTTTTATTCATTATCCGCCAAAAGTACTGAGTAAGCTCCGTCGAGTGCGATTCATAAAATGTATACTTTTGGCACCGACTTCAAAAAGTGATTTCATGTAAAAATTTCGTTGTTTAATTGTAACTAAATTAGATAATTATTTTATATCTTTTTGTGCATTTTATTTTATTTTTGAGTTCTTATTATTTTATTTGTTGAATTGTTTTTTTTTTGAAGTCGGCTTTTTTCTAAAAATTATTTTTACAATTAGCAATTATTGGTAAAAAGTCGGTAAATTTAATAAATCAACTGGTGTGGTCACCACACGACTTTCACATTCTCACTTATTTGAAATCATCGCGACACTCATAATTTACACGTTACACCCCCTTCTTTTATTTCAATCGAGTTAAGAATTTTTTGTCTAGGTCAAAATTTCATTCTTTATTATAAAATTATTCAAAATACATAAATAAATACTTATAAGAATTTAGAAAGTACTAAGAACATTCGAAGAATTTAAATATAAATTTTTTACTTAATTTCTTCATTTATCAAATTTAATTTTTTTTTTATCATTTAAAATACTTTTATGACAATTTGTCAAAATAATTTATTATTGGGTTCTTGTGAGTTATCTAGTCATTCACATTAGTATCAAGTAACAGGTTTGACCTAATAACGTTCACCTCGAAATTCAACAGGTTTTTCTTTTGTTTTATGATACTCCCTGATCTAGTATTTGGCCTTGAAATATAAACACACACACACACTCATACGATCCCTATTTTATTTATTTTGTATTTATTAAGCGTTACCGATGCATTCTATTTCCAATGGCCTTGCCAAGGTCTTTTTCATCAAGTACCCAGGCGCATTCGTCCCAATAATATCAAACGATTAGGAAAAGATTAACTATTACGAAATGAATCAAAATCTTTTATTATTATCAAGGTTGAATCTCTTGACCAACTTATTAAATGATATAATTTTAATATCTATCTGTTAGTCATTTATTGTCAATTATTTCAGTGAAATTATTATCCAAGCACTTAAAATGTGTATTGGATTTATTTATATATTTAAATCTATTTTAAAATGATGATAAATTATCATATCTATAAATGAAACATTAAGGCTGCAATATAAATACGAGATTTTCGTGCGTGCCTTCGGCACGCCCTCGAAGCTCGGCCCTCTGGGCTGGTGCCCTGGCGGGCAGCGTCTCGGTCCAAAAATTTTATTTCTCTTAAAAAATCACACTCCAAATATATACCCGTAAACTACCGAAAATACATCATCTCTAAAAGTTTCGCCTCTTTAATTTTTGAGTGGGGTGGGGGGAGGAGGAATAATATCAATATATTTAATGTTTCTTAATTTAAAATGAATTGGAGTCTTTCATTTCAAAATTCAAGTCAAAATTACAATTATATTTCAAATTTGCCTGGTTAATGAAAATTGATTGGAGCCATCAGTTTAAAATCCGAGCTGACAATTATATTTCAAATTTGCCTCGTTAATTAGTATATATTTTATGTTTCTTAATTTAAAATCTATTGGTGTTTTTTCATTTTCATTCGAGTTCAAATGAATACAATATTATCTCGACACAAAGTCTAAATCAAAAATATATAGTTTTAGTAACAGAAATCAAAAATAAAAATAATTTTCAAGCAAATTTATTTCATTTTTAACATTTAGGGAATGCGGGGTTGGATTATAGTGAAACATATTAAACACAGGAGTTTTTCTCGTTAAACACCGCTATAACCCTTTTAAAAACTCCTATATTTATTTCAGTTTGTTTGTCGGAGTGTCTGAATTCCGAAATCCACTCAAGAAGTGTGGATGTATAATCTTTATAGATCGTTTTACTAAATCGAAAAATGTGTTTAGATTTTGGACTTTTTAATGGCTTAAGAACTTTCGGTTGAAAAATGGATAAAATCAGAAAACAATTAATCTGTTGAAAAGAATTCTTCAGATGTTGCAGCTGTAATTTGGTAAATAAGTTTGTTTAAATAAAGATCACCTTGTGCTGGTTTTCATTTTTCTAGCTCGAGCTATTTACTGATAACAAAGAAAATTGTTTAATCCCCAAAATTACCAAAAGAATAAGGATCTTTCAAAGAATTTCACTTAGAGTTGGAATTTATTCTGCCCTTGGTGGAGTTCTCAAAAAGTTTATTCTTTACTGCCTATGAATTTTAATTTTATTGTAATTGATTAGGAGTGGAGTAAATTAGGAGTGTGAAGAATGTAAAAAGCTTATATCCCAGCAATGGTACATAGAGCAATTCAATTTTGAATTTTACTTGACTATCAGCAGTAAGATTGAGTAAAGTTTTGGTTTAAAATGGTTTTCCAGAAGTATTCCTTTGTTACTTAGGGAAAGTGGTGTAGGTTTTAGGTGAAACATGATATTAATTAATAAAGTAAAGGGAGTGTAGTTTCACAGTGAATGAAATAAAACTCAAAGAGGTTTATACAAACTCAATATCTTTCAGATTATTAGTCCATCATCAGGAGTTTATAGACTAAAAACAGTTTTTAATCTGTAAACTCCTGATGATGGACTAATAATAATAATATATTGAGTTTGTATAAACCTCTTTGAGTTTTATTTCATTCACTGTGAAACTACACTCCTTTACTTTATTAATTAGTATTCCTTTGATTCTAGTGGTTTTGTTTTCCAGTGAACCAATTTGAAGAAGGGGAGGTTACAAGAATGATTAAAAAAAATAAGTTAAAAGTGGATGTCATATGTATTTAAAATGACTCTGTAAGGTCAGAAAGGATTTCTTCTTTATTTAACTAAAACTTATTTATAATACCTACGTATATATTTTGTTAACTTTTTTATATTATTTGTTCAATTAAGAGCAAAAAATACTTATAGAAAACATGAGTGTTCCTGATTTTTTTGTTTACATAAATACTATTGCTATTAAAGATTGTATAACTAAAATAAAGAAAAAAAAATATATATTTCCTTTTCCTTTATTTTATATGAAATATAAAATTTCATTTGGATAATATATAATTTTATAATAATTAATATTCATTTCAGATACATAATATATTTATTTCATTGTATTACAATTGTAATAATATTTATTTTTTAATAGACCGATAAACTTTTTAATATTAATAAGATTATACATAACATAAAATTTAATAAAATACTATGAATCGAAAGTAAATATGGAACACTTAATGATATGTAAAATAGTTGTTAAATAAATATTTAAATTTTTATGATAAAAGTGCAATGAATTAAAGTGAAAGTAAAAATAAAGGAAAAAAATTATTCATAAAGTTCATAGTTCCGGATTAAATACTATTCTTACCAATTAGATATAATATATTAATTTATTTGAAATGTTAAAGAAATCGTTTTTGTTTTTTTTCTAAAAAACTATTTATATAAGCTTTATGATAATAGACGACTGGCCACTGTAATCAAACGTAAAATCTTGGAACAAATCATACCTATTGCAATAATGAAAGTTTATAGTAGTTTCGATCAATCAATTTAATCTATATATATTTTTTTAAATGATTTCAAAATTACTTCCACATTTGGCCAATTTGAAAATGTGAGGTAAGGGGGTTTGTATCACTTCACCAATTTTAGAAGGGTTGAAAAATTTAATATTTAGGAGAGATATAAAAATAAATATTATATTCGAGTTCTGTGTATAATATAATATTAGAATAAATTAAAATTTCATTAAAAGTAAAGATTTATTTTCTTAAAAAAATCTGAAAATGAGAGGTAAGGGGTGACCCTTTGTATCACTTCACCAATTTTAGAAGGGTTGAAAAATTTAATATTTAGGAGAGATATAATAATAAATATTATATTCGAGCTCTGTGTATAATATAATATTAATATAATATAATATAAGCTGACTTCTTGAAATGTTTCAACGAATTAATTATACTTTCTGGTTTTCATGGTATCGAATGTATTTTTTTTTTTAATCAAATTTTGAATTGTTCGTCCCCATTAGTTATAAGTGCATGGAGCACCGAAGTTCAAATTTCAAGGATCTCCGAATTACCGAAGCAGATATATGAATGATTAAAATAATTATTTTAGGACACTCCTAATTTACACCCCCCTTCCTTTAAGCTAATCGGATTAAAATCTATACACGACACTTGATAAGTATCTAAACCAATTTTAAAAAAATTGTTAGTGCCGTTTTTTAGAAAATTAAAAAAAAAAACGAAAAATCTTTCAAGTAAATGTCCACTTACGGTGTTCCGATTTCAACCAAAAAATTGCTGTACCCTTTCTAGCATATATTAAGCTCAAGTTTCGAATTTCGTAGCTCTGAGATTTATGGTTGCGAAATGCAGGGGTACATTCTTATGTACGTAAACATCAACTTCCGGTGTTTCTATTTTAACCAAAATCTTGAGGTACTTCTTGTAGCCTCTAGATAGATTAAGTTTCAAATTTCAAAACTCTGCGACTTACCGAAGACGAGATATGAACGATTTGCGTGGAATCACTGTAGCTATATCATGTTAATATTATAGCCTCTATATAGCCTCTAATTTTGTATTTTATATTTTGTAGTTTATATTTTGTACTTTATATTTTGTATTTTATATTTTGTATTTTATATTATGTATTTTTTCTTTTGTGTTTTTTGTATCTAATTTGTATTTTGGAATCTATATTTTGTATTTTATATTTCTATATATTATTAATTCTTATATTTGTCAGGTTTTTTTCTCTTGATTGTACACTATAATGGTCTACACTGACCTATGTACATTACATCATTAATAAATAAATAAAATAAAAAATAAAATATTTATTTTACGACATGAGTAATTTACACCACCTTTTATTTCAATCGGATAAAAAATTTGACACAACTAATATATATATACAAGAATTGCTCATTTAATTTTTAATTTCAATCGTTAAGAATTTTTGTGATTTGCTCTTTTTATGTTGCGAAAAACCACATAGTTTGGAAGATTATTTTTATTAATTTTAATGGCTTACGGTCTCTAGTTTAATTTTTCAAATATCTCTTTTAAAGAACAATTAAAAATAATAAGTACATAATTTTGAGAATACCTTAAATAAAAACAAATAGTGACAATCAATCGAACCTCCAATTACTTGTTAATTAATTTCATTTTAGATATAACAGGAACAGGAAATTGTTAACACAAACATATGGTATTTAAGTATAGAAAAAGACGATGACGAGTAGAATCCTTTTTAAAAGAAAAGAAGTGAGAGTGAGATGTCGCTTTGAAAAAAAAGGGTGGCATAATCATAAGGTGTGGTTTACAGAGAGAACTAAGATTTAAACTACGATACATTCAATTAATCAGTCGTTTCTACACTATCATATCCATCCTCATTGATATATCACTATAATAAATTAAGACCGAGAATGTTCAGTTAATATATGAATACTTGGAATATACCCAGGAAATTATATACAATCATAATTAACAATACATTGTATTGGTTAATTTTATTCATTTATTAATTGCGAACTTACAATTATTAGGCTGGTATAAACATAATAAAGAAAGGTTGAAGATGACCCTAATATAAAGTGGTCGAAAAGTTCATACATTTTCATTTTTACTTTACCATACAGGGTATGGTCAATTATTGTAATCGTGCATGAAAAAAGTGTTTTTTTCCTTCTTTTTTCGAAATTTCTCAAAAACAGCTGAAACTATTTGGATTAAAAAAATTAAGCGAAACCATGGCATTTCGATATACAAAAAAGATCTAATAAGTGAATATTGAAAAAATTATATTTTTCGAGATAATAATTATTTTGTCAAAATGTCTGTTAGTCAGTCTGTACGTTACCAAATTTTTGTGGACGAGGTAGCTCAAAAACTAGTGTGAATTTCGAAACCAAATTTCACACGTAGTTTTGGTCCATTGAGATTAAGCGCTGATTAGATTTTGGTGCATATCGACCCAGAATTAAGGGGTGGGTTGGGGGTTAAAAATTAAAAATCTAGGCCATTTGAGCAAATTCAACCAAATTTTGTATACATAATAAGTGGACGCCCAGAAGTCTAAAAATGCAAAAACTAACCGGCCAAAATGAGGGGGAGGGTGTAGGGTCAAAAAATGAAAATATAGGCTCTTGTACCAAACTCAACCAAATTTTGTATACATAATCAGTGGGCCCAGAGTAATGTAAAAATGCAAAAACTAACCCCCCTCCCTACATGATTATAAATAATTTTATTAAATATTAAATATAAATGAGGTCCCAATTTGTATGGCTTTAATGAAAAAACTTGGGTACACAAAATATTAATTTTCAAAAATCTAAACTAATTTTAAATAGTATATTTTATAAAGAGTTAAAAAAGTATATTTTGGTTCGAGTTTTTTAACCCTCTCTTGGAAGGGTAGTTGATACAAAGGGGGGACCATTATCAACTTTATTGAAAATTTCAAGCAAAAAAAATATTAATTTTCAAAAAACCAAACTCATTATAATATTTAATTGAATTTAGCAACTATCCTCGAAATGAGATAAAATTGAACGAATGGATACAACGAACTAATAAAAATTCAACTAATTCCGTTTTTCTAGACAGCTGTTAAAGACCCCTCAGTTAAAAAAAATGTTATATTTTTATAGGTATATTATTACATATATATTATGCATGTCATACTTTTAGCTTTCACTTTGTCGGTAGTTGCATGTGCAAGAACTTCCTCAGAAGATGATAAGTGAGATCTTTTAGAAAAGTCAGGATGATATCTACAAGGCCATCTTTAAGTATAAGGATACAATTGGAGATTCGAAAGAAATAATACATTATTAGGACAGAAAATTTTAATACGATATAATGGAAGCAAATTTTTTATTTCAAGTCTTAAGTCATAAGATTATCAAATTTATTTAATTTATAGTCTAGGGAGAAATGAATGAAAAAGTTTTTATGTAATAATGCCTAATGTTCAACATATTAATTGTATTGTTTATAAGTATTCTTTACATTTAATTAAAATAGATTTGTGATGCCTAAAATAGTTAAATAATTGTAGCCCTAGGATTCTTCTATAGCTATCTACTTGAAAAAGAAGAATTTTATATGTATTTGTTTGAGCAATTTTGTAGCTATATTACATGTTTATATTTAACTTGGTTTTTTTATCTATGTAGAATATTGTAATCGAATTTTATCTTTTTCAGAAGAGATTTTCTTTAGATTTGGCAGATTTACGCATTTGGGATAACAATTCGAATTTGATTTATTAGGGAAATAGATATATATATATCTAATATTTTTGAACTTAAGTCCTGCAAATCTTATAGACTAAAAGGTAAAAATGAAAATATGTTAAAAAAAATTAAAAACAAGCTTTTATTTCGAAATGCACAAAACTTTAGTCACATGATTAAAATCGTTTTTAACTTGAAATTTAATTGAAATGTATGTCTACGCTTTTATTTTTATTTATGTGATGATGAAATTTTTTGGAGAACTAACGAAAATTTTATTTTGTTCTTTTTTGTCCAAAAAATCGTCGGGGTGTTAAAAAAATTAAAATCTAGACACTTGTACAAAACTCAACCAAATTTTGTATACATAATCAGTGGGCCCACATTAGTCTAAAAATGCCAAAACTAACCCCCCTACATGATTATAGATAATTTTATTAAATATAAGAGAGGGTGCAGGGGGTGTATGGTAAGGTCATGTGGATGGCCACATCAGAACATGCCAATTTTTTATGAAACTGGACCATTTCGCGATGAAACTGCCAGCTTTTTGATTAAGGAAAATGGTCAATCGTGCTGTGACATATATAGGTATATAATCTAGGATTTCAGTCTTCTCTCAGTAATAACTTATATTTCTATAGTATGTCAGGGTTAATTCTTCACGGCCCCTCTAAATGACATGGTGGTATGACACCTTCTCGTTGGAATGACGCTGTTATACCTAACTATCGAGATTATGGCTATAAAAAATTGTTGTATAAGCATATATCGTATATCTATTTATGTTTACAATAGATATTTTGAAAATTATATAAGAAACCGCAAGGTGTTTTAATAAAATGAACCAAGATATAGAACGTGATCTAAAATCAAATTAAATCATTCTAAAATAAAAATATAGAACACAGCCTTGTCTTTTCAATTATACATACCATATTACTCTTATCCAAAAAAAGATCTATTATGATGGGGTATGCAAATAGCAAATTGAAAAATGAGCAAACCAAATGATTTCTGGTTTTTAAAGTACCTAGCTAATCGATATTTTCAATCGGTGATTATGATTTATGGAAATGAACGTATAACACAGCGCGTAAATCCGGTTCCCTTTGACTGACTTTTCCCTTTCAATAAGTAGCCTATTTTATAATGATTTTTATAATAAAATCTGAACCAAGTTATTCATAAAAAGAAACCCATTTGACCTTTTCCTATAAAATAAAGAAAGGAAATTGCAACCTAATAGAGAGTTCCAACCTCTCACTTTTCGTTAAGAGGATGAAGTGCACCCTTTAATGTTGGTATGACTTTCTCCCAAATCCAACAAAATATTTATAATTATTAGATTGTTTTTATTATATCTACATAAACATTTCTTAAGAGGAAATAATTGTTTCCTCATACTCATAAATATTAAAATATAGTTGATATGATAAAAAATTTGTATTTGATTTCATTTGAGTTTAATTTCCGGTATAATGAATAGGCGAGACTTAGAAACATATGTAATTTTAAGTATTTTCAAAAATAATAAGTTGAGGGTAGAGGAAACAGTTTTTGAACTTCAGATTTTGTTAAAAATATAGGTGATTTTAAGCATTTTCAATAATAATAAGTTGAGGGTAGAGGAAACAGTTTTAGAACTTCAGATTTTGTTAAACAGCAGCTGATTACTGTTTTAATTTTGATAGAATGTACAAAAATTATTTTCCCACTACAATAATAAATCTGCTATTGGCGAAAATCTCGATATCACTTCCAAGTATATACCAGGTGTGCAAGTTTGGATTTCTGGAATGCTCCATCGCTTGTTATACATTTTCCCCATCTTTCGGGCAATTTCTGAATAGCATGCCAGTAAAAATCTTCCTCTTTTGCTGCGAACCATTCATCGAGCCATTTTTTCACATCTTCGTATGAACCAAAACACTGCTCAGCAAGTGTGTGACACATCGATGCAAACAAATGGTAATCGGAAGGAGCACAGTCTGGTGCATAAGCCGCATGGGGTAGAACTTCCCAGCTGACTGCTTCCAACATCTGGCGAACCGGTTTTTCCGAATATGATGGAGAATTGCCATGAAGAAAAATGACATGATGTTTTCTTTTTTTATATTCTGATTGTTTTTTGAGCAGTGAACTGTTCAAATCGATCAATTGTTGTTGGTTGAATTTTGAATCAACCGTTTCAATCCTTTTCGTCCAACAATGCTTGAAATTCTGCATCATCTTACCTTTTTGGCGGTTTTCCGTGTTCCTTGTCTGCAACATCAAAATCACCATTTTTGAAACGCCGAAACCATCCTTCACACGAATCTTGCGATAGAGCATATTCACCATAAGCTTCTCGAAGCATTCGGCAGTTCTCTTCGAATGAAAACAATAAATTAATGCTGTCGGCGAATACTCTTTATTTAGCATAAATTTCGACATATTGAACACAGCAAAACAAAACTATTCAATTTATCACTTATACGCGTTTGTCACTTGTTGATGGAGTAACAAAATGCCATCTATTTCAAATATTTATGTACACACTGCATTGGTACGTCATCTGTTTCTCAAATCCGCATTCCATACTTGTACACCTAGTATATATAGTAATTAACCAGGAGTGCCCATCCCATCCCCAATAATGCTAATTTTGAAACAATTTTTTTTTAATTTTCTCTTCAAATTTTAGCATTAAAAAGAAATATTAAAACTCTTCTCAATTATTTATTTTCTGTAGAAAACCTAATTTTATAAATAGTTTCAAATTTACTATTTGTTTTCTAAGAAAAATTCTATGTTCTTTCAGTTTCAATTTGTAGAACTTTGATGTATAATTACTATTTATATATGAAAATTATTATATTGTATTAATTAGTCTGATTAGTCCCCTTCAAACTGTTATTTTACCCCTCTGGGGGTTATTATCCCAGGTTAGGAACCGTGGCTCTAGAAGTTCTAAATCTTGAAATAAACAGAGATAAAAATTAACAAAAAAAAACTTGTCTTAAAAATCATTTTTATCGACATTTCTAAACATGAATAAAAATTAAAAAAAAAAATTCGAGTCAATTCAATATTCCTACCAGCAGGTCTTTCTTGACAAGCAAACCTAATAATTTAAAAATAGAATATAATTATAATCTGAAATGCACCTTTTTGAATTTATGATTTATAGCCAAAAAATATATATGTACTTATATAGAAACAAGAAAAATTACTTAATTTAATATTATCCAAATTATTCTTCCATAAAAATGCATTTATTTACTCCATATATGGAAGAGTAAATTACCTAATTCATGAATTTAAATATTCATAGATACATATAAAAGTTATATAAAAATTTAGAATTTTAAGGAAGTTTAAAAATACTTATGAAATAATGAATTCATTAAAAAAAATGTAAAATTATTATAATTTTAATAGTATGATTTTTTTAAATATTAATATTAATATTCTTGAGAGTTTTATTATGATTGAACATGATTTTTCAATTTTAAATATTTTAATACCTTCATATAAATACAAATAAGAGAAATCAACTAAAAACAAGATTTAGGGCCTAAAAAAATAGCCAATATTATAAAGAATATTAAAAAATCAATTATCGAATATTATAACAAATAAACTCCTAAAATACACCGGATCGATAGGCTTTATCCATAGCCATTTGGAATATTAATATTTTTATTTCGTTATTATTTATCAGATAAAAAGAATTTAGTCTTTTTGTTAAGTACTTGCTGCACTTGTTTACTATAGAGTAAAGTAATTAAAAATGTAATTTTCCTAAAAACTTCTAGTTAGCTATCCAATCCTAGACCTTTTGACCAATTTAAACCAAATTTTGTTCAATTAAACTTTATGATCTGAGAGAACTATTGGTGTGAAAATCCAATAACTAAAACTTGCGAATGGAGACCAGAGGGAGTTAATTTGTATCATTTTCAATATTTATTTTCAAGGTAACCAGAGTTCTATACAGGGTGGGGCATAAAGATCTACCACATTTTGAAAAGGTATAATAAAAAAATGAAAAAATTTAACAAGAAAAAAACTGAATATATTTTTGAAAAGAACATAAAATACATTGTTTTTAAATGTGTTTTAAACATTATATCACAAGAAAAAGTGTGTGTGTGTAGCCCTTTCGACCAAAGTATGTAATGTATATAAAATTTGGTTAGTTTTTGCATTTCTAGCCTACTGTGAGTCCACAGAATATCTATACAAAGTTTGGTTGAGTTTGGTCAAAAGGGCTAGAAATTTCATTTTTGACCCTCCCCCAATTTTTGGTGGTTAGTTTTTGCATTTATAGCCCTTTTGGAGCTCACAGAATATGTATACAAAATTTGGTTGAGTTTGATCGAAAGAGGTAGAATTTTCATTTTTGACCCCCACCCCCGTTTTGTCTGATAATGTTTAAACCACATAAAAAAAATATTTTATGTTCTTTTCAAAAATATATTCAGTTTTTTTCTAGTTAAATTTTTACATTTAATATAAATACCTCTTCAAAATGTAGATATTTATGCCCCACCCTGTATATTATATTTTTGTCAAAAAATGTATATATTATATAACCCATGTAATTAGGCAAGGGGAGGAGAGGGAGTCTAGAGAATGGGTTTGTGAGGTGGAGAGTGATCGGGAGCGTGGATAGGGGGTCTAAATGCCCTTAACTAGCAAGGGGCTCGTCGCATCTAATAACTAAGTATAAGTTGTTTTTTTTTGGAGGCCCAAAATTATATTTTGCGGGGAGGGGGCGGCCCTGGTAACAATGAAAATATATCAAAGCACCTGCGTCTCGCCCACTCGACATCTCCAAGTCTCGAAATTGATAAATTGGGTGAGTAATTTGATAAAATTTATCCTTGCTATAGGTAAAATATATCTGTTAGTATGTTTGCCATCCAAATAGATTTTTATATTAATCATAGTAACTAATAATTGCCCCTACATAACTATTATTAAATTAAAATTTAATCCTGATTTAATGAATAAAAAATCAAGAAATGTAGAATTTTTAATGCCTACCTTATCGTCAAGTTGAGTATAGGAGACTTTGTGGGGGTGCATGGTGTTGGGGATGGCCTCCCACATAGGCACTCTGCCAGATGGACCAAGGAGGGAATCTGCGCGTTCCAGGCGTAACGTCAATCGTCGCCCGAAAGCTTTCAGCCTTAAATTCGTTGTTGAGCTGTTGCTTGCCGGCGACGGCGTTGTTGAAGAGCTCGAAGTTGATATCGAGCGTTTTGTTAGATGGACGATTTCATACTCAGGCACTGTAACAACAAAATAAATAAATAAATAAATAAAATGATGTGGCCATCCACAAAACTTTACCATACGCCTGGCCTCTCTCTTATATTTAATATTTAATAAAATAATTTATAATCAAAACCCCACCTCACCATTTTGGACACCGACATTTTTTTTATTCATTCAATATAATACAAAAACTAGTTCATACAAACCAACAATCTGCTTAAGTCTGACATAAAAATATTAAAATTATATAAACTAAGTTTCTCCCTTTGGATTTCTCAGAGTTCTGGCTATTCAGCTAACCCAAATGGTTTCTTCCGTTTCAGTCTTCTAGTTAGATTTTGTACATTCAGGAGCCTGGACACTTCTTCATTGACATGATACTGAAGGCGTTAATTATGTTATTTGGTGGTTTGGTCCTACCGACTGCGCCAATTATGTTATTTGGTGGTTTGATCCTACCGGCTGCGCCAATTATGTTATTTGGTGGTTTGTGTTGATTTCAAATAAAACAAAGTTTTAAGATGGAACACGATTTATTAAAAGGTGAATATAAATACAGGAGTTAGTGAAGGTACTGAAACTTTAAATAATAATAGATCAGTCTTCACTAGCATGAGGTACACTGTTCACGTCGGATGGGTAATAGTAAGTGCTAGTAATTGCTAGTAAGTGATGCGAATGCATGGCGAATCATGACGGTTGTTATTGCAAGATTGACAATCAGGAGCCATCCGACTGTATTAAAAATTTAATTATTAATAAATCCCACGAAAAATGTGAAACTCATCCTCTAAAATATTTCCCCGATTTTATGATCATTCCCCATTCAGACATAATAATAATAAGTGTGGAAAACAGCGCTAATGTATTTGTAAGTTGCTCAAACATCAAGGAATATCTTGGTGTTGGTATATATAAAATAAGAAACAAAGAGTGCAAAGTGAATAATGTGCCAGTGCAAACCTCCCTTAATCCCAAAGAAGAAATTGTCCTCCCCAAACTCTCTAACCTAAAAAGACTTACAATGAATAACAATAAAGTGATAAAATTTTATGATCTTACAAAAATTAAAGTTGAGGACATTAAATTGAAAGAAATCGAAGAAATAGGTTCGCAAATCCTAGACAATAAAAATTATATACTAATTACAATAATAATAATAATTTTAATAAATCGTGTTCCATCTTAAAACTTTGTTTTATTTGAAATCAACACAAACCATCAAATAACATAATTCGTTTTTTATGCGAGGTAGCATATCTCTTGATGATGGATGCGACTGTTTCTACACAAAGTTCTCGATGGATGTCGCTGTTGAGTGAATATCAAAGTGCATTAACTATGCTTTTTAGTACTCGATTTTGGTCAATGATGTGCAGAATTGGTCTTGGTCTTGGTCTTGCTTTGCTCATCACTAATATTATTACTCAAAAACAAAATAATAATAATATTTTTCTTAAAAGTGATCAGGACTTTCTAAACACCCTATAGAAGACTTTACAAACACACCCTCTGCCTATATTAATTAGTGAAAAAAAAAATTGGTCTTGGTCTTGGTCTTGCAGTCTTGGTCTGGGTCTTGCTTTGCTCATCACTAATATTAATACTCAAAATCAAAATAATAATAATATTTTTATTAAAAGTGATCAGGACTTTCTAAACACCCTATAGAAGACTTTAGAAACACACCATCTGCCTATATTAATTAGTCATGAGCAGAATTTGTCTTGGTCTTGGTCTTGCTTTGGTCAACACTAATTTTGGTAGTTTTAAATCAGCACAATATTTGATTTTTAACACATCCCCATAATTGGATACCATATGTCCATATTGGTCGCAGTACTTGTTTATATAGTAGTAGCTTATTATGCACTGACAATTCGGATCGTCTTCCGAGCAGCCAGTACATTTTTCGAAATTTGAATTGCTGTTCCTCTTTTTTCTTCTTAATGTGGGCTTCCATCGAAACTTAACATCAAGTGTCATTCCGAGATACTTCGCTGTGTTGGCAGGTTTTATTCTTATGCCATTAAGAAGAATTGGTCGTGAAAAAAATAATGACTTTCTTTTTAGTCTGAAAATTTTATAATTTTAATTTTTTAAGAACCCTCCATCCCCTCTTAATTTTAAGTTCGATTTAAACCAAACTCTAATCAGGTCTTCATCTCAATACAAACAAAACTAGAAGTGAAATTTCGTTTTGATATTCAGGTTCGATTTTGAAATAGAGTGTACACAAAAATTGGCAACGCACTAACGTATTAGGTATACTAAGAGACATTTTGATAATTAATATGTCGTAAAATATTATATTTACGATGTTCACACCATGGTTTCGCTTATTGTTTTTATCAAAATAGTTTGAGCCGTTTTTGAGATATTTCAAAAAAACGTAAATAAATCAAAAGATTAGAATATCATTTACAAATATGGTAAGAGAGATTTGCATACGAATGTAAAGCAAATTAATAAATTTTCCCTTTTTCGTTCCATATGTTATAATATGTTTATGCCTGGAAGTAACGTGACGAACACAATGATACATTAAAACGACTAGCCATATTTTAATATAACCCAATTACTCCTCAGTTTTTGCTATCGAAATCCAAAATGAATCAATTATTTTTAACAACATTACTTTTTATTTATTTTTGTGACCCGCGGTGTTCCAAAGATCACGCAAGCCTGTTTATATAATTTTCTTTAAAATAATCATTAATAAAAAATGATTTTAACAGTATTTATCATAAAAAGCTTTTTTGTAGAATTTATAACATTGTGTTCACTTTAAGCCAGTGTTTCCCAACGTGGGGCCCACAGGGGGGCAATACAAAAATGTTCTCGTCCAGATAAATAAAAATCTACAAAATTAGTTACCCATATTTGAAAAAATAAATGTTAACAAAATTATAGTAAGTAGTTTCAGCGATATATAAAATATTCTTAAATCTATGTAAAATCATACAAAATACTAATCATACAACATTTTGTTTTTGTAATTATATTTATAGAGACCGTGAGTTAAACATAGATGCAGCATTACTGCCGAAGGTAGCGCTCTCTTGTGTTTATTTATTCAAATAATTTGGGAGAATTACGGCAAATATTGTATTATAGTACGTATATATCATGGATAAAAGAGTGTAAAGAGCCTAGGGGGCTGTGAGGGAGTCTCTTTGTCTTGGACGTTTAATAAATCATCCTTAGACCATGAAATATATAGACACGCCCTGGTGTCGATTTGGTGAGGCCAACATCAACTAGAGAATGTGACGTCCTCTGTAGGTAGGAACACCCAGAAATAGCATGGCCACTATAGGAATTATTATACATTGAGATAAATTTATCGTAGTTTAGATTATTTATTTTGGATTCCAATAATCGCAAATTAATATTATATTAATATTACCAAAATATTTATGGGAGAACGTGACGTCATCTGTAGGCGATGTTGACCTCACTTCACTCTGTGTAGAGATTAGCAGAGGGCGTGTCTATATATTTCATGGTCTAAGAAATCATCCCCCAAATCTTACATTTTTCGTCGTCAGTTGGCGCTAAAGTCTTAACGCACGGTCCCTATATAAATAATAATTCATTTTTAGAATATAAAAATTATGTACAATATGTTATATAGGGGCCATGAGAATTTAAGAAAAGCTTAGGTGGGACATGGCACAAAACAGGTTGAGAAACACTGCTTTAAACACTTATTTATTGAAATTATTGAAGCCGAATTTTGAAATTTTGAAAAAATTAAAAATTTTAAAAATCACTTCTTCCACTTTCTTTACTTTTATTCATAACCTCTAAATTTAAGAATTCACAATTATTGGCCTAATGGTTCATGTGAAAAAGACTCACAACACACACACACACATATACATATATATTGTCAAAAAAAATCGTTTTTGGAGTCAGTGGACCTCGAAAAGATCTTAAGATTCTCGACTTTTTTCATGAAATGAAGATTTCTCTTAGATAGAAACACTTGTTTCTATTTGTTGTGCAATGAAAATAAAACAACATATAATTACAAATTCAAGTCTTTAAATCTTAACACAAGGGCACGCGATTTAAGGAAAAAAATTAAAATAAATCTCAGACGAAAATCCCAGTTCATTTCCGTTCAATGACTTATACAAATTCAGTCCATTCATCACTTTCGATTTCAAGGTTTTTCAGAGAAGAGGAAGGTTAAAATTAAAGTTTACAATATATTTATGAAAAATTCGGATATTTCTCTCAATGACATGAGTACTTTTACAATTTAATAGATGTCTAAATTATAATAATTCAAAGTATTTTAATGAATAATTAACTTCTTAAGAAGACGAAACAAAAGAAGGAAGATTACTTGGGCAAAAATATTCAACAAGTGTAAACTATAATGGAAAGTTAAAACTTTTGCAAGAATCGAATAGATCCACACTAGAAATAAACTTAAATATTAGTAAGAATCCGAATAGAGAAATAAATATAATAAACTTGATGAAGCGAGAGATGGTTGTCCACAATTTATAAATTTAAATAAACTGCAACGGATCGTTCTTAATCTTTATCCAAATGCATTTGAAATATTAATATGTTTATTCCTTTATTATTAATCAGATATCACTGGCTATTTGCAGTCCATGTTGACTTCAAAAATATCTATCGATTCTCATCTAATATTTGAGGAAAAAAAACACTTTGTTCATGCACGATTACAATACTTGTCCATACTATGTATGGTAAAATAATAACCATCGATTCTTATCTAATACTAGAGGAATAACCTTATTGGATTCCATTTTTGATGTTTTGACTATTAATTGTAATCTCTACAAAAAACATAGAAGATTCGACTTAAAATCTATGACCTATGTACACATTTTATATGTTATATATAATTTTGTGTTTGATAATACACAACAACTCTGATATCTGCACTCATTGTTTAACAAATGTATTGAATTTGCAAATTCTTTCATAAGAACTGAAGATGCCCTTATCTAATTAAAGACGAAATGTTTTCTGTAATTGGGAGTTTTTTATTCAACAGAGGCCTCCCCATTGACTGAATTCTACGCTTTTTTAAAATTATAATAAACTTTATTTTATTTTAATTATCTTGTGAAAAAATGGTATTTGTAGACTTTAAAATCAGAATTTCTACAGCTAGAGGGCCCAAAATCTAATCAATTCTGAGTATTGGAAATACAAATATTTTGGCACTAAAACTAACTTTCTACGACTTTCTAATTTTTTAATTATCGTGGGTATCGGTACCCAGACAGACCCACATTCACAACAAAATCATGTTATAAAACTATTTTTGTTAACATTTCAGACATTTTTAAACACGATGGGCAAATAATAATAATTTTTTGTAGTTCTCTAACGCACTTTACTTTAGTAAATAGAGACTTCGGGATTTAGGAAATTATTTTGTGATTAATTCTACAATTCTTTGCAAATAAATGAAATAAATCTTAATATTTTTTCATAATCTCTAGATTTTGTAAAAATTTAAATAAATATTAAAATTATAATTTATTTTTTGAATTGATCCATGTCACAGTAAATCAAATATCAAAATATAAATAAACCTTAATAAATACGGATTAGAGAGAATTTTATATACCTAGGTACATATAAAAAAAAAGATTCAAGGAGTTCCAATCTCTTGAGATCATTGGAAAAATGAATAATTGAAACTGACTATTCCGGTTTTAAGAAAGAGGACGACCGGCAGTATTACTTAATATACTTAATTACTGATAATTATAGGTAATTGCTTAACGTAAAATATTTGTTTTTTAAATACAAAAAAGATAAAATGTGTTAACATCTTCATTGCAAGGTTTTGAATTTATAAAAATGTGTATAAAAAAATAAAATAAAATAAATTACATTAATTCAATGGTTTTAATAGTCAGATTTATTACTTTCACTTGTTTTTGTTTTAATAAATTATATACTTTTTATTTTTTATTAAAATACTTTCAGTCCTTGGTTTTTTAGATAGAGAGCAAGAAAACTGAGGAATCGAATATTCACGAATTCGCCATGGCGCTCTAGCCCCAGTGGCATGCGGTCCATGGATGCTGTGGATGCGGCGCATCCCGCAAATTCCAAAATGTCAAGAGTATTTTCATCCGTGTTATATTTGAAAATTTAAAATTTTGGAAGGTTTTTAGGTTAGCAAATTTAAAGTATTTTTATTGAAAATTTCGCGACCTCCCGCATTTTTTCGCATTTAAGACACATTATTGCAAATAAGGAAGGGGGTTGGCATTAAGTCACCACGCTTGCCAGACGGATTGGTGACTAGGAATCAGATTATAGCCGGTCAAATATCAATGCAGGGACTCGGACTCGAACCCGGGACTCCTGCTTAGAAGGCTAGTGTCTTAAGCTCTCGGCTAATCCGATTCCCGACTTAATGCCAACCCCCTTCCATTTGATGGAAGAGGCCTATATTCAGCAGTGGATTGTCGCTATCGACAGGCTGATGATGATGATGATGATGATGATTGCAAATAAAATTAAGTCCAACAACAAATATAGTAAGTTAAATTTTGTTAAGGGAGAATGTACTCAAAGTACTCCTGAAGATGGGCTAGTATTCCGAAATATACTAGTAGCTATATAGAGTCATGCTAACAAAAATTTTGTCTTTTATTTTTGTGAAACCTACCTAACAATTTACACTATCTTTTATTCATAAAATTACTACCTAACAATATTTATAATTAAAAAAGACTGATGATGAAGTCCAAGTCTTCGAAACTATAGTCTCAAACAAATAAATAATATATATATACAGATATATGATTTCGATATATATGTGTGTATGTTTATTTGCATCAGGCAGAGGACAACCTCTTTGTTTCTCTTTGTGAATCAACAACTCTGCTACTCTCGGAAAAACAAAAACTTTTCAATTAAACTGTGACCTATAAAATATAAAAGTTGAAATTGTATATGAGAATAAACTTAAACATTTTTAAAGAAATAACTGAAAATTGTCTTCTCCTAAATCATACCTATATTGAATTATTTTTATTACATAGAGAAGGGTTGTATTCACTATGGCACTCGGGTTCAACTTCAGAGAGCAATTAATACCACCCTTCTGACATGTAATCAAATAATCCATAATAGCTAGGATTTAGTAGAAGTTAACATCTCGTGATTTATTATTAAAATGACCTGACTAATTGGATTAGTATCCTAAGCTATAAAAGAATAGAAAATTTGTACTTCGAGATCATGGTTGCCTATATACAGGGACTTGAATGAAAAAATAATTTGAGCCTGTTTATAAATATTTTTTTTTTTTTTTTCAAATATTGTCCTTGAAGTGATCCTTCACAGCCTATATGGGAAAAATGTGAGTTTATAATTACATGTATTAAATAAATTAAATTAAATTAAAAATTAACTAAAGGTTAACTCAAATTCTAAGATATTTGATAAATAGTGAATCTTGTATGGTCGAAGATTAGGTTATGTTGAAACCACCAAATGAATCCTAGTTTATGGAATATTTAACTATATATTAATTATCTAAGAAAATTCCAAGTCTAAGTATTTTATGTTATATTTTCAGCTAATTTAATATTAAAATGAAATTTTCCCTTGGTATGATCGTTGTCCCTAATTTTGAATAAGTTTTCACTTTTCCTATCATCTTTCCTCATTTATAAAATGAAAAAAATATTAACCATATTTCTAATTTTCTCGTATTTAGTCTGTATTTTACTAAAGTGTAATTAATTATTTATTTATTATCACTTTTTAGTATATGTGACCTTCTCCGAGAAAAGGGACCTAGTGTGTCAAAAAACGGGTTTGAACTTAAGAGTGGATTCTGGTACCTAAAAGGGTGTAGAATAAGATGAAATGAGTTAGATTTCTGATAAAAATTTTAAATAAATTGAACGATACGAGTGATTCCGGTGATAACACACGGGATTGCCGTTTTGAAGACTTGCCACTTAGTTCATGTTTTCGTTCAGAAAAGCCAACATTATCACTATGTCGAATCAAATTTTTATAACGTTTTAAACCAACATCGGAAATAAAACAAAACATCTTTCTACAAATATGAATGCCACGAAATAAGTACATTGTATCAACTCTGTATTTTTTTACCCCTTTGGCCATACTTCTTCCGACTTTCAGTATTATAAACGTTTTCGAGCGATAAATGTTGTCGATGAAATTTCAAATGGCTCAAATGGACTAAATCTTGTTCTGGTTTACTTAATTCTTGGAAAAATTGCCGGCTTTGTATAGCAAGATTTTCAGGAGATTATCTTATTACATTCTTTCGAACAACATGCTTCGGATTTTCTCCGTACATCAAATCGAGGTTCATCGACTCTTGTATATCTTCAACGGATTCCTCCAATTCGGATATAATATTGGATTCGGAAACATCATGCAAAAACTTTGATTTTCAGTTAGTCCAGAAAGTATTAGCACCGACACTTTCAGATAATGTCATATCGATCTCATCATCGCCATAAACCGAGTCTAGTCTTTTTAAATCATCATCAAAACTGTCAGAAATATCCATTTTTATAAAAATTACTTCAAATTAACATCAGCTTAGTAACAAAATTACAAAAGAACCAAAATTGCGAAACAACTTTTGAGGTTGACACTTGTTACTACAGTTGGCATCAAGACTGAAGCGTCACTTTATTCTTTTCCTTTCTTATAGTTATTTTTACAAAAACGCGTCACCACATAGGCATGACGTCACCAAAGTCGGCACCCAATCGTAACTAACCATACCAAATCGCATCCCCCAACTGAAGGTGTGTTCAAAGTGATAATGCGTTATGAAAGTTTTAAATTCGTTTTTTCTCAAAACTTCATTTTCACACACTAGGTCCCTTTTCTAGGAGAAGGTCACATACTAGGTATGCGGGTCTTTCTAGAACCGAAATTAAAAATAATTTCTATTAGGCTAAAGCTTGTACTGAATCTTGTCTGTTCATCCTCGCAGCCTCCAATCTCAATACCTAAAAAATTCTTCTATTCGTAGTTTTTTCAGAAAAAAAATGTTGATTCTTTCTTTGATCACACTGAATTAATTAATTAATAATCAATTTAAGCAGGTATTCGTTTGACGATAACAATATTTAAAATTAAAATATTTTCTACACAAAATAAAATTTCGAAGAAACTTTTGTTTTAACGTCAGAATATCTGTACATATTTCCAAAATATAGTGCTGATTAAATTTTGGGCTTTCTAACTTTAGAACTTCCAGTTCAAAAATGTAGAAAATCCGAAATATAAAAATAGAATAGTAAGTTATAGAACGTTTGTAGTTAGGGAGCTGTATTTTGCCTTACCTGTATAAATAAAATTCAAAACTGTACTATTTTTCAGCTTTCTATTAAAAACCCTTCGATGACAAACAAAATATCAAAACACTTCACTTTTTGAACAGCGAATATAATTTGCACATTAGGGTGCTCTTTATTTTGGATATTTTCGAATATTTACCCTGACAGGGGCTCATATGGTTAGAAATAAATAAAATAAAATATTCCCCAAGTTTCAGTCTCTATCTCAATTTTAACCTACACAGCGATTAAGTTTCCCATGGGGTTTTGGCATTGAACTGATCAATTTATTATTTCGGCCAAAGTAATGGTTTAAAAAATTTGAAACTCTGTAGACTTTATTCTTATAATAGTAGCTATCCTTTAGAATTTTTACAGATTTTTAGCTAATATCATTTTGGAGTCATAACTTACTAATCCTAAGATATAGCAGTATTTTATAAAGATGTAACTCCAAAATTATAATAGCTAAAAATCTGTAAAAATTCTAAAGATAGCTACTATTATAAGGATAAAGTCTATAGAGATTTCAAATTTTTTGAAATGTACTTTGGCCGGAATAAAAATTTATCGTTCAATGCAAAAACCCCATGTTATTTAGATGGGAAACTTAATCGCTGTGTAGCATTACGTTAAAATTGAGGATAGAGACGACTTTTGGGATATTTTATTTTATTTATTTCTAACCATATGAGCCCTGTCAGAGTAATATGTTGAAATATCCAACACAGATATTCTCTAATGCACATGGTCTTGCAACGTTTTCACTTTTTCCTTTTTTATGTTTATAGGAAAACATTTGTACTTTATTGAGCACTTTACTGAGATGGTTAATTATTTGAACTTCCACTCCAGCTATATACAAAATAATAGATAATGCAGGGTTAGAGGTGTTATTTCTTTCACTTTTCCCCTTATTAAAATAAACTCATTTCCAGATTAAAGTGGATTCCGATATATGAAAGGCAAGCTACTCATCCATGAAACAATCAACTTAATTTAAGCGCCAAAATGAGACTCATTGATCAGGATGCTTTTCCAATCACGATTCTCTGCAATGTTTGATTTCTTTTTCATTATTCCCGAAGTATTTCCTTTTGAATACCAACATAACATTTTAATCTATCATTCTATCTCTATCAGAATGATCAAATCAAAATTATATCACATGATTAATCACGATTTGACAGAATTACAATTCCATTACATAATTGACTAATAAATGTTATGTCAAACAATATACACTGATCAAAATAGTTTAGACAGCTATATCCAACCTTATTTTAATTCGGAACCCTTCTAAACATGTTACATATTTTTGAAACACTTATTAATTTATATTAAGGGGGTTCGGGACTTTTTATCATTTTTATAAGAAAATTCTCAAATTTTTACCATCGAATCATTGATTTATTAAATATTTATTCCCGAATTTTGAAGTTGATCGTCTGTCTCATTACCGAGAAATAAATGATTGAAAATTGTCCTTTTAACATGGAAGTAAATGGACAAAACTTTTAAAAGGGTTATAACTTCTATACAAATTATACCATTTTCAACAAATTTATATAGGTCAATAATTCAACTTTTATGAATCGAATGATAGATTTTTTAATAGATTTGACAGTCTAGTTAATTAGTTATTCATAAATGTAAAAATAAAAAGTTATTTGCAACCAACAGAATATGACAAAAGCACTAGTGTAGAATTCAAAATCTATTTCTTGAAATCGTTTCTGTGTTAAATAAATGTTTTTATAATGAGAAAAAAATTATCTCAATATTCTTTTTATTAATATAATATTATCAAAACAAAGATTTTTATTCGAATTTTATCCTCATTATTTACAATTGTTTTTTTTTATTAAAAAATTTAGTAGGCAGACGCTGTCACTCTGCAGAAATACAAAAGATTTTTTCGAAGATCAACCAGATAGATAAGCTGTCACAAACTCCGTTAAATAATTAAGGCAATATAATATGTTGTATAATACTTTATTTATTAAACAAAAATCAAATTAATCGAATGTTTTCTACATTTGATTCAATCGCTAATCAAATGTAGGGAATTTTTCTCAAATATTGAGTGAAAATAATATTTGAACTTATATATTTCTATAAAAAAAGAGAAAAATCAAAATCATAATCTTAAATCATAGAGAAAATTTCTCTATGATTTAATATTGTTTTTGAAAATTGGTTGTTAACTTATTATGGGATGATATATTATGAATACACTATTTATTGTCTTGATGGTTTCACTATTTTATCAACGATTAATGTTTTAAGTAATTGAGTACTTGAAAAAGTATCCCATCCTTTATTCATTTCGAAAGAAAAGGATTAAGATTGGATCTTCTTGAATCCACGGAAATAAAATATACCTTGTCGAACGATAAAAATATTATCAATAATCAACTTGATGTAAAACAAAACATAATAATTGACCTATTAATAACAAAGCCAAAAATTTATTCCCAGCTTAGAGACATAAGTCAATGAACTTCTAACTTTTCTTTTATTTATCCACATCTATGTCAATAAACCCTTACCCAACCTGAAATTTTCACTTAACAATAACCTAAGAGAAATTGTCCTTTAAAATAATTCAAACATTCTTTCCCTCTGTTCAATAAACATATATATAACCTGGCATTCAATAAGTTGAATTAGTTATTTTCTGTACTTCCTGAAGATGGGTTGATAAACCAAAATATATATATTGAAAAAGAAAAAAATTTACATCTTTTAATTTTTTAATTTTAATGTGAAACAAGTGACCAAGAATCCTTAACTCATAGTAAATCAATATTAAATATAATATTTATTCACTCTTATCTTTATTAAATATGTTTCACCTTGCACCAAACACCACAATCTCTACTAATTACTTGAAAAAGTCCTGAAAAAGGACGAAACGTCGTACGAAAATTTATATTTAACATTAATAAAAAAAAATTGTCCAAAACCCCGTGAATCTTTTATTTATTAAATTTACTCTAAATTTTTTATTATTTATGTTGAGAAATTCCTAAAACTTATAAATATTTTTATCCCATTTCATTTAAGTATGATTTTTTCTCACTCACTGGAGTATAATTCCTAAAACAATTTAAGAACGGAAGTTCATTCTTGTGCTAGAATGTGTTTTTTTTCCTAAACGAAGAAATAATTAACAGATAATAATTACATTTTGTACTTTCTAGATTCAGAAATTTGAGTTGAAAAATTCAGGAAATAAATATGTCTTAATAGCTTGGCCATATTACAACGGTTTTCGTCTTTTCCTTTTATTATATTTCTCAGTTCGTATGGCCTCACTAAAACATCATATATAACTATTATTAAAGTCCATAGCGTCCATATTATTTAATTAATTAAGCAAGTTTGCAGGTATTTAGACTGGTTTTTAAGGTATAAATAAAAAAATTGTCATTGATTTTTGCGACGTTTCGCCAGCTTTACTCTGGCTTCATCAGGCTTCTAAAAAATATACAAAAAACAGAGTTACAGAGAAATCAACAATTCTCATCATTTCTCCTTTCTATGATTAAATCAACAAACAATATTACATGTTACATACCTCAATGAATATGATTAATATTAATATATAACAAATCTGCACATATTTAGGATTAAAATCAATTGTAATTATTTCTCTCTTTTGTGTTTAGAACAATGATCAATTTATCTCTTTTTCTAAACACAAAAGAGAGAAATAATCACAATTGATTTTATTCCTAAATATGTGTAGATTTGTTATATTAATCATATTCATTGAGGTATGTAACATGTAATATTGTTTGTTGATTTAATCATAGAAAAAAGAAATGATGGGACTTGTTGATTTCTCTGTAACTCTGTTTTTTTTTTGTATATTTTTTAGAAGCCTGATGAAGGCAGAATAAAGTTGGCGAAACGTCGCAAAAATCAATGACACTTTTTTGATTTACCTACACCTTAAAACCTGTCTAAATAGCTGCAAAGCTGCTTAATTAATCATATATAACATTCAACACCCCTTTCGAATAAATTCCAAACAAATTGAACAAACCCATCCATCCGTTTATCGATAGAGTTCCAGAGACATTTTATAATAAGAATAAACAAGCTTTTCTTATGGGAAAAATTGTTTTTGTTCACCGTTAACTAGCGCCTGATTTTTATTATGTTTTTATTGTTTTTTTTTGGCTTTCTCGACATTAACTATTAGCCATTTTTACGATACTATATGTTAATTAATTTTTTATTAATTATGTAAGGATCAGATTAAAGTCGGATTGCAGCGAGTCGGGCTTGAACCCGCGCTAGCTTGATTAGAAGGCATTGCCTGATTTTTGTCAATAATAATTAATAATAGACCCAAAACAAAGCCTTATGTAGGGGGTTGGGTTAGGCTAGGGGTAGCGTGCCAGCCTGCTAACCAAGTGGATCCGGATTCGAATCCGACACGAGGCATCCGGCTACAATCTGACCCCGGGGTAGAGTTTGATACAAGAGCCTATATTTTCATTTTTTGACCGTGCAACCCCCCCCCCCCAGCCATTTCGGGCGGTTAGTTTTTGAATTTTTAGATTACTGTGGGCCCACTGATTGTGTATACAAAATTTGGTTGAGTTTGGTACAAGAGCCTAGATTTTCATTTTTTCACCATACACTCCCTCCCCCATTTTAGGCGGCTAGTTTTTGCATTTTTAGACTTCTGGGGTCCCACTGATTATGTATAGAAAATTAGACTAACAGACATTTTGACAAAACAATTATTATCTCGAAAAATATAATTTTTTTGATGTTCACTTATTAGGGCTTTTTTGTAGACCGAAATGCCATAGTTTCGCTCAATTTTTTTAATCAAAATAGTTTGAGCCGTTTTTTAGATATTTCGAAAAAAAGAATGAAAAACCCACTTATTTCATGCACGATTACAATACTTGACCATACCCCGTATAGTAAAGTAAAAAAAAAAATAATAAGTAGTATCGTAAATTGGCTTATGGCTAGAAAGGCCGAAAAGCCAAAAAAAAAGCTTCATATATAGATTGCTCTCTCTCTCTATAAGAAATGTATTGAAAAAGAAATAATATTGTATATTCAGGTAAATATTTAGCAATATCTATTACCAAAAATTCTTGCAAATTAAATTCACTTGTATCATTTTCGAGAACAAATCATTGTTTTGAAAAACAATTGATTTTAATCACGGTTGTTTATCTCTCTATATCATTTGCATATTGGAAGAGGACAATAAGGTTTTCAATACTTTGTGGGGTCTTTTGTATTCTTATGATATTTTTTGTCCATGACCTCCCTCGTTCACTCTCATTCTCGTCTATTGAAAAAAAAACACATTCCGACCTCTTCGCCAGTCACAATCAAAGAACTCAATCAAAATTTAACGGAAGGGTGTTTCCTTTTATTATGAAATTATTTATTTATTTTTCATATATCAACAAATTGTATAATATTATGACAAATTATCAACCTTTCCTTTTTATCGTGAATTTATTTAAAAATGAATTAATGTTTTATTCCGTCATTTTTAGTTATTATTTTGAATCATGTTTTTATTGAATAATAACACGCAAATATAAAAATATATTTATTGGATTAACGAGTATACGCAAAAACTATTTTTCTTTATCGCTTTACAAATCTACTAATCAGATCCATTTACCACAAATACTCTTGAAAATTTAGTTCTACGTTATAATATTTTTTTTTTAATAGGGCCTCCACATCTCCCCTTATAGCCCTCCGATCCTCCCACTCAGGATCCGGTTGAGTGGCTCAGGGTGTGGCCACAGCAGAACGGTGTGAAACCTTAGTATGCTGCGACCAAGAATAAAATAATAATAAAATAATAAAAAAAGGGAATACCGCACGTCGTCCAAACAATAAAAATAAATAAATAAATACACTGGGAAGAATAAATAAATAAATAATCAATTAAATAAAACAAAAAATAAATAGAATATGTCACTGGGTTTAAAGAAATGTTTAAAAATAAATAATTTAAAAAACATTCAAATAAATAAGTAGACAGGAAGTTGCCGTAGTCAATGAATAAAAAATAAATAAATAAATAGGCAGAAAACCGCCATGGTCAAGAAAAATAAATAAATATTTGACTGGGAATATAGGCTACTGGGTAAAATATTAAATAAATAGATCAACGCTGGAAAAAGCGTTGGGCTGGGCCATCTCCCCAGAAGAAATCAATAAGATGGTCATTATTATTAGCCGTCACGATACATCTGGCAATCGACGATAGCACTCCGGGTCGCTCTGAATAAAAACTCTCGAACCGTCTCATTATGTGTAAATTAATGTAAAAGCCAGATTATAGCCAATAATTTTTTTAACAGTGGGTGAGAGACCACGAGTTCCCAGTTCATTGAGCTGCATTGACAGCAAAATTACCCCTCAACTAGAGAATTTAAAGGTTTTAAGGGTGTGAGTTTTTTTACAATTCAAAATAATTATTAATAATAAATATATATTATATAATAAATATTATTCGAAAAGTTCACCTCACTCTGAATAAATGTTTTATAAATATATATTATATAATAAATATTATTCGAAAAGTTCACCTCACTCTGAATAAATTTTTTCAAGATTAATTTTTTGATTTCAAGTAAATCTAAGTGAGATTTATCTGTTTAATTTATATAATTATATGTCGGAGGAATCTCGTCTCTATGGACAGACCATCTGGTCGGATAGCTAGATTGGCGCTTGGGTTCGACTCCTGAGGGGCGATCCGTATGTCATATCAAAAATAATATCGTTAAGGTAATAGGCCTTTTGAGATTTTGTAATTTTAGAAATTTTTTTTAAAATTTTTAAGTTTTAGAATCTTGGAGGAAATTTAAATTTAAATGTTTTTTTCAAGATTCTAAGACAAAAATTTTCAAAAAAAAATTCAATTCATTCTCGCATGGTCGATTATCTAAGATGTTAACGATATTATTTTTGAATTGTAAAAAACTCACATCCTTAAACCTTTAAATTTTTTTCTTAGGAAGTCACCATTACCTCTTGAATTTTATTTCCTGAAGTAGTTATTAATTGTTATTTATTACTTTCACATTTATATATATATATATATAGAATATAATAGGGAAGTATAGCGATTGCCTGCCTGGGTCCTGACTCTTTGAATTTTTTATTATTATGTCTTTTTATTTGTTAGATTCCATATATGCTGGCTACACAGACAAAAGGACAACTAGATAAATCAATCAACCAAAGAAGAAATTAGTCGCGATGAATTTAGGGGTGTTCTGTGAAAACTAATATTATAATTTTTAGGCCCAATGAGATATTTTTACTTACACTACCTAGATTAAATTAAGTGAAAATAAAATATTTTTATTTATCTATATGTGTAAGAGATCGGGCTAGCCGAGCGAGTAGCATTTTTGAATAAGAAGATAAGACTAGCTATAGTCCGGACCTTGTACTAATATTAATTATAATGGCCTTTTTCGCCCTGGGGGGACAATTTCGGAGGGTTTTTGAGTAAACTCCCAAACACCTCTGCCTTAGCTCTATCTATGGAAGTAAAGGCTACTCAGTTCCGATACCCCCTCTCGTTCGAAATGACGGGGTCCAGAGGGAAGGTGAACAACACGTCTGGAGTCAGCCAGAATGCAGAAGCTGCCGCAGAAGGGTCAAGATTGACCCTAAGGCGCCTTCACTCCTAGTTTGTTTAGGATTTTTCCCCTAGACGGGTAGCCGAATAAGGCTGAAGAGTCCCATCCACCCTTTCCCTATTAGTCGCCTCTTACGACAAGCAGGGAGTACTGTGGATCTATTCTACGGCCAACCCACATGGCCATTTTGTACTAATACTGATACAAAAATAAAGTACCAGATTACATATGACTGGATAGAATCTGTCTAAATAACCTCTAGTATTCGATATATTTTTTTGGCCCGGATACTAGTGTCCGTTTAGCCAGATCGTATGTAGTATAATAATTTAGGAATTAAATTTAAATACTTCTAAACTATTTGTACTTTAAAGTTTCATTTAAGAAATTTTCAAAATAAACGATAATTTTAATTTATTCATATTATTATATATATATAGTTTTTCTTTTAAGGTGTATATAAGTATAAACATGTCGTTAAATGAATTTTTTTTAATTTATTCATGGAAATAAAGACTAGTCAGTTCCGATACCCCCTCTCGTTCGAAATGACGGGGTCCAGAGGGAAGGTGAACAACACGTCTGGAGTCAGCCAGAAAGCAGAAGCTGCCGCAGAAGGGTCAAGATTGACCCTAAGGCGCCTTCACTTCTAGTTTGTTTAGGATTTTTTCTCCTAGACGGGTAGCCGAATAAGGCTGAAGAGTCCCATCCACCCTTTCCCTATTAGTCGCCTCTTACGACAAGCAGGGAGTACTGTGAATCTATTCTACGCCCAACCCACATGGCCATTTTGTGCTAATAGTGATACAAAAATAAAGTACCAGATTACATATGACTGGATAGAATCTGTCTAAATAACCTCTAGTATTCGATATTTTTTTTCTAGTGTCCGTTTAGCCAGATCGTATGTAGTAAAATAATTTAGGAATTAAATTTAAATACTTCTAAACTATTTGTACTTTAAAGTTTCATTTAAGAAATTTTTAAAATAAACGGTAATTTTAATTTATTCATATTATTATTATATATAGTTTTTCTTTTAAGGTGTATATAAGTATAAACATGTCGTTAAATGAAAAAAAATATCTAGCGGTTTGAGATAATTTTTTATTTGAATCAGTAACCAATTATAAAGAGTGGATTTTTTCTTATTGAAGTGAAAGGATGAGAGTGAAGGTATATATATATCTTCTTCACTTTAATTATCTGCATTTCAAGACCTATAACCTTTCAAGATGCTGGTGATGGCTATTATTATTAGTACTATTAGTATTACATAACATCATTAAAAAATAATACAAAAACTGTTTAAATAATAATAAAAAGTCCTTAGAATACGTAAAAAATTTTACTAAGAAATAATTTCTCTCTTTATAAATACATTAAATTTATAGATATATAAAATGCCGTTGATTCAGAGTATCCCTTATTTTATTAGTATAAATTTTACTACATTCAGCTTATTGTAAATTACAATAAGACTAAATTGAAAGTTTCTTTTTGCCGAGAGTAATAGAATTTTTATAAATTGAAGGAGTCAATAAGACTGTTTGAAATTCAAAGTTAAATTGATGATCAAAACATTCGGTAGTGAATTTAAATTGATTAGTGAGAGATTAGGATAATTTACTAAAAATCAATCATGTAAGCCAACCTTAAGAAGTTTTTAACGAAATGCCTTCGGCATAGGCAGCCGGAACTACAGCTTACATGATTTAAAATAAATACACACAAATTTTATTATTATTATTATTATTTTAATTTTGTATTAGTAAGGTGTTCTCTGACTATTTACACTACTTTACAATACACATCTGCCCCCTATATTAAAATTAAATAAAAAAATAAAAAATTATATTCAATTAATTATTTTTATTTTATTTAAGATGAAATATTTGTTATTTGAATAAAGCATAAAATAAAATAAATAAATAAAAGTTATACAGTGAAACTCTTCAAATCCGAACTAATTGGGATTGTAGCCTGTTCGGATTAGCCGAAAGCTGGTGGTTTGGATATCTTATTGAAGAAAATTGTTCTCTTTCTATCCTTGAGAAGCTGAAGAAAGTTACAATAAAAGACGTTATTTACTGGGTTGCAGAATCGTGTCAAAATACAAGTGTGAACTTACTGCGAAGATCTTGGAAGAAGTTTTGGCCTAGCCTAGAGTTCGAGAAAACACCTACCTAAACTTAAATTTGTCAAAAGAAAACTCGTTCGGATTTCCCGGTATTCGGATTTGAGGGGTTTTACTGTATATAGGGAAAAAAATATTAAATATCTACAATTCGATTATTCAACATTTTAAATCTTTAGCCCTCAAAAAATGCATAGCTCAATTTAATTTTTATCATAAGAATATTTAATATAATTTAAATATATTTAGAACCCCCCCCCCCCCCACACACACACACAAACACCCCTATTTCGGGTCACATTTCATTTCATTTAGACACTAAGTTTCATAAGTTCTTAAAAAGATACTATGAAAAATTTAATTCGTTCAAACTGCCTAGAAGTGTCAATTTGAATTTTTAGGTATGGCTAAATGGGCATCAAGATTCCGAGTTATTAAGAAAAAAAAAACTAATAATAATTTATGTAGTTTAAAAAATCTTCATATCACTTTTCAAAGTAAATTTCCGTATTCATGTTTTTTGGCTTGAAAATTTTATAATTTTAAAACACCATTCTACTTTTTTTGGGGCACGATTTCAACCAAAACCTAATCATCTTCTAATCTCAATATAAAACATGTAAATATTAAATTTCATTTTCGTATTTTTATTGGTTTTTGAGATACCTTACACAAAATTTGAGCGTTCGCATTTTTATACAGAGATAACCGAGGGGTGAACCGCGACCTAAAATCGTGTACACCTACCTCCACTTCCACTTTTATTTCCAAGTAGAAGACAATAGATGACAATAGATTATCTAATGAATTCCAAAGTAATTCCAAAGACGGTGTACCCCTAATTCCAATCGCGGTTCACCCCTCGGAGATAGCTAAAGACCCTTAAGTATTGGCGAAAACCACGATAAGAGTGACATCTCTTCTAGCTATTTAGAATTATTAATTACAATTAATTATAATTCAGCCCTCCTGACATCTATTGGCAGAAACTTATGGGGAAACAATTTTTATTTTCCCATAAGAAGAATGTATTTAATTTCACGTTAAGTAGCTAGAGGATTTTGCATGTAATTATTAAGTCTATATATCTCGAAGAGATGTCACGTCTATCATGATTTCCTCCAAAGAAGATAAAACGTTACAATCCCCAAAGTATTTCAGATTTTTCGAGCCTTGAACAAGTTTACAATTTTTTCAAATTTTATTCGGTACCGAGTAAAAAAGTTTTCTTTTTCTTTTCAAGTCCACTATTATATTTAAATTAAAGAAAAATTATATTAAAAATATAAGAGTTTAAAATAAAAATTATCAAAAAAATCGATGAGTAGTAACCTAGCTACATACAGTTTCAAAAACAAGATTAAAATTTTCAAACTCAAAAATCACATAAAAAACCATTTAGAATAATTTTTTGTATTTTTTTATAAAAAGTATGTAAAAAACAAAAATTTGAAAAAAAAATTTAAATTTGGACCATTTTTGAAGAAGTTGTGAGCGAAAAACCGAAATTCAATTTCTTTAAAACCGGTGGTCAAAAAAATTTCAAAATTTACCAGGAAGAGTTTTTTGATGGGTACTAAAATATGTCAAAAAATGAAGGAAATCAAAAATTAAAATTTTTCAAACCGTCCGATTTGGCTTGGAATGCCCCATATACCATATATACCGGGTGAGTTTTATTATCTTGAGACAGTCTTATAACTCAAAAACAGTGCATTATATGGAAAAAAGATTCAAATAAAAGTTTTTTATATCGAGGGGGAAACAAAACTACGTTATTGTTTCTCGGCCTAGAACAAGCTTTCAAGGGTATTTCAATGTCAAGTTCTGCTTTTTAAATAGAACCTTATATTTTCTATACGTCTATTTAATCTACAAAAAAAACTAAACAACTTTCATAAGAACTATTTTTTTTTTTTTTTTTTTTTTAATTTAATGCCACTGGGAAGAAAGCCCATTTAGACAGCACATAAGTAAAGTGTTGGTAGGGTTAGTGAGGGAGCCGAGTTTTCAGCCGGTAGAAATTTTTATTTGCCAGCTAAGATCGAACCTCGGCCTCCCACTTCAACATCGTCATAATCGATCGATGCCGAAGCGAGGCCAAAGCGTTAGCTGACTGAGCCAACCCGGCTCCCATATATGAACTATTAAGTTATTAAGATTTTTTGAGATCTAATTGATTCATGTATTTTTTTATTTGATGTCGTATAAAAAATAGTCCTTATGAAAGTTGTTCAGTTTTTTTTGTAGATTAAGTAGACTTATGGAAAAATATAAGGTTCCATTTAAAAAACAGAACTTGACATTGAAATACCCATGAAAGCTTGTTCTAGGACGTTAAACAATAGTGTAGTTTAGTTTCCCCCTCGATATAAATAAACTTTTATTTAAAACTTTTTTTCAGATAATGCACTGTTTTTGAGCAATACGACTGTCTCAAGATAAAAAAAAACTCACCTGGTATATCCTATATGGATGAACTGGACTTTCCTGGAACATTTATTCGAAAAGCAGGAATGCATTTATAAGTTTTTTGTTCTATAATAATTCTCTGAGTTTTTCCTCAATCAAAATCAAAAGAAAGCCAGTTAGAATGTTTCGATATCGGTTTATCAAAGAAATCATTCCCGTTTGAATGGTAAGAATGTTGAACAATAATCTATTGTATATTTCCAGTGAAGCAATAAAAAGATTATGTAACAAAATATGAAAAATGAAAAAAAATAGCATGAAGATCATTGCCAGAAATATTAAGCTATTATTCGTGGGAAAAAATATAAATTATTATTTGAATCTGTACCTTGTGAGTGGTGTTCAACTTGAAACGTCCTCCTTAGGTCGTCGACAGACATTTTTTTGTGAATCTGAAACAAAAGAAAAGTTCGTTAATTTAGATATCCACAGAGTGTTTGTTTTAAAATAATACAATGAAACCCCTCAAATTCGAACTAATTGTGGCTATGGCCTGTTCAGATTTCAATTTGTTCGGATTAGCCGGTTGCAGGACTAAAAGTATGGGCCAGGTTCCAAAAAATTCATATTAATTATATATAATTAATTATTGTGTTTTAAACTAGACAATTAATATTGTAGTCAAATTATGTTTTGGGATATAGTTTGATACGAAAGTTATTGTCAAGTTTAGAGACTGGGGCTTTAGAGAATGGGGCTCTCAAAATTTAGTTAACTTTAATTCAAATAAGACTCAATGTTGTCTAATTTCTAGGCGCGAAAATAGAGATTTCCCTGATATTCACTTCGATTCGAATACCCTGAAAATGTGTGACAGCCTATCCATTTTGGGCGTCTCTGTCGCATCTGACCTGTCTTGAAATGAACACATCTCCTCTGTGGCGAAATCTGCAGCAAGGAAGATTGGCTTCTTATTCAGGTCCAAGCGATTTTACAAACCCCCACAACTTCTCACCATCTACAAGGCCCAAATCCGCCCCTGTCTCGAATACGGCTCTCATCTGTGGAGAGGAGCCTCAAAATATTATCTTGCTACCCTTGATGCAATTCAGAAACGAGCCGTCAGGCTAATTGACGATTCTACCCTCACGGACTCCCTCGACTCGCTGGCTCATCGAAGAGATGTCTCTGCCCTTTCCCTTTTCTATAGATACTATCACGGCAGGTGCTCTGATGAGATAAAATCAATAATTCCCCCCAAAGCATGCTTTGCACGCAGCACACGTTTTGCCGACTCCCAACACTCTTTTCGCGGTCAAATTGGAAAAGTGCCGGACCACTTCATTCGCGAATACATATATCCCCATGACTTCAAGGAACTGGAACTCTCTCCCAACCTCTATCTTTCCCAGCACCTATGATCTTCAAACCTTCAAAACCAGGGTGCATAGACACCTACGTCTACACCCTCTCACTTAATCATCTTTCCCTTCTCTTCGGTAATGCAAGGGTCTTTCGAGATCCATAGGGGCTACATCTTTACTGGTGCACCCCTTCTTGCATTCGATTGCATTAAAAAAAAAAAAAAAAAAACTGAGCAAGCCTCGATCATAAAATAAACGTTATAAGTACAGTGAAACCTCTCAAATCCGAACTAATTGGGGCTGTAGCCTGTTCGGATTAGCCGAAAGCAGCTTCGACAATTGATGATAACTGATATCAAGTGAAAGATTAAGTGATATTTTGTGTTTCTATTATTATTTCATTGTTTTTGCAAAGTGATTAACCTAAAGAATTTCAATAATCAACTTTTACCGTTTTTCAATCCTGGATGACATAAGTATGTAGACACATTTACACTTTGTTAGGTATGCTAACTGTACTTCTTTGTTAATTTTTCAACTAATTATGTAAAATAAGGTTATAATGTAGAATAGATACATACTTGTTTTATGACTAAATAAATAAGTTTCTCTTTTTTGCGTTCGGATTTCCCGGGATTTTGGATTTCTGGAGTTCGGATTTGAGGGGTTTCACTGTAATAAGAAAAATAAAATATTGTTCATGTATTGAATTGTCTATACAGCATCAAAATATTATGGTCATTTTATATTAATTAGTCATTCAAAGTATTTTTTACATATAAATAATTCTTACAATACTACAAGTCACTTATAATGACATTTGTTTTTCACCTTCGGAAGGTGAAAAACAGATCTATCTATTTAAGAAAACGTGGAACACGTGTAGGCAGCTGTCACGATTTGATAATGACATGAAAGATGAGCTGGAAAATTATTTTCTGTTTAAACATCAATCAGGAAATTAGAAGATTGGCTAAAATTTAGATATTAATGTGGATGAGTTGACTCGATCTATATTGAATATCACTTGGTTTAAAATTAGAAACTGAAAGTAAAACTTAAAACTTTTAATCAATATAGGAGGACCAACACGAAAAAATTCGCTAGTACAAAAAATTTTAACTGTACATTTTCAAACAAGAGGAAATTGTTTAAGCTGACTCCTGACGTCACGTCATATTTTCGACCATTATCATCCAAAAGAAAAATAATTATTCAATATTTTTAATTAAACTATCGATTAATATCCAACTTTAGATCCAGGTGATTTTTCACACGCCCTAGCAACTTCTCCTATACTAAAGACCTAAATTCACACCTGTTTCGAATATTGTTCTCCACTGTGGGATGAAGCCTCCAAGCATTTCAGGAACTAGCTATCAGATTACTAGACGATCAATACTCTTAGGGCCAGTTGTATATCGGTTTGTAAAGTCTTTGTTAAGTTGACAAACGGTCAAACTTCGCCTTGTGCCCGGCCGGATGGCGAATCAGATGACACTTTCAGATTGACCTGGGAACAAGGTGAATACTAAGGTTTGACCGTTTGTCAACTTGACAAAGACTTTACAAACCGACATACAGCTGACCCTTAGCATTTTTCTCGACTCATTGGTCAATCAAAGAGGCGTTTTCTCACTTTCCCTATTTTATAAGTACTATCACGGTATGTGCTCCAATGATTTAAAATCAATAATCCCTCCTAAGGCATGCTTTGTGAGTAGTACTATACTCTCAACACTCCGTCTAGAATAAATTGGAGAAGTGCCGAACCAACTAATTTGCCAATACGTATATTCACATGACTTCAGGAGATTGGAACTTTCTCCCCACTTTCCTTTTTCTCATCAATTAGAATCTTCGATAATTCAAAACCTGGTGTACAAACAACTACTTTTCCACCTTTTTGGTTAATCAATCTATCCTCTTCTCATAGGTAGGTAATGTAAAAAATCTTTCAAAACTTATAAAAGCTAGATTTTATAGTAGGTATTAATACTACTATCGAATGTCAGAATAGGCATACTAAGAAAATCTAATATAATTATTAAAGTTGGAATCGGGAAATAAGGACTATATTTTTATGCAAATAATTTTTATTTTATATTCAACGTTTCATCAACTTTGTTGACTTCTTCAGGAGCTCAAATAGTTATCTTCCTTGCATATTTGTCATTTTTATAATTCTATCTTAGTTACAATTAGCGAAAAACATAGCAAGGCAAGTCATTGACCTTTTCATGAATCAGATTGATATAATAAAAATTATTTGCATAAAAATATAGTCCCGATACTGACTTTAATAATTTAATCTATGGACATAACTAATCAAAATAATCTAATATAATACTACAAAAAAAAAACTGGGGTACTTGTTGTATAAAACTGAATATTGAAGGTAACGCCCTCAAAATTACCTAGTCTAATATATACATCAAACAAAATATACATTCAATTATTTCTTTCTTATAAAATCATACTTTATTTAAATATGGAGATTTTTTATAAAGTACAGAGAATAATAGAAATGAGACTCATCAACATTTGATACTGACCCTGAAAATAACAAAAATATCATGATTCTAATAGAAAATTCAATTGATTTACTATCTCTTTTTTATTGGCAAGGATGCAAACTCTTAAATAATATCTCTTTTATTCTTCTTATCTGAAAATCAAACATCAAAGTTATTAATCTGACCAGTGAAGTTTCATCATTGGAAGTATAAACAAAACAAGTATTAGAATTTAACATTCAAAGGAGTAGATAAATATTTATATAACCGATAAATTGCGCCCCCGCAATAATTCACAAATACATTAATGGAAATACAGGGTGTTAAATTTAGAATTTATTGATAATTTCAAAGCAAAAAATTATAGGATGATAAATAATTGTTAAAAGATGGTATAGGAACTGGAAATGTTATTATTAAATTATATAACAATATCTGTTATTAATAATATTAATATATACTTGTTCGACTGGATTCAATTAACCTTTTCATTTCTAGTTAAGTTTGGAATTTCGGTTGCATCAACATCAGAAGAATATCATCTTTTTACTTTACCATACAGAGTATGGTCAAGTATTGTAATCGTGCATGAAAAAAGTGTTTTTTTTTTTGCTTATTTTTTTCGAAATATCTCAAAAACGGCTGAAACTATTAAGATTAAAAAAAATTGAGCGAAACCATGGCATTTCGATCTACAAAAAATGCCTAATAAGTGAACATCAAAAAAATTATATTTTTCGAGATAATAAATGTTTTGTCAAAATGTCTGTTAGTCTATTATTCTGGGTGTTATCAAATTTTTGTGGATGAACTAGCTCAAAAACTAGTGTAAATATAAAACGAAATTTCACATGTAGTTTTGGTGGATTGAGATTAAGAGCTGATTAGATTAAGGGGGGGGAGGTTAAAAATTAAATTAATAATATTTTCAAACTAAAAAAACATGAAAAATGAAATGAACCTATAATAATGAAAATAATTTTTTTCCTAGGGCCAAAATTAGAGGAGGGGGGGGGGGGGTCAAAAAAATAAAAATCTGTGCCATTTGAGCAAACTCAACCAAATTTTGTATACATAATCAATGGGCTCCAGAAGTCTAAAAATGCAAAAACTAACCCCCCCTATAATGATTATAAAATATTAAATATAAGAGAGGGGCCAGAGTGTATGGTAAAGTCAAGTGGATGGCCACATTAGAACGTGCCCATTTATTTTATTTTTATAATATGATAATATAATAATGTTAAAATAGGAAATCAAGTTAAAATTTCGATTCCCATACTTTGATAATTTTTTATTTTATTTTTTTCTTTAAAAAATTTAATGTAATCTGATATTTTTTTGTTAAGAGTTTCTAATGAGCACAATCTACATTATATTAATAGATGTTTGGATATGGTTGCCATAATTATATACTAATAGCTGAGAAGACCCACCCCACAAAATTTGGTTGAGTTTGGTCCAAGGGCAAGAAAGATAAGAATCCTTTTGTGTTTTAAACCACAAAATCAAAAATCCCTCTTTTTTGAGTTCAGGGGTCAAATTTCAAAAAAATAAAAAAACCTTCCCGAGATTTAGCATTAATAAACCTATGTACCAAATTTGAATGCTAAAACTTAAAAACTCGAGGAGATAGAGCACTTTAAAAATTTCAAAAATTTACCCCAAAATGACTATATCTCCCTTTCGGGGACAAATAGAGCAAAATACTCAAATATGTTTTTTGTATTTCAATGCTTCACCTTTCTAAACTAAACCCATATCGATATCTTTTCTGGTTTAAGAGATCTTGAAAAACTCTGAAAACACATTTTGGGGCCCTTTCCCCCCTTTAGGGTTCGAATTTCAAATAATCCCTTCTTAGCACACCCATAAATCGTTAAAAGAATATACACTCCAAATTTCATCTTTCTAGGTCAAGCGGTTCAGGCTGTGAATTTTTAATTGGTCCAAAAAAATCAGGAGGAATGAAGGAATCACGTTATAACTTGAATAGTTGGGCCCGAAAAACCTTGATAAGAATACCTTCATTATAAGATATTCTTTTTATATTTATATTTAAATATTTCTGTCGTTGAATATCGTCAATCTGTCTGGTTAGGCCAGGATGAAAGGATCCCGACAGGTTTCCACGTTCACGTAAGATTGTTATGGCAACCATCTGTGATGTCACCGAGAGATAAAATTCTCGCTAGCCTAGAAATGTTAAAACATCTCTCATGTATGATAAATTTGTTTACTATTTTATTTATTTTTATAAACTAGTACTGAGTCTAACGTGAAACGCACAACAAAATCAACTGCTGTGGTCACCACAGGACTTTCACATTTCACAAAAAAACGTCATTACTTGTTAGTTTTAAACTTTAATTTCGGAGTTTATGTAAGTCGAGGGTATGATTTTTTTTTTTAATTAATCTCTTATTCACCAGATATTAGAAAAGTGTCTTTTTAGAAATTGATTTTAAAATTATTCTCATGGTCCTCCTCCGTCGCAGGGAATCATAAAATCATGAGTAATATACGTAAAGTACATATTTATATGTCAGAATGGTTCGCCTTGGCAGCAGTCAAAATATATATTTTAATTAAAATTTAATTAAAAAAATCGAAAAATTTGTATTAATGGATTTGAAATAATAATTAAACAAATCAATCTTTTAAAAAATTTGAAAAAAAAAATAATAGGCCTTTTAAATGTCCTTGGACAAGCATTTTATTTTTCAGAAATTTTTCAGAAATATAGATGGAAATTGAGCCGTGTAAAAACAAACATACAGACAGACAGACAAAAGCAATTTCTCAAAAATAATCCCATGGGATGAATAATTAAGAATTAAAGTCTCGGAAGCCATTTAATATATTTTTCTGATTGGAACAATTTTAATTTATAAATAATAAGGATTATATCTTCTGGTCAATATAAAAACCTATATTATTAATATATCTCATAAAAATAACAAGAAAAAGTAATGCCGAATATAATAAATAAATATTCTTCTATGACATGTAATTCTATAGAATTTGAAGTATTGCATTCACTCTATTTAATTTATAATTAATAAAGATTATATTTTCTTATATTCTGAATAGGACGCTATGAATATAGATATAAATATTCATTGACATTTTCAAAAATTATTTAATAATTAATTGATGATTAATTAATTATTTATAAAAAAAATAATAAAAAAATATATGTATATATATATATTTTTCAAAACTTTCCAGAGAGCGGTAACCGATTAGGAGTTGGTCTCTGTACTGATTAAGATTGCTTAACTTTTTTGATTGATCTAGAAGAGGCCTAATGAAATTAGCCAAGGAAGGGGCGCTGGCTACGCCTGAAATTTAGCCTTTATGAATGATTTCCCATGGCCAAGCCATTCTATGATACAGAGAGGCTGCTGAATCAGGACGCCCCGTAATAGGGGGCATAAGCAGAGAAATCATAATACAATTTGAGCCATTCAATAATTAAAATTTTTTATGTAATATTGGTATTGTTTATTCAAAATTTAGTCAAGATAAAATTGAATTCAAACATCCATTGTTGTAATTTAAATTTTGAAAATGACATTGTATTGTTTAATTGATATGTTTATTAGTTGATGATTGTCTAGCAAATTAAATCAACAATTTTTTTCTCTCTTATTATAGAATCAAATTCAAATCTATTTTATTTAAAATCTGCCAAAAATTCTATTGTTTAATATTCTGATTGGGATTTTAATGTAATTCCCGAATAAATTTTTATGAACTGATTAAAAATTGCTTCAGAGGAGACGGTTTGCATCCCATACATGAATGGAATATATATATGAGTTCCAAATTTTTACTATTAAGAAGTCAAAGAACTTACTTAGGGAGAGGGGACTCCCAATGAAAACCAGGCGGTTTTGCTACTCTCAGATCGAGCGTATAGTGAATATATGTTTACTTGGCTGCGAAGCAGCCAAAATAGCACATATAATCCAAGTTTCTAATATGAGAAGCTTCTCAAAAGAAGTTTTTTTTCTTTAGAATCTTAATGTATTATTTTTGTTTAATCTACCATAGGTGTCTTATAATATTCTTCTCCCTGTTGAATGGAAGCAAATACTTTTGCTTCCATGACGGGGAGGTTTTTTTACAGAGTGAGGTCGTCAGCCTCCCGTCCAACCCCTTTTAGTCGCCTCTTACGACAAGCAGAGGATACTATGGACCTATTCTACCCCCAGTCCATAGGGGTCTGAGTGTGAAATACTTTTTTTACAATTAGCAGTTATTGGTAGAAAGTCGGGAAATTTCATAAATTAACAGATGTGGTCAGCACACGACTTTCATATTCTCACTTATTTGAAATCATCGCGACACTCCTAATTTACCCCAGTTAAGTTAAATATTGGCAAGTCTGTTTAAATGATTGATTTATGATTTACTTGAATATGTATAGCTACACCAGAGATGGTAATGGGCAGCAATAATATAGAATAGATAGATATACATATTCAAGTAAATCATACATCAATCATATTAAACAGACTTGCCAAGTTCTAACTTAATTAGTGAAGCTTGCATCCACTTAAAAGAAAACTGCCTAATCAATTCTAGTAGGATGTTAGGATTAAGAATTAAAATAGTTGGCAACTATACATTAAATATCTGGTTTAGTTTATTATCTATTTCAATTAAATCTGTAATTAAGATAGTTCTTTCTCGACAATCCACAGAAAACGTTTTAACCTCGTAACCACTCTATAAATATGAACGATGTTAAAATTTTAGGTTATGTTTTTTAACGTGACTGTACTTCTCACACTACTATATCCTCTTTATGAATGGATCGTTTCCAAGCCATTGATCTTATATCCCCTCCACTAAAAATAATCGCCCAAATAAGTTTTTTTATTTTTTATTTTTTTATCAAAACTACGTGGTAAATAATTTCAATTTTTTTTAAGTTACTCCGAATCTATTATTCTAACAAATATTAGTTTTTCATTAAGATGGTGAAATTCCTTCAATGAAAAAAATAAAATAATGATCATTTTCCCACCCTTTCCCAATCTACCATATGTAAAAAATTTCATTTTTATTTGCAATTATTTCATTTTTGATCTGATAAATCGTTTTCAAATTTTAACAGTGTGTTTATTATGATTTTGATGACTTATATCTCAAGTTTTGAAGACTTGTTGAATTTTTGCATTTGTTAAAGAACTACCTTATAATATTTGATTTTAATCAACTATTTTTAGAGCAATTGCAGCAATGATTTTGAGAGATATAGTTAAAAACATTTTAGATAATTTAGGAAAAATTAAAATTAAAACAGAATCGTCACTTAATTTTAAATTTCAATTTTTTACAAAAGAAAATAAATAAATAATTTTAAGATGTCAGAATTAATCAAGTAAATAAATAAGCAATGATTTTAGGATAAAACTGTATTTTTCGAATAGTTTAGTTTATACAAATAAATATACCAATTTTCTTTTACTTGTATTTTCTATTTTTGGATAAAATAAAATTAATAGACTCATAGAATTTTATAAATTAAACGTCATTCCTTTAAAGCTATATATTGGGAATATTTCTATCAATCTTTTTTTTTCTTTTTTTTACCTTTTGGATTAAATATTATTTATAGAAATATTAACCAATAAATTACCAATCATCAACAAACACATCAATATAATTTGGTTATCCTTGAAATCTCAAAAAGTAATAAAACTAGAAAAACGACAGCATTTATGTTTTTTGTAATAGGTACAACATAATTTAAGTTAAAGCTTTCTCGAATTTTATAATTTTATTGACGATAAATTTTTTTAAGTTGCAATGTGTGTATAAAAAATTTGTTTTATGTCTTCCGGAACCAAAGGCATTCAATTAAGACATTTTTCATTTCTTTAATTAATTTATAGAATAAGCAACACATTTTATCTATTCCAAGCCATCTTATAACACATATTACTAAAGGTCCTAAAATACTTTATTATACAGGAAAAACAATATTATTTAGGTTTTCTTCTTCCCGTTCTCTTTTTACTACAACTTCCTCCAACTTATAAAATTGTCCTCAATAACCCTCTGTATCTGAGGGTGTATCGTTTTCTTTACCGATACTTTCATAAAATTATACATTTTCCTTAGTTATTTTAAAAGAACTTTATGATATTGATCTTTCTACCCATGAAATTTACAAAATTTTCTTCTAAATACAACAGAACGTTTGAAAGCCTAAAATCTCTTTATAATTATCTTCTGTGCAATAACCCAGGGTCCACGAAAGATGAGGCTTCTTCATATATACCATCTTTATGAAAAAAAATAAGATTTTTTTATCTACTTATAAAACAGGATTTACTTTCCCATTCAAGAAAGAAATAGAGGGAGTAAGAATGGAGACTAAGTTACTTGTGGAACTTGTGTGTATTAGGTTTGAATGTTGACTGAAACTATCCTTGTGTGTATTGATGTACAGTAGAGCTTCGATAATCGGGACGTAAAAAATCCGGATTCAATTCCGGTGAAAAAAGTTGAAGTGAATGCATACATATTCTTTCATTAAAATACATGATAAGTTCATATTAATGAATGGTTTTATACATTTGCTCCAATTATTTATCCACTAAAGTGAATTATTAATGGTTTTAGCAAGTTTTCTTTTTGTTATGAACTCATACGACCTATTTTTGGTCCTTATCGAGCATCTGGATATTTTGATAATCCGGACAGAGTTCGGTCACAATTAATTCGGATAACGACGCTCTGCTGTATTTAAAAATTAATGTGAATCTATGGCCTGATGATCATATAATATTTTAAATGAAAAGAATCATATATGAAATTTTCTTGAATAGAATGGGGAAATAAGATCATCATTTGATGGCGCATCTATTAACTCATGGTAAGATTCTGGATAAACTTAGTCTAGGAGAACTTTCTGTCTGAAAATTCAGTTCCAGTACTTTGGAATTTACAGATGTTCCCCCTTAGAGACTCAGTTTTAACAAAGAGATAATAATCAAGGTTCGTTTGGCGATAATGCCAGAGTAAGGATTTGGAGAATTAGTGAAGGTGTTGTATGATTTGTTTTTAGTCTAACATCTAAGGGATGTTGCATGCTTGAAAGTTCATATGTTGCTTAAAAGAGACGTTAGAAGGAATATTATTAAGTCTTTTGGAGAAAATATACCCAGTCTTGAAAGAATTTTTACTTTTCCCGGTAATTTATATATGTAATTGTCTTTTGCTACATCTTTGTGGTCTGTAGTAAAGATTGAGAAAGTTTATCAAGAAGAAATTTGATGTAAAACATTTTTAGGAAAGGGTCGATGCAGTAATTTATTTGAAAACCCCTAGATGTAGTAAAATTTGTTGAGCGGTTCAGTCAAGAATCTTATCAATTTCGTAATCAAAATGAAAAAAAAAGAACAATTCTCATTTTATGGAAATGACAAATAGTAAAATGAGCAATGAATATAAAGTGTCTTGTGCTTGGAGTTTAAGTTATATCACATCCAGTCTCGCTCTGAAGTTGAAGAAAGGTCAAAGTGAAGGAAAAACAAATGATGGATTTGAATTTACAATCGAGGAAAATCTTCTCTGAATGAAAAACAAGAGAGATTTATAGGTATCATTTGATACTGAATTTATGATAGAAAATTTATTTTGTTCTATGTATGTTTCACAGAAAATAATTTTATATCAAATAGTTAAGGATGGATTTTGAGTTCCCACTTCAGCATTAAAAAAACTTTAAAAACATGCTTTTAATTTAAAATGCATTAATAAATATAAAAAATATATTTTTTGTCTGAAAAATTTTCATATTCCCCTGACCTCAAATATTTTTTTTTAATGATATTGATGAGAGAAGGAGATACACCAGAAGGTCCATCCCCTAAAGGCTTGTATGGGCTGGCCCCTCATCGTGAAAAGAACAGAGTAGAAGGAAAACAAGCCGGGATCACGAGCCAAATCTCAGAAAGTTAGATATAGTCCAATTTACTAAGTTTTTAGGGGCTTCGAGCAGTGGTAAATTCTCCGCGCGATAAATTAGGTTAAATTTACTTACCCACTTAATTTTTATTACCAGACCCTATAATTACAGAATAAATGACTGGGTATAGCCGGGAATCGAACCCGAGACCTCCGGTTTGCGAGCCAGTTATGCTGACCATTACACCAGGTAGGCGGAAATATAAGCGTGGACGGTTTTAACTTATCTTATGCTTTTATTGGCAGTCCAGTGAGTATTGAATTTTTCGACTAGTGAAGGAAATTTTATATTAAACTTTTAGCGCCTTTAGAAATAAAATCTTTATTTTTTAAAATATTTAATTATTTTAAGAGAATGAAAATAATATTCCTCTGTATATGTATAATATTAATTGATTGTGGATTTATGGTTTACATTATCTTTGGGCTGCCTGTCCATCAATTGATCATTTGATTTTACCAGTCCGTTCCAAAAGAAAATACTTCTAACTTATTTAATATATTTGTATTTGATAAATTTTAGTCTTTTTCAGTTTTTACAAATATGATGGAAACGTAATGCAAATTTGAACTTTACCCAATAATTATTTCTTAGTTACCCAACTTGAAACACTTATATTCTACTTATTAACTTATAAAATTTCTCGTAAGCTGTGAGATTTTTTCATGAGACATTAAAAAAAAAAGTGTTGGGAATTCGCTCCATTTTAAAACAAATATAAGTACTTCTTCTGAAAGATTATAGACTTATTTTTTAACCAAAAATAAATTAGTATAGTGTAAATTAAAACATTTAGATAATTTTCTTGTTTCTTGATCCAAGGATACAGATAAAGAATTTTTATATCAATTGCTAAAGACAGAAATGACTGATCAATTATAGAGATAAAACCTCCCCTATCGAAAAAGGTATTTTTTCATAAACTCTTTAGGGAACTTTATTAAATTTTTTTATTTATATTGTGTAGTATTTGGTCTTTGACACCAGCCATTTACTATGTTGGCATGCAGCTCCGCGGTAATATTTATTTTTATTTATTTAAACAATTTGAATTTGCTTTTTTATTTATTTTGGGTTTATTTTTTAAACATAAATCTTCCCCTCCCTCCCCTGATTTTTTGCTTTGGATTAGTCATGTGTATATTATATGTACATGGAAAGATTTTTTCAGATTGTAATGTATAAAATAATTATGTCATAATTCCCTTATACAGGCGAGTTAATTGTTCATTTTTTTATCATAGATTGCATTTGAATAAGCCGGAGGCACGTGACTCACTTTTGTCTGTTCGTTTTATTCAGGGCTCATTTTGAGTTTAATTGATTAAATGTACGCACATGATAATAATAATTATAATAATTGAAGGAAACAATAAAAAGAGTGTGTCTTCTGCTGGAATTATAAATCGTTATAAATAAATTAAAAATTTATAATTCCAGCAGAAGACACACTCTTTTATTGTCTCCTTCAATTTGTAAAAGTTCTGCTACTCTCGGCAAAAAGAATCTTACAATTTAACAATAATAATAATAAACAATCTACAACTTTTTACTTACATCATTAAAAAAATTAAAATTCTAATAGATGAAGTGACATTAGACTGTGAAGGTTTATAACTTTTGAAAAAACTGCAGAGATTTTTGTGCAGGGGGTTGCAGAATTGTTATATATTGAAGCAGAAGACACACTCTTTTATTGTCTCCTTCAATTTCCTAAATCGGCTAAGTTCTTCGCTTAAGACTGCAGTTCTATGTATGATATTTTAAAAGCTAGAATTGCTATGGCTAAGATTTAGGTTAAAAATTCTCGACTAACATTTCACAAGTTTATGTCTGGAGCTGTAAAAAAATTTTAAATTAGAACATTACAAATAATTAATAGCTAGGACATGGAAATCTAGTACATGCAAGTATATTTAAATAGAATTCACCGGAGGGACACAATCAAATCAATTCATGTGAAGATATTTAAGGGTTTTTTCAAAGTTCTTTTGTTACATTGTTACAGTCCATTCCACATTTTCAGCAAGGACCACAACAAAGAACATCATGAAGATCGACCTGTACCTCGTGATGACCATATCAGGTTCTTGCATTCTTTCTCACACCGTCAAACAAAAACAGATCTCCTTATGTATTTTGTATCTTTTCACTGAATAGGAAATTATATTAGGTAATTATAATAGAGTATTCGATTATCAATCGAATTTGAATTTATCGAGCTTACTGTGAGAAGCATATATGCTCTAAATGAAAAGAATCAAGCCATTCATACATCTTTTTAGTTTCATAATGGACTTATTGCAGAGACCATTGAACAGAACAATACAATAGTCTGAGAAATTTGTTAGAGGTGTCATTTTTTAATTTTATCAAAGGTTTAATGAAGTCATGCAGGCATTTGATATTTCTTTTATTTAAAAATTTCAGTGACGTTTTTGACGACTATTGATCTTTGGAGCTTATGCAATAAATACAATGAGATTAGACTTATGTATCCACATCAATATAATAAATTAATTAGGGCAATCTATTCACCGGGAATTCGTCAATATTTATAAAATTTTGATACCCAACTCATCAAACGAATAATATATACAAGATATAAGTACAAGAAAATATACAGAATATTCGCCATATAAAAGTTTTTAGAGTCTAAGGGGCCAGTTGTATGTCGGTTGGTAAACTCTTTTTAAACGTTGACAAAGGGTAAAACCTTAAAATTCACCTTGTGCCCGATAGGATGACCAATCAGATGACAGGCACTTTCATCTGATTGGCCATCCAATCGGCACAAGGTGAATTTAAGTTTTACCCTTTGTCAACGTTTAAAAGAGTTTACCAATCGACATACAACTGGCCCTAAGTCAAATAAAAAATTAGAGTGAATTGGAAAATCAATTAAATATAGGATAATTGTCATAAAATAATTATCTCGTTAAAATAATTTAGATTTCAAAATCTGTTTTTTCCAAAGATCAATAAATTATTTTCAAAATGTAGAATTTTGGTCTTTTCGAAGTCAAATGTATGGCTTTTATCACTTTATTTTTCCCTATTTCTAAGAATTAAATATGGGTATCTCTACAAATGTTTTGACATCGTTAGACTTCATTATGAGATCTCTAAGAATAAGCTCCTAGATAACAAAACTATATAAATTTTACAGTGTATACCGGCCTTCAAGATGATTTATTATGTCCAAATGAATTTCTGGATATTTTTAATATTCAGCTAAGTCAACTAAACTTCAAGTATTATCTAAAGCTAGAATCTGAAATGCAATTTAAAATCTATTTTAACTCTTAGGCAAAAATTTAACCAGGGGGTTCAATTTGAGACTTATTTTGGTAAATGTTTAATTGAGTTTTTCAATTAACTTTTTAATTTTAAAGTGATAATTTTTTTTAATAAAAAATTAGGCATTAGGTTTATATTTTTCAAAATATATCTAATAAATATTATGTTAAAGTTGTTATAGGGAAATAAGGACTATATCTTTTATGCAGATAATTCATATTTTATTGCTAACGTGTCGTCAATTTTGTTGACTTCTTCAGGGCTCTAAAAAGTGATAAGGCCTCAATTAATACAGATTATAACATTTTCAAATCAAAACAAAGTTGATCTAATGTTATAATCTGTATTAATTGAGGCCTATATCACTTTTTAGAGCCCTGCAGAAATCAACAAAGTTGACGAAACGTTGGCAATAAAATATAAATTATCTGCATAAAAAATATAATCCTATATTTCCTATAGCAACTTTAATAATTTAATCAATGGACATAACTAATCAAAATAAGTAAATATTATGGTGTAATGAAAATCCAGATAATCCAGATTCAGTATCTGTTCAACCTTTAAAAATAATCTATCTATATAAATAAAAATGTACTGTTACGCTTAAGTGATACGTTGAAGGATCTCCGAAAGTTCTTCAACGATTTCTTTGAAATTTTCACATAACATTCCATTCAAATACACGAGTGTTTTTATATATAGTAATTTTATAGATATCACACCTGTGGCATGTAAAAAATATCTTTTTCGAGGAAACAACGCCAGCGCCTCTCTGGGGGGGGGTAAAAGCAAACAAACAAGATGGCCGATAAAAGCTTTTTGGAAATCTTTCAACTGTCAATATTATTTTTGGTTAAGGGAACAATTTCGACAAGTAATATATAATTCATTTATTGTTTTAATACCTATTCTATAATTATTTGCATTTTCATTTTATTTTCAAAACTATTATTATTTTTTAAATATATTTATATATTGTTTTATTCTTATTTTATATTAAAAGAAAAAACTTTGTCTTCTTTATTTTTAAATGTTTTTATTATTTTTCAGTAAAATTGGCGGTGGAGTTGAGGTGTGTCGATTGATATACGTATATTATTTAAGAGACGCTCCCCGCCAGGAGCTAGTTGACGCCGGGCCAAAGACCCGAGCGTCAGCTAGTAAAATATAAATTATCTGCTTAAAAGATATAGTCCTTATTTCCATATAACAACTTTAATAATTTAATCGATTGACATAACTAATCAAAATAAGTAAATATTATGCTGTAATGAAAATCCAGATAATCCAGATTCAGTATCTGTTCAACCTTTAAAGATAATTAAAATTAAACATAGAGATTTTTCGGATATATTCTCGATTGTCTTATATTTAAATTTCTTTCGGAAACAAAAAAAGCTAGATCAATTGATTAAATATTTAATTATATCATTAATTAGAAAATTAGCTCGTAAAGGATCATTTATAATACTTAATGAATTAATTCACGATTGGACATTTCCCATTAGAAGATATAAATATGTGAAATTGGTTCCGAAATGGGGCACTAGATTATTTTCCTGCATTCATGGAATTTGAAATATGCTTATCCCTTACATAAGAATTTTAAGGGACGGACCAAAGGGGGCGTTTATTTTTCTAAAGTGAACTAGATTGTTAGGTAAGTGTTTTAAAAAGAGACAGTATTTTTTGTTGTGTGTGTTGGTGATCGTTTCCGTGACCACACCCAAAGCGTGCAAAACGGTGAGACGGACATACATACGTACTAACCCAGAAGATAGGGACCTTTTTTTAAATATTACAAAAATCAAGGACCACAACCTCTCGCTCTTTCGATCTATTCTCCTTTTCGGAATATATATATTAAAAAATATAAATTAATCACCAACACACAAACAGGTGTAGGTACTTAAATATGCAACAACCTGTTTAGATTCAATTGAATGATCTATTTTTTTTTTATTACTTAGAAACCAAATTAATTTTTCATTATTTATAAAAGTAAACATGAGGATTATGTAGTGAAGGAAAGTAGATCAAGATAGTTACGCTATAGTTGTTGTTTACATAGGAATGTTATTTATTTATTTTCGATTAAATATAAAACATGAAAGATGTACAGATAATATTCCATAATTATACTATATGTACTACACTACGATATTATCGGGTTATTATGTTATGATAACTTCCTACAATAAACAATACGATGCCGGTTTGACACGGGTCTAATTATTATTGACGGGATTTATTATTGTGCAGTGAGTTTTATAAGTACAACACGACGATAATATTAAAGTACGTATTGTGATTGATTATTTTTTGAATAGGAAAATTTAAAAAACAATTAAATGTTTGTTCGTTTATTTATTGCATCCCTTAAGGGAGTTCGGGACTTGGAAAATATTTGGAAGTACTTGGAAATATTTGAAAGTAGTTGGGAGTATTTGGAAGTGTTTGGAAATGTTTGGAAGTACTTGGAAATATTTGGAATGCTTGGAAATATTTGGAAGTACTTGGAAATATTTGGAAGTACAAGTGGAAGTAGGTGTACAGAATATTAGGTCACGGTTCACCCCTCGATCTTATCTATCTGGTTGATCTTTGAAAAAATCTTTTGTATTTCTGCAGAATGACAACAACTGCCTACTAAATTTTTTAATAAAACATTGTTAATAATGAGATTAATTTCGAATAAAAATCTTTGGTTTGATAATATTTATAAAAAGAATATTTTTTCTCATTAAAAAACATTTATTTAACAAGGAAACGATTTCAAGAAATAGAGTTGGAATTCTACACTAGTGCTTTTGTTATATTCTGTTGGCTGCAAATAAATTTTTATTTTTAGATTTATGAATAACTAATTAACTAGACTGTCAAATCTATTGAAAAATGTACCATTCGATTCATACAAGTTGAATTATTGATCTGTATAAATTTGATGAAAATGGTATAATTTGTATAGAAGTTATAGCCCTTTTAAAAGCTCGGTCCATTTACTTCCATGTTAAAAGGACAATTTTCAATAATTTATTTCTCTTTTTCTTATGGAAAGTGGTGTAGGTTTTAGGTGAAACATGATGTTAGTTAATAGAGTAAAGGTGTGTAGTTTCACAGTGAATGAAATAAAACTCAAAGAGGTTTATACAAACTCTGTTTGTATAAACCTCTTTGAGTTTTATTTCATTCACTGTGAAACTACACCCTTTACTCTATTAACTAATTTATTTCTCGGTAATGAGACAGACGATCAACTTCAAAATTCGGGAATAAATATTTAATACATCAATGATTCGATGGTAAAAATTTGAGAAGTTTCTTATAAAAATGAAAAACAGTCTCGAACCCCCTTAATTATATCCACAGGGTAAATATAACAATGGTGGTCCAGATAATGAAATCATTCAAGATATCGTCAGATCTACTAAATTAAGAATTTGTTTTGTAAATTATTAATGCAATATAACAGTAATCTTGTAAAGTGATATTTGAAAATAAATAAATTCTCTATTTGATATTTTTAATTAGTTTTGTTTTGGGTGTTAAGAAATATATATAGATTTCTTTTTCAAATTGGGAAATTTTTTGTTCGAGGCATGAAACTTATCAAAATTTTAGCTATTTAAAATAACAACATCGTCATATTTATGATATTGAAAATATAACTATTAAAAAACAAAGGTTCTATTAATATATATTTTTGAAATAAATAACTTGTGTCAAATTACATTGACTTTGATGAAGCATTTCAAAAAATTACTTCAGAGAGGATAAGCAAACAACCAATACCCAAAAATAAGTTATTCTACACTCAGAAAAATGTATTGGATGTTTTTACTTTATCCAATGCGAAGCATGGGGAAAGTATTGTAATCGGTCTTGCGGCAAGCTCGACTTCAAAGGGTCCTCAGGTAAAGACTACGGAACCTATGGACTCAATTAAAGTCACAAATTGTAGTATTCAATTAGGTTGAATTTTAACACGTTTTATTATTAACCATTGCTGAAGACATAGAGGAATCGACTTAAAATCAAAAATAGCGATTTATTCTAATCTAAGCTTGAGTTGTTTACCATAAAAGAATTTAGTCTTTTTGATTTTAAGTCGATTCTTTCACGTTTTCAGTAAAGGTTGCCATTAATAGTCAAAACATCAAAAATGGAATCCGATAAGGTTATTTCTCTAGTATTAGATAAGAATCTGTTGGGTGTCGGGGGTCCGAATGCCAACAATAATTCAGAAGGAAATAAAACAACCGAACAAATATTGTGAGTTGACTCCAGCCGACTGGCTGAGGGTTGACTGATTTATTAAAATCGATTCTACAGGTATAATACTTTCTACAAAACATTTCACTGGGCTTGGTGTTTATACTTATTTGTCGTTTAAACATTTTGTTTAATCAACTCGATAATTATTTCACTGTTATTACATTTAGTAACAGTCTATTAATTTATTAAATATCTCAATTTGTTTGGATATTTACAATATTAATTGTATTGTACCATTTGTATTGAGAGGTTAGGATTCAAGATTAGTGTTTAAATAATTAATCCTTGAATTAAAAATAAACTTTTTCACTCAAAATGTTAAGGAACACTTATATTGCAATATGTAACACTATTGGACCGCCAAAAAACACTAAAACTGCTTCTATTAAAACAAATCTTGAGTTATACAGAAGACACTTGTAGTCAGCTCAAACACTCAAACACGGAACGTTTATCTTTTTTATGTTAAAGAAAAGAAAAAAATGTTAATTTTAACTATTAATCTTTATAAACTTAAGATATATTTGTATATTTGTGTGCTTTTGATCTTTGTTCTTTGTTGTACTTCTAATGTATGAGAATCAAAATTTTGTAATTCTAAAAACTTTTTGTATACTGTATTTGTATTGACAGTCTATTCAAAAATAAATAAATATTCCTATTGAATTGTGTTGATTTTCTTTTAATATAGTCCCTCTATGGGTGATATAAGTAACTTTCTATATAAACACATTTGAATGTCTATTCTTGACGGCAACAAATCGATTGTTATTTTTGATTTTAAGTCGATTCCTCCATGTCTTCAGCAATGGTTACTAATAATAACCGAAACGTCAAAAATCCAATGTAGAATGGTTATTCCTCGAGTATTACATGAGAATCGATCACTATTTTTGAATTTAAGTCAACATGGACTGCAAATAGCAAGTGATATCTTATTAATAATAAAAAAAATATATATTAATATTTCAAATGACTTTGGATAAAAGTTTAGCAACGATCCGTTGCAGTTTATTTGTTTATTCAGTTTTCTGTTAAAATTTGCTGATGAAGGGTTCATAGCCCGAAATATGTATAGAGATAAATAAAAAAATCTAAATCTAAAAAATAATTTAAAAGATTTTTAAATTTTTTAATTTTATTTCCACTTTGTGAAACACCACTATAATCCGTTAAATAATTCCTGTGATTATAAGACTAGTTTACTTGTACTTTTTTTTTTAATAAAAACTTGTAAAAAGACAATATTCAAATTAAATTAAATTAAAAAGATTGTTATTGCTTTTCGATAAATTCGTATTCGTGAAATATAAGAAATAAATTTGAATTAATATAATATGTAACGTATTAGCAAAAATGGTGTTTTGGCTTCTATCAAGTATTTTGTTTTATCTCAAGGTAAAATAAAAATTAGTATAAGAAATATTACATTTTAATGGTTAAATATAATTAAAGGGAATACGAATCAAACAAAAGAAAGGGCGATAAAAATACTTGCATTTTTTTAAAAATGAGGTCAGTGTGACCATTCATGTGGAACGTTTTTGACAATAATTCATTATATTCTAATTGATTTAACATGAAAAGTTTTATTATTTTTATTTTTCAATATATAATTTGTTGCATGGTTCCATGATGAATTTCAATTTTTTTTTTTTTTTTTTATTGTTTGAAGAGAATTTTTACAATCAGTCAATAAAATTTTGACTATAAGTAAAATTTATAAAATTTCTACATTCACGCAACACAATTATATCCCATTCACACAATTGAGAGGTTATTCTTCCAGTGAAGGATCCCTCAATTAAATTTATTAGTCCAGCTGTATGTGGCAGAACGTTCTTCCATGTCCAAAATGTGGTATTTTTTTAGTCTCCTTAGAGTTAAACTGTTGTCCAAAAGAGTGATGGCTGATGAATTCGAATGATCTTCCAATTTTTTGATATGTTTTTTATACTGATCAAGGATGACTTTTCTGACCGATGGAACGATAAGGTCGTTGTGTATGCTAGCATTGGTGACATACCATGGAGCGTTGACGATATTTCTTAGTATTTTGGATTGAGTCCTCTGTATTATACTAATGTTTGACTCGCTGGCGATTCCCCAGATTTGACAAGAATATGTCCAAATTGGTTTAAGAATTGATTTGTATAGCAGTACCTTAGATTTTAATGCCAATTGAGAATTTTTCCCAAGAAGCCAGTACATCTTTTTGTATTTTAAATTTAATTCATTTCTTTTTTTAATTATGTGCTCTTTCCAAGTTAATCGTGAATCAAGATGCAATCCCAAATATCTGACCGAGTCGCCACTTGGGATAATTCTCGAATTTAAATATACAGGAGGGCACGAGATTCTTTTGTTTGTAAATGATATATGTGTAGATTTTGATTCATTTACATGAATTCTCCATCTGTGTAGCCAGTCTTGAATGATGTTGAGACTTTCCTGTAGTTTATTTGACGCTGAGACAGGATCAGGATTTGTAATCATCATAGCGGTATCATCTGCATACGTTGCGATGAATATATCTTCTGAAGTTGGTATGTCGGCAGTATATAGAGAATATAGAAATGGCCCGAGAATACTGCCCTGAGGAACTCCTGATCTAATGGGATGATATAGTGAAAATTCATTTTCGATCTTTACCTGGAACCATCTGTCTTCCAAGTAAGATTTTAGTATCCAATAGAAATGGTCAGGGAAGATTTTTTTTATCTTGTAGAGAAGTCCCTGGTGCCAAACCTTATCAAAGGCCTGTTTGATATCAAGAAAAACCCCAGAACATATGCTGTTTTCCTCCATTGCACTTTCTATATTGTTAACTATTCGATGTATCTGTTCAGAGGTTGAGTGTTGAGTGCGAAATCCGTATTGATGATATGGTATTATTTCGTCAAAATCTATACTTGACTTGAGTCTCTTTAATATTAGTTTTTCAAAGAGCTTGGATGTTTGTGGAAGTAAACTAATGGGTCTGTAAGAGGAAACTTCATGTATATTTTTTCCAGGCTTGATTATCATAATTATATGAGCGTGTTTCCATTGAATAGGAAAATATCTAATTCTCAAGATAGCATTAAAAATTGCGGTTAGAAGTACTAATCCTTTTTTTGGAAGTTTTTTTAGTAGTTCGATTGTTATTAAATCATAACCGGGAGACTTTTTTTTATTAGGTTCATTTTTGATGAGTTTTTCGACTTCATTTATTGAAAAGAAAGGTATAGGTGGGGATAATTGAAATGGGGTTTCTAAGAAATTTATTATTTCATTGTTCACTAAATTTGTGCATGTTTGGGGGAACGGATTGAATGTATGTTCCAAATGTTTGGAAAAAGTGTTTGCTTTTTCAATATTTGTTCTTGCCCATGTATTTGTATCTGTTTTTAGTGGGGGTGAGAATTGCTTTGGTCTTTTTAAATATTTGGTTGCTTTCCACAAGGAATATTCATTAATACCTTGTGGGGATAGTTTCGATAGGTAATCCTGTAGGGTATCATTTTTATTTTTTGTAATTAAATTTTTTAATATTTTAGAGGCTCTGTTATAGGCCAATTTATCAGGTATATATTGACTTCTTTGCCAAATTTTTCTTAGTCTTCTTTTTAAAGTTATTTTTTTCCCTTATTTCAATTGGATAATTTATTTTAGTAGTTTGATTATCTAATTGAGGTGTAGATAACCTGGCTGCTTCGTGGATGTGGCTATTTAGGTGTTCTATAGCTTTCTCAATATCCTCTTCTGTTTTAAGAGGAATTTTGGTATTTAAATTTTCATCGATGTTTATTTTGAATGATTCCCAGTTTGTTTTTTTATTATATAACGAAGGGGTTTTTTCTTTTTCTTTTATTATTATGTAAGAGCTCAATGTAGCAATCACAGGAGTATGATCAGAACTAAGGTCTAGACATTCTTCAACGTTAATGTACGAGTTAGAGATACCTTTAGATATGTAAAAATCAAGTAAGTCAGGTAACCTATTTGGGTCTGAGGGCCAGTAAGTAGGTTTTCCAGTGGATAGGATATTATATCCTTTATTTGTAATAGTTTTAAGTAAGTTTCTACCTTTAGGTGTTATTAATCTGGATCCAAAAGATGTGTGTTTGGAATTAAAATCTCCACCAGCTATGAATTTAGGACCAAGAGTGTCAAAAAATTTTGAAAATTGTTCAGTTGATATAGAATGTTTAGGTGGACAGTATATAGCACTAATTATGATATTTGATCCGTTTATATCTGATATTGATATTGATGTGGCTTGAAGATAATCTTTTTCAAATTTTTCTAACTCATGGTGATAGATTGAATTTTTGATAATAATAGCAGTTCCAGCATGTGCCTTACCGTCTGGGTGTAAAGAAGAGTAGCAATTGTACCCGGGGATAGAGAAATAGTTCTTACTTGTGAAGTGGGTTTCTGAAATTAATAATATGTCTATTTTTTTAGTTAATAGAAAAATTTCAATTTCTTGTCGTCGTTGTGCTAGTCCATTAGCATTCCAGAGAACTATTATATAGGAATTAGGCATCATTCTTGTTTATGACTTTTGTTAGCAAGTTTAGGATCATGCTGTTTTGATTTAAAAGTTGAGTAAATAGTGATTTAAATTCATTTATAAATGATGTTAACATGGTAGTGAGATCATTTGAATTATTATTGTGATTATCGTTTATTAAAACACTTGAATATGACCTTTGTGTTTGTTGAAAGTTTTGATTTAAGTGAGTAGAAGGAGTTTGGGGTGGAGTTTGGATATCTGCTACTGCAAATTGAGTAGCTATTTGGTTATTTTTGTTAACTCTATTATTAATTATTTTGTTTTGGAGTGGCATGTTTCTTCTTTTTATTAATTCCTTATAAGTTGAGCAACCCTTGTAGTTTGCAGGGTGGTTTAGAGAACAATTTGCACAGGTGGCTGGTGTATCTTTGGGTTTAGTGCAACTTTCGGATCTATGAAATAGGCCACACCTGACGCACCTATATGGTTTTAAACAGTAACTTTTCGTATGATTAAATAATAAGCATGCAGCTGCACTGAGGGATTTCTTTATTTTTTCCTGGGTGGTTCTATCACTATTTTAGTATTTTGGAGATAACTTATACTATAAATAAAATAATTTCAATTAAAATGTAATTGTATTAAAAATTTAATAGAACCTTCAAAATTTCTGTTGTGAAATTTCATTCAAATTTCCCTACTTTTATCCGAAATGACCATCCAATGTGTTGCAGTAAAAATCCGTTTTTAGTAAGAACGCGTTCTTACTAGTTAAAACGCGTTTCAATAAATACCTTTATGGCAAGAGTTTACTGATGTTGGTTGAGTTTGGTTCAAAGGTCCAGAATCTTCATTTTTGACCTTCCGTCTCATTTTGGGTGTTTATTTTCGAAATTTTTTAAACGAAAATGTCAAAAATTAGAAACAAAATTGTAGAGGATAATTTGAAAGTTTATATTGGGAAAATAAGGACAAGTTTTTTATGGTGACTTTTTTATTTATCCACCAACGTTTCGTCTACTTTGCCGACTTCTTCAGGGCTTCAAATAGTATTTGAAGCCCTGAAGAAGTCGGCAAAGTCGACGAAACGCTGAGTGGATAAATAAAAAGTCACACATAAAAAACTTGTCCTTATTTTCCCAATATAAACTTTTCAAATTATAAATTAAATTATGGACGGAAATGATAATAATTGTAGAGGATGTAATTTTTGACATTTTCCTTCAAAACACTTTGAAAATAAACACCCAAAATGAGGTGGAAGGTCAAAAATGAATATTCTAGACCTTTGAACCAAACTCAACCAACATCAACTCTAGTTGCCACAAAGGTATTCATTGAAACACGTTTTAACAAGTAAGAACCCATTTTTACTAAAAAGGGGTTTTTACTGCAACTTATATACTCTTTAGTGCATCTCTAACATCAGACATACAACATAATTATAACGATGGTATATACATATAAGATCACTATTATGTGAAATCATTTTTAATTAGAAACCAGAGTTAAAGTCATCATTGCAGCAAGTTTTCAAAATAATAAATAGCTTCCAATAACAATGTTTTTCTGGACCAGAGGACCATTTACCATTAATATTTTAGTAGTCCACACCTGAAACCCAGAAATCATATTGTTTTTAGTCCTGATTTGATTGGAACCCAATAGTTAATAGAGCATTGTAGTTTCCTCAGTAATACAGGTTTTTTTTAATTACTTTACTCTTTTTCAAGGCCCTTCGAGCCATCGAGATTTATTCCTAGTATTTAATCATCGTATACACTGAGTTTTAAACTAAAAGTTAAGGTCTTTATAATGACCGTGAAAAAGAAAGTCGATTTTTAAAGTTAAAAATCACTGTTTGTTTTGTTTCATAGAAAGCAAAAACCATGTATATTTCAGAAAATCCCTATTGAATTTCAGAATTCTCAAATCATTTTAAGTGAATAAATAAATAAATAAATAAATAAAATAAAAATAAAACCCCAATTGTATATCAGAATTCTCAATTGAATAATAGAAAATTCATAGAAGCCCCTGCAGGGTAGACAAACGAACGCCAGTACTGCTAATCTAGTAGAATAAAAACAGGCGCTTCCAAATATAAAAGATAAAGGGTAGTCGTCCTTTCTCTATCTCCATTAGATAGAATCCTTTCAAACCTAAACAACAAATATCTAATGATTGTTTTAAATAAAAAATAATTTTTAAGAAAAAAATAAAAACCGACTTCAAAAAAATGAAATGCAACAAATAAAATACACTAAAAGGTATAAAATAATTATTATCTTATTTAGTTACAACTAAACGACGAAATATTAACATGAAATTACTTTTTGAAGTCGGTACCAAACAAACTATACCTATAAGCGAGCGTATCCGCCAAACGTACTAAGTAAGATCCGTCGAGTGCGATTCATAAAAGGTATATGTTTGGCACCAACTTCAAAAAGTAATTTCATGTTAATATTTCGTCGTTTAGTTGTAACTAAATAAGATAATAATTATTTTATAGCTTTTAGTGTATTTTATTTGTTGCATTTAATTTTTTGAAGTCGGTTTTTATTTTTTCTTAATAATTATTTTTATTTTTCTCTTTTTAGTGATGTTATTAATAGTGATTATATCATCAGAACTTGACCAAATTAATATGACACCATCCCTAAGACACCCCATTTCCAATAAAAAAAGAACCATCGAAATTGGTTCATAAACAAAGAGGTTAGGTCTAAACAAACCTAATAAAAAAGGTCTAATACCTATGAAAAAAAAAACGAAAAAAAAATGGGACCAATCGGAAGCTAGACTGGAGACAATGCAAAAAAAATTTTCAAAATCGGTTGACAATTGGCGGAGATATGAGGTAACATAGGCACAAAAAAAAATAAAAAATAAAAATAAAAATAAAATAAAAAAAAAAAAAAATTCAGTCGAATAGAGAACCTCCTCCTTTTTTGAAGTCGGTTAAAAATAGCATTTTTCGGCGAATTAACGATCCCTTCGGTTTGGATAGACACTTTTTCTATGTGTATTTCAGAAAACCCCAATTGTATTTCAGAATTATCAATTCAATTTCAGAAAACATCAATTGTATTTCAGAAATTGTTAGTTACTTGTTATATATATGTCTATTTTCTGAAATATAATTGTGATTTTCTATTATTCATTTGAGAATCTTCAAATACATTTGGAATTTTCTGAAATAAAATTGGAAAAGGTGTAGTCTTGAAGATTAACTTTTTATTTAAATCTCACATAATTAATTATAACTATTTTTTGAGCCCAACATCAAATAAATAATACAATATTACTAATAGGTTTCGATCGGCTTGCTCTAGGATCTTTCTCAAGTATTCTAAAATCGTATTGCGTGTTCATATCCTGACTGAACCATAGCAGAATAAGAAACTTCGTAGTATATGTGTATTATTTAATGTTGTGTTAAAAAAATAGTTATCGTTATTTATGTATGATTTAAATAAAAAAATTAGGTTTCTTTAAATTCAATCACAACAATATAAGCTTTAACAACTACATATCTAATCTAAGAAAAATTAGAATCCAGTCTTGTCAATAAGTACATTTTTTAATAATATATTAAAATTTAAAATTGGACCTTTCTTTACACTTATTTTTAATTATTTGAAATCCTTTTCAAAGTAACCTAACTAAAATATGAAATATGAAACATATTTTATTTTACTTATGGCCTACTGTAGGAGGTTCGGGACTGTTTATCATTTTTATAAGAAAATTCTCAAATTTTTACCATCGAATCATTGATGCATTAAATATTTATTACCGAAATTTGAAGTTGGTCGTCTGTCTCATTACAGAGAAATAAATTATTGAAAATTGTCCTTTTAACATGGAAGTAAATGGACCGAGCTTTTAAAAAGGACTATAACTTCTATACAAGTTATACCATTTCAACAAATTTATACAGATCAATAATTCAACTTTTATGAATCGAATGATACATTTTTCAATAGAATTGACAGTCTAGTTAATTAGTTATTCATAAATGTATAAATAAAAAGCTACCAACATAATATTACAAAAGCACTAGTAACTCTATTTGTTGAAATCGTTTTTGTGTTAAATAAATATTTTTTTATTGAGAAAAAATTTATCTTAATATTATTTTTATTAATATTATTAAAACAAAGATTTTTTTCGAAATTAACCTCATTATTAACATTTTTTTATTAAAAAATTTGGTATGCAGAAGTTGTCACTCTGGAGAAATACAAAAGATTTATTCGAAGATCAACCAGATTGATAAGCAGTCTCGAACTCCCTTAAGATCCCTTCACAGTTTCTTAAAACACTTGTCTAATTTCTTTGTTAAAACTTTGGTAGATAGACTGATAATTTGGAAGATATTTCCAAGTTGGACCACTCATGGTGAAATTAGAAAACTAATTAAAAATGAGGGGAAGGCAATGAGAAACCACCCCTGTGAAAAATTTCCACAATAATAGCGGACGATCGGAATTGAGTATGACAATTGAAGAAGAAGAAGAATTAAAAATTATTTAATTAACTTTCAAAAATAAATAAATAATAAATAAAACTAAGAAAGAATAAAATTATAGTAATCACGGACTGGTTAGTACTTCAGAGGTCATTTAGTTTATACGGAAGCTTATAGTAATATGCATAAATGATTCAATATTATTCCTCGGAGGTCATATTTGGAGAGTTACGACCACGAGATACCGTCATAAGTGATGCAAGACTTTTTTTTATAATCAGCTACTCCCTTTAATCTGAATGATTTTTTTGTCACATGGTTTTTGTTAAACAAAAACACAATTTAATTCAAATTATGTTTGTTATGGTAATTAATGATTAATTAGAGTGATGAATGATGAATATATTGTAGAGGTGATGATAATCATTTAATAATAAAAATTTCAATTTGTTGGTAATGAAATAATGAAAACCTGTCATTGGCCTTGATCTTAAAAAAATAAATACATAACAAGAAGGTGTAATTATCATTCTTGGCGTTTGTAGTTAATGCGAATAAAAAATTAATAAGAATTTATGAAATACTTTTGAAAAAAATCTCTATGGCTGGAGAAATAGAAGAGGGTTGTAGATGGTTAAAGAAACCCCGAAAAGGTGTACTAAAACCGTGTTTAAAAAGAAAATATTAGTGATAATATCCCTGTCGTTAATTTATATAAATTTAAAAATAGCCAAGTACCTATGTATTCCATATTAGAATTATGCTCTATATTTGGTACTTTACGTTTTCCTATATTTATTATATACATACCAACTTTTATATCTCTATCATTGATATTTTTATCAAATATTTGAAATCTAGTTTAAATAATGAAAGTTTTCAAAGTTGAAATGGATCAAGTCCATCAAATCCAAAAATTATAATATTAAGATAATAAACGTTTAAGTTCATTAACAATTCTAGGGTCTCAAATGGGGTAGTTTTTATTTGTTAGTACTATAGGAAGTTTACACAAGGTTTAATTAAAATGAATGTCATATTCTGTAAACTTATCAAAAAATATGTTATTATAAAGTAATTTAGAACAGGAATAGTGTAGACTTTATCTAGTATAATTTGTTTCTGAAATATTCTTAAAGTAGGTTAGAATAATTATATAAGACTAAAAAAAGTAAGCCTTTTATTTCCTTATAACCAATTCTTGATAGCTGTAGATCTAGCTTAAATAACATTAAAAAGCTATTGTTTATTGATTAGTTGGTTTTTCTAAGCCCAGTAAAATAAATTATTGGAATATATTATTATAATACGAATAAAATTATATTATATTAATTATACTATAATTTAGTTAATTAGGTGAAGGCAATGGGAAACCACCTGTGAAAAGTTTTCCCAGGGAAAATTACAGTGGAGAGGATACTCTCCACAGTAATCGCCAAGACTCGGAATCGAGTAAGGCACTTGAAGAAGAATATAGTTAATTAAATCAAAAAATAATTTTTTTATAGATTATTTTTTAAAATTTATTAGTAGGAATGCTCAAACTCTAGATCGATAGTTGATTCCTCTCACGATTATTGGCAAAATTTGCAGAAAGAATACTGAGTCATAACAAAGTTTTCACCTTTTCTTCCAATATTTATTATTATACCTCTTAAAGGGGTTCGGGACTGTTTATCATTTTTATAAGAAAATTCTCAAATTTTTACCATCGAATCATTGATGTATTAAATATTTATTCTCGAAATTTGAAGTTGATCGTCTGACCCATTACCGAGAAATAAATTATTGAAAATTGTCCTTTTAACATGGAAGTAAATGGACCGAGCTTTTAAAAGGGCTATAACTTCTATACCAATTAAGTATACCATTTTCAACAAATTTTTAGAGATCAATAATTCAACTTTTATAAATCGAATGATATATTTTTCAATAGATTTGACAGCCTAGTTAATTAGTTATTCATAAATGTAAAAAATAAACAGTTATTTGCACCCAACAGAATATAACAAAAGCACTAGTGTAGAATTCCAAATCTATTTCTTAAAATCGTTTTTGTGTTAAATAAAAGTTTTTATAATGAGAAAAATTTATCTCAATATTTTTTATTAATATTATCAAAACAAAGATTTGTATTCGAAATTAACCTCATTATTAACTATTTTTTTATTAAAAAATTTAGTAGGCAGACGTTGTCACTCTGCAGAAATACAAAATATTTTTTCGAAGATCAACCAGATAGATAAGTTGTCCCGAACTCCCTTAAGGAAATAAGAACTATTTGAAGATAGAAAAGTTAGCCATGGAATAAATGATACATTTAAAAGCTAATATTTTTATAATACTGAGATAAAGACTTGCGATTCTGGCCATATGCAAATAATGCTAATAGTATTAGGTTAAAGTTAATCAACTACAAAACCACAATGTTCCTTGATGATCAACCACTTCAATGATTATTTAGGGCGAGCGCTTTTATATTGCCAAAGACGTTAGTTGTCTAGATTAGGAAAATTGATTAAAACTCAATTAGATAGGTAGTTTAGTAACTTCCTGAATATTTGTATAGCAATATTTGGGTTATTCTTATTAGTACTTGAATTCTCAGTCCAATTAAAAATAGAATGATAGTGAAATGTCAGAATTACAAACTTACACAATAATTGGAATTCATTTATTTGAAATTTTGAAACTCAATATTCATTACTTTTATTAACAATCAAGTCGATTAATTTTATTAAGACTTGAAATTTGATTAAAATCACACTTAATTAATTATAATTATTTATTGTACACGAATAAATAATACGATAAACTACGAAGTTTCGATCAGCTTATTCTGCAATCGTTTTGTAGGTGTTCAACTGCTCATACTTGAGAATGATCGCAGAAGTAATCGAAACGTCGTAGTTTATTGTATTATTTATTTGTGTTCAAAAATAATCATAATTAATTATTATTTTGATTAGTTATGTCCATCGATTAAATTATTAAAGTTGTTGTAGGAAAATAAGGACTAAATCTTTTATGCAGATAATTTATATTTTATTCCAAACGCTTCGTCAACTTTATTGACTTCTTCAGGGCTCAAATAGTTAACTTCATAATAAAATTAAAAAAAAATTCAATCTGATTGATGTTGACTTGTCTTGATATGTTTACTAAGAAAGAATAATTATAAAATGACAAATATGCAGGGAAGTTAACTATTTGAGCCTGAAGAAGTCAACAAAGTTGACGAAACGTTGGCAATAAAATATAAATTATCTGCATAAAAAATATAGCCCTTATTTCCCTATAACAACTTTAATAATTAATTATGAGGGATTTTAAAAAAATTTCAACTCGTATATATAGGTAAGTATAATAAATTTTAATTTTTAATTTTATTCAAGTTTGGGGCCATTCATAAAATATGTCACCTAAAATTTTGCCTTTTTAGACCCCCCTTCGTCACACTGCATCATATATTCTGGAACCCCCTAACAAATCTAACGTCACAAAAGTTAAACCCCTTCTATAATAACATTAAAAAACCATCAAGTTATGAAAAAAATTAAAATTGATGAACTGTTAACGTCACGATTTCCAAATTGCAAACCAGAACAAGTAGAGGAAAAAGAATAATTTGCAGAGGGCTTTATTTAGATTACGAAGTACAATCTATATATCTATATATATAAAATTCTTTGCCGATACACTCACTCACTCACTCACTCATCATCATCAAAACAGCCAGAACCACTGGACATAGAAACATGAAATTTGGAGAGGATATTACATCTATGACATAGGGGCTCACTAAGAAAGGATTTTTCGAAATTCGACCCCTAAAGGGGTCAAAGGGGGCAAAGTGTGTTTTCACTGATTATGCGATATCTCTTAAGGACAATAAAATATCTACTTGCTTTTTACTTATAAAAATACTAAATTAAAATATCTAAAAACTAATTTCAGGATTTTTTGAAATTCGACCCCTAAAGGGGTCAAAAGGGGCAAAATATCTTTGCAATGTGTTTACACTAATTATGCATTTTCAATTAAGAACGATAAGATATCTGCTTGATTTTTACTTAATAAAATTCTAAATACAAATATCTAAAAAGTTATTTCAGGGTTTTTGAAATTCGACTCCTAACTATCCAAAATGTGAGTGGGGGCAAAAATTAAAACTCTCTCCTATCTTGATCAAATTTTGTAGACTTATTCTTTATTTCTTTAAGAAACTATTCCTGTAAAAATCAACTATCAAAAGATATTTATTTTGGAGACCTAATAATCACATGCCGAGACGCTGCCCGCCAGGGCTACCTACCCAGAGGGCCGGGCTGTAGAGGGCGTGCCGAAGGCACGCCTGGAGCAGCTCGTACTTTGATAAAAAGATAATAAGATGGACGCACCAGTATAGACATTGAATCATCACTAAGAGAGTCCCGTTTTACTTTTGAACGAAACCTTAAAAATTACCAAATTGTTAAAATTTGAGGAATGCGCCCTTGTTTTAGAAAAAGATTTTACTTGTTTCGATTTTAATTTCCTTTTATGCTCTTATAATATAATCAAATAATTCCGTCCTTGATTTTATATTTTTATAGGAATCCTAAATATACCTACCTATGGTATTAATAGTTCATTTTAATAAAAAAAGGAATCATAAAACGAGAGAGATAGAGCAAAACTCGAGTAATACTCTTTCACCGTTGTGCACGTGCTGAGAAAGCACGTGAAAGACTTAAAGCACTTAGCAATTAGAGAATGCAATGTCATCGGCATCTAGCCAACACGAACATGCTCCCATGTGATTTGAATCCATCTCGTTATATATAAAGGAAAATTTTCAAAACATTCGCATTGAATTATAAAATGTGTTAGAATGCAGGTGAGAAGATTTTTTTTTACTTACTACATATATATTATGTTAAAGTAGTTTGCTTATTAGAGGTAATTATATATACATTGAGTGAAGTAGAAGCTTGTTTTAATTAAATAGATAATATATATATTTTTTTCATTGTTAGGATAAATAAACTGAATTTGCTTCTTTCCAGTAATTTATTTTGTTTTTCAAATGGTTCTTCCAAATATTTCGAGAGCGTTCTCAGCATCTCTTCCTCAGTGGAAACCACTACCCCACCAATGTGCCGACTGTGGTTTCCACTGAGGAAGAGATGCTGAGAACGCTCTCGAAATATTTGGAATAACCATTTGAAAAACAAAATAAATTACTGGAAAGAAGCAAATTCAGTTTATTTATCCTAACAATAAAAAATTAATATATCCAGTACAAACCAAGCCAGCAAAATTCTTATAAATATATTTTTTTACTTAAAATTAATTTGGAGGAAAAAATGTAAACTTTTTCAAGACACAGTACGCTTTTTAACCGACTTCAAAAAATGAGGAGGTTCTCTATTCGACTGATTTTTTTTTTCCTATGTTACCTCATATATCCGCCAATTGTGAACCGATTTTGAAAAAAAAATTTGCATTGGGTCTAGTCTACCTTCCGATTGGTCCCATTTTTTATAGGTATTTGACCTTTTTTGTTAGGTTTGTTCAGGACTAACTTCTTTGTTTATGAACCGATTTCGATGATTCTTTTTTTATTGGAAAGGGAGTATCTTAGGGATGGTGCCATATTAATTTGGTCAAGTTCTGATGATCACTATTAATAACATCACTAAAAAGAGAAAAATAAAAATAATTTTTAAGAAAAAAATAAAACCGACTTCAAAAAATTAAATGCAACAAATAAAAGTACACTAAAAGGTATAAAATAATTATTATCTTATTTAGTTACAACTAAACTACGAAATATTAATATGAAATTACTTTTTAAGTCGGTGCCAAACATATACCTTTTATGAATCGAACTCGACGGATCTTACTTAGTAGGTTTGGTTGGTACGCTCGCTTATAGGTATAGTTTGTTTGACACCGACTTCAAAAAGTAATTTCATGTTAATATTTCGTAGTTTAGTTGTAACTAAATAAGATAATAATTATTTTATACCTTTTAGTGTATTTTATTTGTTGCATTTAATTTTTTGAAGTCGGTTTTATTTTTTTCTTAAAAATTATTTTCAAGTTTATGGTCATATGGCAATTTTTGTCGGCAATTGGTTATAACTAGAAAGGTGAAACTTGGAGAAAAGGTGAAACTTGTTCACTCATAATAATGTGACAAATTTCATTTCATTAGCAGTTCAAGATGTTCACATACATAACGAATCGATTTTTTTTCTGAATTTTTCATTTATATGATCTGAAAATCCGAAATCTAATTAGTTCTTCATACAAAAATTTGGAGACCAAAGATCAGTGCGGTCCATGGATGTTAAAATTTCAAACATTTAAAATATTTTCATAAATACATAAGATCGACTTCAAAATTTCAGGAGGATCTTTAAATTTGCAAATTATTATACCTTATTTCAAATATCTCTATAAAAAACATTTTTTTGTTTTGAAAAGTAGGTATATTGATTCTCGAAATAAAAGAAAATTGCTGCATAATTTCAAGGGGCAATTAAAATGAATTATTTTCCGAAAAGGGTGAGGATAGAAGGTGAAGTCCCTGCCTGGTATAAATTCCAGTTCAAGCATGTCAAAGACAAGTCCAGACGAGTTTTAGTCGAATAAAAATTGTTGGACAGTCATTTTTTTCCAATCAAAAACCGAAGTTAACCAATAATTAAGAAAAAAATTCTATTGTAGCCTTTGTTGAGAAAGGATAAATTTCGAACACTGCTGAAGAAGAGAAGATGGAAGTATTTTGTATGTTTCCTTCATTGACCCCTTTTAAACCCTGAAGAAAGAGGGAAGATCCTCCGAAACGTCAGTTTTTGAGAGGGAGAAAAATTACTGTCCAATAAATCTATTTTATTCGAGATATTTTTTTCATTATCCTTCTCAATTAAAATTTCCACCAGTACGTCTCTCTCCGAAGAGAAAATTTCTTCTAATATATTAAGAATAAAATTTAATGTAACCTCAAAATAAAAAATACTAGTAAAGTAAAGAAAATTTAAAATTTTTTTTTTACTTTATTAAAATATGTTTCACCAAAAACCTGCACCATTCTCCCTTAACAAAAAATACTAGGTTTAAAAGGCGACTATATAAAGATCAAAATAATTTATTTAGTGAACGTTTTATTCCCCCAACCCCCCCTTTCGCTGCCTCTGTCTCCGACCTTCTGTTCTCGAGTTATCGTGACTATCGGAATCCAGACAGAAATATTAAAAAATTAAAAATAATTTTTCTCCACATGGCAGACATTTCTAACAGGAAATGTAATAATAATAATTAAAATAAATAAATAAATAGAAGTCTACATACTTGTCTTGTGTTAAAAGCATCCGACCCCATATACCTACCTCGAAAATCAGTCATAAAATTTTTAGAAATAGTTTCAATATATTGTTTTAAATTTTAGTCATTAATATTTGCAGATTTCATATCGTCACTGTTATATCAAAATGTCGTATGTCAATATTATCAAAAAAATTTATTGAAGAAAAACATGATAAAGTCTTATATAATGTACATGTACAAATGTACCAGTGGCGGTTGGTACTTTTCAACCAGCGGATGCTGTCCAAAAAAGTATCTTTCATTTTTTGAAATTTTATTTTAATCTTCGGTTTAGAAATGGTTTAGTCCAAAGAATCTCGAATCATCTTTTATTTTTTCCTTTTTTTTTGTATTATTTCTATTTTAGTAGTTCTTCATCGAGGACAATTTTTATTTGACTCAAACTCGTCTGAACTTGTCTTTGACATGCTTGAACTGGAAGATATATCTACCAGGCAGGGACTTCAAACCTTCTATAGGCACCCTTTTCGGAAAACTCATTCATTTTAATTACCCCTTGAAACTATGCAAAAATTTTATTTCATTTCGAGAACCAATATACCTACTTTTCAAAACAAAAAATGTTTTTTATAAGAATATTTGAAATAACAGATAATAATTTGAAAATTTAAAGATCCTCCTGAAATTTTGAGGTCGACTAAATATATTTATGAAAATACTCTAAATATTTGAAATTTTAGGGATTCACAGAATCCGTTAAAGAATATATTATATTTTTTAATGCTCATGCTTATATTTTTCTCAATCAACTCCCGAAATAATAAATAAAATATTGATTTTGGTCAAAATTAGAATACAAATTTTTTTCAAAACAGGTAAATATAGAAGTAGATATATATAGTATGGGTTCATTCTCACGATTCAGATCTAATTGTTTTTTCATGAGACAAATATAGTCTTAAATATTTTTTATTGAATTTCGACTAAGTGTTAATTCTAATCTAATTTATTGAACTCTTACAACTAGTACTAACATTGCGCTTCCTCGATAATAAATCATTGTGTTTGTTTTTGTTCTAAAGCGAACTAGACACAAATACAAATGTTCAACCTGACTCATAGCTAATGAATTCAAACGTATATACACAACTGATATGGTCACCTCGTCATATCAGTTAGTTTTGAGTCAGATAGACCGGACATCCAACTTTACCCGATAGAGAAAAATATAAACATGCTCTGATACGACCCCATAGTGAGTTTGATCTGACCAAGGACAAGTTTGATCATCACGAGTAAAATTTGCTATATCGTGACTTAGTTAAAATTTTGATTAAAATTAACCTTTTTCTTGAGATACATATTATTAGTGTTGTTAGATATTATAGTACTCAATTTGATTTAAAGATAAATTATTTAAAAAAAATAATTACAGTAAAATTAACGTTTTAACTTTTAATTTCTTGACTAATTGTTGAGCTTGAGAAAAGCCAAAAAATAAAAAACGAAACGTTTATTATGCTCTATCAGGGATGTCCAACCTTTTGGCTTAAGCGGGCCGCATTTGAAGAAAAAAACAAATGCCTCGGGTTGCATATTAAATATACCAATTAGATTTATATTTGTTAATAAAAAAATATAGTTAATAATTTAGAATAATGTAATCCACCATGACAAAGAAACACAAATGTCATAGTGTAATAATCTTCTAGTTCTTTTTTTCAGGATTTAGTTTTTAATTCATTTACCCCTTCATAAAGTTTTAATTACTGAAATAATAAATATAAAAAAAAAATGGAAATATAAAATGAAGAATAATTTTAAATATTTCGATACATCATTATAGATCAAGAGCCCACGACGGCCAGACCTTCGTTATTTTATAAAAGCTGAAAGTTTCTTGTGCATGTCCCCTATACAGGTAAGAACGACCAGCGACTATAGAGTTTGGGTTGTGGTTACTTTGGCAGGTAACAGGTAATAAAGGTGTATAAAATAGTACTTTAAATTCGTTAAAGTATAAAGCTCAATTTTTTTATATTTTCTTCGGAATAACTTTAGAAATCTCGTCATCCATTGCCAGACACTTATGACAGTTGCTACCCCCTGCCAGACACCCCTAAACTTTCTTTTTGATTTTAAGTCGATTCTTCCACGTTTTCAGTAGAGGTTGCCATTAATAGTCAAAACAACAAAAATGGAATGCAATAAGGTTATTCCTCTAGTATTAGATAAGAATCGATGGTTATTTTTGATTTTAAGACGATTCCTCCATGTCTTCAGCAATGATTATCAATAATAACCGAAATGTCAAAAATCTATGTAAAAACCATTAAAACTGTCCGCCTATTGAGGTAACATTTTTTTATAGGTCGCCAAGTAACATATATAAAATTTATCTTTTATATTATAACGAAAGTATAATTATAATTTATTAAAGTTTAGGGGTGTCTGGCAGGGGGTAGCAACTGTCATAAGTGTCCGGCAATGGATGACGAGATTTCCAAAGTTATCCCGAAGAAAATATAAAAAAATTGAGCTTTATACTTTAACGAATTTAAAGTACTATTTTATACACCTTTATTACCTGTTACCTGCCAAAGTAACCACAACCCAAACTCTATAGTCGCTGGTCGTTCTTACCTGTATAGGGGACATGCACAAAAAAACTTTCAGCTTTTATAAAATAACGAAGGTCTGGCCGTCGTGGGCTCTTGGGCTATTATTTTTTTACCTGATAGTTGAGCTCATAATTTTGATTTTAAATTTATTTTCAAAAAGAGCTTCAAGGGGGTAAATGTAAATTCATATTTCTAAAAAGTGAATAAATATTGTTGTGAAGCCAGTAATATTTGTTTCAGGGTAGATAACTTTTATAAAATGTAAAGAGACATTAAGTTTTTCTTTCAGATCAATGGCTAATTATAGTTCCATGTAATCAATCAGAAAGTTTGGAAGTAAAATATTTAAATCTATAAAAATGGTTCATAATACTAGACAAAATTTGATTTTTTTTCGGAAATCTTGATATATATGTTCACATTCAAAATTGAAAATTTGTCTTTTATTTTTTGGGGAGATTTTGCAATTTCATTGCTGTGTTGGGCCGCGGGTTGGACAGCCCTGCTCTAAATAACCATTTTATTAAAGTATCATTTTCCTCAGTAACATTTGAATATTTTTAATTTAATAATTGCTAAATGTATATTTAATTATTGATTTGCTTCCTTTTTTTATTTATTTATTTTTTTTGAAGCACAACTTGAAAACAAACTTGTCAAATTCCGAAATAAAAAACTCTGCGTTTTCTCCCTCTTTCTAATTTTTTTTAGGTTCAAGTGCTAGTCGTCAAAATAGTAGGAGGGATTTTTGGATCTAGCTTTAAGTGCGTGCTTATGAAGGTTAGCTTGGTTTCTGCAAATCAAAAATGTTTTGTATTTTGATCTAAAGAAGACATACACTAGTTATTAAAAGGAAATAATTTGATCATTATTGCTGTGTACTAGTTCTAACCTCCTTAGCAGTGTAAGCTACTTCCTTTCTTGGCCAGTATCTAAGAAAGCATCTAATGTTAAAGAATAGTAAATTATTTATTCCTTATAAAATGAAAATTATGCCACTTTAGGAAAAACGGTATTTTAATTTAGTTTTAACCTATTTACTACTAATAATAAAAAAATCAGTGAGAAGATCAAATATTAAAAGAATTTACAACCGAATTTGACCATTATTCAAGTAATTCTATTTTAACAAATATATTTTATAATTTAATTTAGATGTTGCAATTGGTAAATAGCCAAGGTCTTCTACCCTTATGACATGATTTCCTCTCTAGAACGAGAGAGAATTTATGCATAGCAGGTTGATGGCCTCTGTCTAGTCACGAAGCTCAACGAGTCTGATGATATTAAAAAAAAATTAATCAAGATATCCACAAATTATAGTAAAAAATTACAAAATATTATTTGTTGATAACACTGTATAAAAAATCTTTTTGTATTTTTTATAAAACGTGACCAATCTGATTAATTTTGTGAAGGTGAATGGAAATAGGGAATTAGCTCTAGTTTCAATAATAATACTTATAATATACAAGTAAAAAAACCGTCAAGTTTTCTCCTAATCATACTGCCATTTAAAATTAAATTATATATTTAAAAATTCAGCTTATTATAGGTACGACTTATTGAGCTTTTTACAATGATATGTCAAACCCCAAGATAAAATATTTTTCCTTTTCAATCTCCACCAAATCGTTCCCAGGAAATTTATAAGATTAGAATTTTAATATAATTTTCGGGGTTAAGTAAAATTAATATATTTTTCATATAAATTTAAAGTTTCTAACATATACTTGTTTAGGCCAAGAGCTATGATGGTCTATCAGAGAAATAGACAAAAAGTGTGAATGTCTCGTTTTTCGTTTGTAGGTACCTAAAAATAATTTATAATATTTTGAACTGTATAAATTTTATTAAAATAGAATCAGAAAAATCTCCTAGTGAATTTAGTTAAATTGAAATTAAATTTTTACCGAGAGGCCCATTTTAGGGTTCCGTTTAAAATTAAAACGGGACCTAATTATAATGTCGCTAAATGTCCGTCGTATTAAAATTTAATCGAATAAATAAATATTTTGTGAAAAGTCAAATTTTCTGTAGGGACGAAAAATAAAAATATATATATATATATATTTTACTATGAGGGTGAGATATATCTGTTGCAGTAAAAACCCGTTCTTACTAGTTAAAGCGCGTTTCACTAAACACCTGCCACAAGCAACTAGAATTTACTGATGTTGGTTGAGTTTTGTCCAAAGGTTTAGATCTTCATTTTTGACCTTGCGCCTCATTTTGGGTGTTTGTTTTTAAAATGAGATGGAAGGTCAAAAATTAAGATTCTAGACCTTTGGACCAAACTCAACCAACATCAATAAATTCTAGTTGCCACAAAGGTATTCAGTGAAACGCGTTTTAACTAGTAAGAACCTATTTTTAATAAGGAGAATAAGGGTAATTTTTTTAAATTGATTTTCAATAAAATTACTATTTCCGAGGGCCTCAGATTGAATATTTTTAACATGATTCTTGTAGCAGCTCAATTTTAATCAGGTGCTTAAATTAAAATTCTGAAAAAATAGCAAAATTAGTTCATTCTCTCTTTATGAATGGAAAATAAGAACGAATTTGATATCTCAAGTATTTTGGAAGATATAATCATTTTAGTGACGGCCTTCTGACCGGACAGAAGCAGTAAATTCAAAGACCGAGGGGTCTTAAGTATAGCTAGTGATATAAAATAGTAGGTATTGAATTTTGGGTATGCAAGAACCAACTTGCATTTGTCCGGCTTTTTAATTTAATTATGTGAAATTAAAGTCCCACATTTTTTATTTTATAACATAACAGCTTGATTTTTTAGACTCGGGCAATGTAAATGATTTCATGATCATATACAGTCTTCTTACATGTAAATAAATGAAAAAAAAATTCCAAAATAGTGATTGAACCCGAAAAATAGATACAAATCGTTGTGAAAATACTGTTGATCAGTTTAATATAAGACAGTGTCAGATAATTTGATGTGTTAATTTAATTAAATGATTTCCTATTTTTTTTTATATTTTAAATATTATATTGGTTAATTTTTTGAGTATAAATAAAAATGTGAAAGCTCTCTAATTTTAAATATAAGGTGCGACTATTGATCGATTTTCTTCATAAGAGTTATATAAATTTGACATGAATATTTCCTGCAAATAACGCCATGCACATTATAATCGTTTACTGGTCGTTCGGGTCATGAAATCGTAAAATATTTGCTAACATGTATCGGATGTATGAATTAAATTTAAATAATGTTTTTGTAAGCACTCTTAAGAATATTTATGATTAGTTACAATAATTGAAGAGTAATGTCCGGAAAAGAGCTATAGCGGTTCACAGCCAATGAATATGCAAAACAACGATAAGCTCGAAACAAAAACAGAACTTTGTTAATTAAACTATTTAGAAAAACAGATATGTTAGTGTAGAAGAAAATAATAATCTAATAACGATAAAACAGCTTTTAGTATGAATGTGTTAAACTGTTACAAATAGAAGAGCATCAAAAAACAGCAAACCACAATATTTGAAATTGTGAATGAATACTATATTTAATAAAGATAAGATAAATAGAGTATTTTATATATTTAGATAGGATACTGGGTCATCTTATTTAGGTGACTCCAGTATCCTTAACTCATAGTAAATCCATATTAAATAAAATATCTATTTACTCTTATCTTTATTAAAGATGTTTCACCTTGCACCAACACCACAATCTCTACTGATTACTATATATATTTGCCTAGATTAATTTGCCGCAACGCTGACGTAATGCTGCCGACAGGGTGCGCCGCCGGTGTATTTGTGGCAAATTTGAAATATAATCGTAAGTTGGACTCGAATTTTGAAATGAAAGACTCCAATTGATTTTAAATTAAGAAACATTAAATATATCGATAATTATCCCCCCCTTCACCAATCAAAAATTAAATATTCAATTCGCTTTTCTTTGCGCACAGAAAAAGAAACCAATCACATCTTATTTGATTTATATTTTATATATTATTTGTTTATTTTTTAATAATTTGCCACTTTTTTATAATTTTTTAGAAATCTAAATTTTGTTATTCTTATTTTTGAATGGTGAATAGGCGGCCCCGTAATGGAGAGGCATAACCAGAGAAATCATAATACAATTTGAGCCGTTCAATAATTATAAATCTTTACGCAATATTAGTATTTTTTAAATTGAAATTGATTGATTTATCTTTATTATTAGCCTTCTCGGCTATTTTTTTTACATTTATAGTTTTACATAATAGGACATATTAATTTACAATTTTAGGTACAAGTGATTTTTCACATTAACAGTTTCAATATAATAGGACATATTAATGAAAAATGAAAAAGTGGAACAGGTAAAGAAAATAAAATACCTATGGTAGGTATTATGTCTCAATAGAATAAGAAAACACATCCCGGCCTATACAGCTTCCCTTGTCTACAGAACCATAATATCGCCACATTCCATGTACTGCCCGATAGTTCTGTATGTAATACGGATTTTGACCGGCGACAAAAACCCCAGAATAAAGTAATGAGATATATACTAAAGTGCAATAGGCACACCAAGCAAAACAATGTTTGGAGCATTTTAAAAGTTGTATTATATGATGTATAGCTACAGTAGCTAATAAAGATTATTATCTTTGTACAATGTATTCTTTTAATTTTCGTTTAAATATTATAAGACTGTCACATTGTTTTAACTCTGGTGGAATGTCATTATACATTTTTACGCCTTCATAAAATAAACTTTTTTGCGCACTTTTCGTTCTTCGAAATTGTATCATAATATTGTCTGCTTGCCTCGTTCGACCCCCCACTAATACTATTTTATTTCCTCATTCTATGGGCAGCATTCCCTTTATAATTTTAAAAATAAAAATACAAACATTATAGTACAACCTTTGCCTTATAGACATAAATTGCAATACTTGTAGCATTTCTTCCACCCTAGTATATCTATTACACTGTATTATTACTCTCATAGCTCGGTTTTGCATTATCTGCAGCTTCGACAGCTGAGTCTCTCCCATTCCCACCTCCAGAGACTGGAACTCGCTCCCTGCCACCATCTTTCCCGCGACTTATAACCTTCAGCTATTTAAGACCCGTATCCACAGATACCTTCGACCCCCGCCCAACCCATAAAATTCTTTCTTCTTCTTTTCACGATGAAGGGGCCAACCCAGGACTTTAGGGGTTGCACCTTTTTGGTGTAACTCCTTGTCTCATCATTATCATAAAAAAACAACGTCGCACAATATTCAAAATGTGGCTCTATAATTGATTTATAGACTATACATCTAGTATAGTCAGATATCCTATTGCCTATTCTGTTTAAGAAACTAATTTTTTTCCGAATGTTTTCTACATTTGATTCAATCACGAATCAACTGTAGGGAATTTTTGTCAAATATTGAGTGAAAATAATATTTGAACTTATATATTTCTAACTTGAAATAATGATCTTAAATAAATTTCCATCCGAACGTCTAGCGAGCTATACGCAAAATGACGTTGAATTGTAGCTAAGTGGATCACATCTTTTTTTCTCTCTTGGTCCAGACTTAAGACTCCACAGACTTTAATAGCATAATCCGCTGTAGTCTCGTGATAAAATATCTTTTTCAAATAAAGCGCGGTCAAAACACTTCTCATTGATAGGTCAATTATTCTTTGTTATATCAGTTAAAAAAATTATAAAAATTTAATTTTTTTCCCTATTTTCTTTAGCATGTAGTCGCAGTGATCTTCAAATTTAAGTTCACTATCGATAATAACTCCAAGATACTTTATCTTTTCCACGCGTTCTATTTCTGTGCCATCTAAACCTTTTAGTATTGTGTATAGAGAGAGAGAGAGAGATAGAGTCGTGCTAAACAAGCATCATGTCTTTTATTTTTGTGAAACCTACCTAGCATTTTAAATTTTTCAAAATTTTCTTCAGTTTATTTAAAATGTTTCACGAAGAACCGACCCCATACTCCCTTAATAAAATTTAAATGCTCCAGAAATCAATTATCCCCCCTAATGCCCTCTTTACGAGAAACATGCGGTTTTCTAACGCTCAGCACCCCTTGGCTGTCAAATTGGATAAAAGTCGAACAAGCGCTTTCGCCAACTCTTTTATCCCTATGACCTCCAGAGACTGGAACTCGCTCCCTGTCACCATCTTTCCCGCGATTTATAACCTTCAGCTATTTAAGACCCGTATCCACAGATACCTTCGACCCCCGCCCAACCTATAAAATTCTTTCTTCTTTTCACGATGGAGGGGCCAACCCAGGCCTTTAGGGGTTGTACCTTTTTAGTGTAACTACTTCTCTCATCATTATCATAAAAAAAGAAATATCGGTGGACCAATTTTAAGAAGGGAATTTTGGGAGGATGATTTCACACACACAATCAAGGATGTTGGTGTCCACAAGTTCAATTTTTATAAAGAATGGCTACAAGTGCATGTGGTTATGTAATATGCAAAAGGTGCCAAAGGTGCCTACCTCCTGATGCCTGGTGGTAAGTGCTGCGTGGGATACATGGACGACAACAAGCCAGAGAAGTGCGACATTTGGAGAAGGAACCCGGAGGCGCCTCGGATAACTCCACCAGCCAAAGGCCATGGCAGAGGCCTGGACAAGATGACCACCGGCAACTGGAACAATCAATTAAGGTCCATTCTAGGTTACATGCTCCAAAAACAGATTGCAAACGGGACGGGACTTTCTCCTCAAGGAATAAAACACACTGCTTATATAATAGGGAAGTTCTTTTCAAGTCAGCCAGTTAGTTCTCCAGGAAGAGGCATTTCAATCGATTAAAATGAATTATTAAACATTTTTTTTGTTTAAATTGATGTTTGGATCTTTTATGAAAATTAGAAAATAATAAATTATATTGCTTAGACCGTGTTTGAAAATAAATCACAACTTTTAAAAAATAACACCTACCTATATGAATAAAATTAAAACATCATTTATTTTTACCAAAGCTTGGTATATAATATAATTTATAGATGAAATTTATTTTTCTTCGACAAAGTCACTTTGTTTTGACATATTTATACCCTCTTCAATGTGATTTAAATTTAATTTTTGGATCAGTAAAGACTAAGCTGAGTTTTTAAAATATTTCAGTGTCCAAACATTTTTCTTAACGGGTGGAATTATTATTATTTTTTTTTTTTTTAGTTTTTTCATCCTCTTTATAATTTTATTTTAAATTTTCAAAAACTACAACAGAACCCACAAATGTAATTTTGATTTATTATTATTTATAGGGCAATGGTTCTCAAGATTTTTGGTTACTTTCGTGTCCCTTTCCTTTTGATTTTAGCCACCCTTCCGTGCTATTAAGTAAGAAAAATGAAAATGCAATATCTACTTTGAAAATATCTATAGGCGTAAGATTTTATTATCAACACATATTTTCCTCCCTGTATTTTATGTTTGATGATAATTTATTCAATCCTTCCACGCCCCTTTTCAAAAATTCTGAGCTCTTCTTTAGGGGTTGAGAATCGATGTCATGGGGTATTATTTTTTTTATCGTTGTGGCAAATCGATATTTCACTGAGAGTAACTATACTAAATTTATAATTTTTAATTACGAGAAGTTTTTTTGGTCTTTCCAGACAAAATCGCATTCCCTAAAATGACTAACAGCATATTTCGATTATCCACGCCTAATTCACCCTTTCTATATGGCCCGTAACGATTAAAAAGCCCTATACTAATCATTGGATTTTTTTATTCATCAAGAGAAATACTTTCAGTATCCAAGTAATTAAATTAATAAAGTGTATACAGATATAATATAGTAATACACATATATAAAAAAAACAAATCCATGGATAGTTATTTTTTATATATTAGATTTACATAATCTGAAACTATTTCGAGCTTTTAATTACTTTTTGGATATAGTACCTAATCAATAAAAAATAGTCATACATAAGCAAGATGATAAAAAATCATATTAATATAGCTCAATAAAAGAAGTTAATTTTTCTCGGAATTTTTTTTGCATATACCATATACACTTCTGTTGCAGGTACTTTCATAATGCATGATCAAAATCCAGTCGAGACAAGATAAAATATTTGTAGAGGCTTGTTTGATTAAACGATAACATTCAACGAAATCCCATTATTAAATTTGACCCTCGAGATGTTATCAAACTTCCGTTGTAGGTATTACAGGAAATCTAATTGAAGGAGAATGTTGGTCCTTAAGATGTCAATCAACCAACAACCGATTTGACATCTGACAGAGAACACTTTATTTTGCAAAAATTCATTTGGGGTATTCAACGGACGGGATTCTAGTAGACCACACGAGGAATTGGCTTCAGTGTTTTTAAGAACCGGTCTTTAATCCGAGTCCGGATTATCACTCTTTTTTCCGAATAAACAAATAAGAATAATAAATATAAATAATAAAATCAGAATTTAATATAAAAATTAAAGAAAGAAGTAAAAACATTTTTAAGACTTTTTTGACTTTTCGGCATTTCTAGCCATAAGCCAATTTACCATACTTATTATTAATATTATTATTTTAATTTGTCTCTACCCAGGGATCAGATTTTTGCCGGATGCCTCGAGTCGAATTCGAACCCGGGCCCACTTGGTTAGCAGGCTGGTACGCTAACCACTAGTTTAACCCGAACTCCTTTTTCAAAACTTAACAGAACGTTTAAATAATTTGTCATTGTTATGGAAGCAAACAATTTGAGCTAAAAAGTTGAAACTTAGCATAGAAGTTCAGTTTATTAATTGAATCTGGTGTGCCAAATTTTAGCTCACTAGGTATAGCTGTTCGATAGATTATTTGACAATTCGTTACTATTTATTTTCTGCATTTTTCATTCTGAATTTCAGAATTGATGCAGAAAATATAATGGATATTTTGATCGATTCTAACACTATCAATTCCATTTGTCCATTTGTAATTTAATTCAATTTTTCTAAAATGAATTGAAAATATCTAAATTGATTTTGAGTTATTATAATTGAATAGGCAAAGTAATAATGAAATCATGTTTATCATGATTTAAGAACACTTGCCGACACGCCCTTGATAACACCTTAAATGGCTTAAATAAACGTTCTAAAAGCTTTGTTTTATATAATATATATTTATTTATTACCATTCTATAGAGTATCCTATGAACCTATTACATATATTTACGAATAGTATGAGACAAATTTAAAACTTATTTTTGATTTGATTTACATTTTTTGTTGAAATAAGATTATTTTTTCATTTTTCAAATACTTAAGCTGTTGAGGATTTTTTTTTTGAAACAATAGTTATTTACATATTTAGAAGAATTTAAGATCTGCCTTTTTAATAGATTGTTTCTTACACACTTGTGAAACTACATTGATTTTTTCTATTGATGAACTCAAAAACTGAAGTATTTTACGGTAGAGCCTAAATTTTACGCAGCTTTCAAGAAGGGATGTCAAAATGATTGCCTATATTCAGGCGAATGGTGCCTGGTGCGTACAACCTCTTCTGAAATTACTTAAAATTTTAACTAAATCTGACACAAATAATACTTAAGAAAATTTCCATAGCAGGTTGGTGATATTTATACTCATATTCTCTCAAAAAACGAGAAATATAAGATATCTACGAGGGGTGAACCGCAACCTAATAACGTGTACACCTACTTGCACTTCCACTTTCATTTCCAAGTAGAAGACAATAGATGAAGGGTCATTATCTAATGAATTCCAAAATAATTCCACATAATTCCAAAGATGTGCACACCTAATTCCAATCGCAGTTCACCTCTCGGAGAAAACGAAGAGTAAAATGACGCTCACTATGTATGATTTATCTATTTTTGATTCGTTTTTATTGCTTTATTTTTAGTTTAAAGCATATGATTGCGTGAAGTAATGTATCCCATTATCAGAATTGTATTAGTGTATTGAAATTTTATTTTTTATTATTGTTGTTTCTGCTGATGTTATTGTTTAGAAATATAAACACGTGTAATAACGTATCTTGTTCAAAAAGATACCAGATTTAAAATCCAAATGTTTCTTCTGTATTTTCTGGTCTAAGAGGCGAGACGCCTCAGAGCATCATTATGGGAATAAATAAATAATTCCAAAGACGGTGTACACCTAATTCCAATCGCGGTTCACCCCTCGGATATCTAGATATAGCTGATATAGCTGTCTAATTAAAAATACGACCTAGTAAAACAATTAGTATGAATATTTGTTATTTATAAAATATAACACGCATTAACCCAATTCTTTAAAATTACAAGTGTATATGAAATATTTTTATTTATTAGGCCATATATATTAATTAAAGTCTTTATCGGGACTCGAGACAAGAGATTAATATTAATAAGAAAGAATTCTTCTTTTTTTGATTTTCAAGGTTATTTAATATGGACCATGACTCAACTGAAGGATACTCTGGAAATTTATCTCTGCCATAAAATTAGTTAATTCATAGATATTAGATAAATTTTAATAATAGTTTGCTATTGAGGGTTTTTCCTTTCTTCTACCAACTTAATTAAATAATTGAGTAGTCCTTAAAAAAATTTGCGACTAATCTTAAATATGCTGAACAAATCCTCCATCTGATTTTCAATAATAAAACTCACTAAACACATCGCCGTGAGATTACGATATATTAACAGAATTAAATTTAAGAATTCTTTTGAAATAACCTTTTAAGCTGAGATTATTTTTGCCATGACTTTTAAGAGCTTAATTATAAGTAAATAGAGCCTAAAAAAACAGTATTTTTAATAGATTTAGATCTAATTTGTTATATTTGTACTATCCTATAGTAGAAATATCTAAAAAAATACTTGTTTCTCTTCCAAAATCAATATACTTAGCGATCGTCGAGGGGTGAACCGCGACCTAATATCGTGTACACCTACTTCCATCTCCACTCTCATTTCTAATTAGAAGACAATAGATGTAGGGCATTATCTAATGAATTCCACAATAATTCCAAAGACGAGGGCACTATATGTTCTTTCGTTCCAGTACCATTGACTTCAAATTCGGTTTACATGGTTTGTATCTTGTACTTCGGAAATGCTATCAAGTGTCTAAAGTTCCCTTGGTAGTAATATACTAGTATAAGCTCTTATTCTATGTGCAGCTTGAGTAGAACTCTTTCGTGGGTTGTGTGTTTTATTTGTGAAATTCTCAGTATTATTCGGTAGAAGAAGAAGAAAAAGAACTTCAATAAATATTTAATCAAACAGATAGGTAGAAAAGAGTTTAAATAAAGATCCAAGAATACAGAGTATTTTTTTTAGCAAAATGTTACATGTAGCGATGAGTAATAAATCAATCATTATAGATTATTGGTTATGAAATTATAACTTTGATGGTTTGGAGCTCATGTAAACAATGTCCAGAGAAATATTCTCTTCAATATTTGCCAACTTTAAAAGTAAATAATTGCAGATGTGGGCATTTACTTATTGTGAATAAGAGGATTTGTAGAAGGAGACGATGAACATATTCGAACATACTATTCAAATAAATGGATTTTTGAGGATGATATCCTACTCTTTTTCTTTTTTGGTGTTCTTGTTTTATGTTGTTTCTCGGATAAACCGCACATCAGATAAATGTTTTTGATGTTTATTGAAGTTAAAGTAATGGTGTTAAATCATGATCCAAAAGACTCCTAGGGCAGGGATGGCGAACCTATGAAACGCGTGTCAAAAGTGACACGTTAAGACATTTTGGGTGACATGCATCGTTTTACGGACGGTCTTCGCTCAAGAAGAGTCAACAGAAGTTGAGCTCAAGTCACTAATGTAAAGAATAGTAATTAGTGGTTGCGCCAATCGCAACCGTGAACTTATTGCGTGTGTGATCATCGTTTTTACGATTTTTGCGCAGAAAAATATCGCTAGGGCAGTGTTCGTCAACTCGATGGAACAGCGCTAGGGAGGCCGTTCGCTCTGGGAACAGCCATATACAAATCTATGTTTACTTATATAATTAATTTTTTCTCATTCTTGTGTAATCATCGAATCTGTGCAGATCATGTTCTGCTAATCAGAGTCCAGTCTCACATTTTATTCTCATATTTTTGCTTGTTGATGTTCATTCTTTCCCATATCAATTGTAAATTGATAAAATATCAACTAGTGAGTTGATATTTATGTTAGAACATCACAACTGGACTTCTAATCTTCTGCTTCCTGGTAGCTGTACCATCTTCTCTCTCTCAGTATCGACTTCATTGGAAGGAAATACACATTCGTCTTATTTTTGGTACAGATTGGCCTCGAAGAAATTCTCAAAATCAACGGATTCATCAGACATTTTCAACAAACTGCTAAGTGAAACCATTTAACCCTATCTAATTTATTACACTTTTTTACAATTCATTCTAACTGAAAAACTCTCTCACTTCTTATTAAAAACAAGGACTAAAGATGATCAAGGACACTCGATGGTGGAGAAATAATCTCCGGAGTCGAAGCTAAAATACAATGTATACATTAATTCATGTAAAATAATTGGTTTAATAAATAAATAATAATAAAAATAAATTGATAATTTCTAATCATAATTCATATTCACAATTCAACTGGACTTTGCAATTTTTTCTCAGATAATTTGTTTTTTTTTTTGCTTCTATTTTACTAATGTTAATTTTTTATTTATTTTCGACTTTTAGATGTAAGCAAGAGCCTTCTTATTTAAATTAAATTTCTTTCTTAATATGGTGATAATTTATTCACATTAAAACTAACATAAAAGTTTAAGTGCGCTGAGCAACTGAAAAACTTTTTTGGAGTCACTGTTATTGTTTTTTAATCCTAGCATATTTTTTAATTTTGTCGAACTTTGAATTTTTCTATTTTTTTTCCACCCTGACTATCAGTTGGCTCAACCAATTAGGTTTTGGTTTTGAATAAATAAATATTTCAAAAATATGTTTGTTTTTTTACTAGGGATCCTACTATCACCAAATTATGAATATTTCTAGATGTGACACGACACCCCAGTTAAGTCAGGTTCTTTCCGAATTTTGACACACCAAACTCATAAGGTCCGCCATCACTGTTCTAGAGGGATTTCTATTCCCTATTTCACTGGAACTAGAATCGTTCATTGGAGGCCAAGAACCACACAAAGAAGTGTGGGCAGACCACAACTGAGATGGCAAGATGACATCCGAAAGATTTCGGGGAAAAATTGGATGTTAACAGCCAGAAATAGGCATATATGGAAACAGATGGAAGAGGCTTATATCCAGCAGTGGATGGCGACAGGCTGAGGCAGGAAGGAAGGAATTTCACTGATTAGATTAATACTTCAAAACTTCTCAATCTAAGCCTCTAGTTCGAAAGAAGCATTAAAAACTTGAAATCTTTTTTTAAAATGTATTCTATACTCTGAATTATTTCTAAGAAACCTTTGAAGAGAGAAAGGAGAGAGCTACTGATTCTTAAGCTGAGATGTCAGTGTGCAAGTCTTTGATTATTATGTTACTTTTGTATTCATGTAAATATATTGCCTCCTTATTCGAATTTCAGTGAAAAGTAAACCTATATTTTAAACATTAATCATAACTAGATTAGGTATCTGTATCTGCGAGAAACAACTGTCCTACACTTATCAAGATCAAAGAATTGAATTCAAAATGGACCGACTTCCTGTTCTAAAGAGTAAATTTAATCCTACTTCCTTTGCAACAAACAGAGAAAGAGAGATAGAGTGAGAATTCCATTCACTTTGAACTTCAATCGTCAAGCCATCAGATCAATCTCTACAGAAGACTTTCATTTTCATTCACCCATGTTGCCATTTAACAGCCATTCAAAACAACCAGTCATTTATTCTCTAGCCAACCAAGGATTTATTCTTCACAGAGTTTTACCAAAAAAAGATATAAGTAATTGCATAATAATATAAGCAAAATAAATTTCAATTTTGATTTTATGTAAATTTTTTCAATTGATACAATAATTATATAATTTAGAATGATTCTTTTATTTTTGAATTTTTTTTGATTTTGTCTAAATTTTACCTAATAGATAATTCTTTGCTTTTGACATTTAAAACAAACCCATAAAAAACCAAACAGTATAAAAGACTGTCATTCATCAAGGCCTTATCGATTTTTTCTTGTAATACACAAGACTAAATTCTTCTCTTAACTATAAAACACATTTAATTGCGTTTTGTACTAATGGTGCATTATTTCTATGAATTTTATTATCCTTAAATTCAATACCCTAAGGTATTTCCAGGCTCTTTGTTATTTTCCATTTGGGTAAAAAAAAATTATTTAAAATTTTTTTTTAATCATTCAAATAATTACCAATCTAGATACAAGAACAAGAGAAATGAGGAAGCAAAATAACCAGATGAATTAAAATCCATTCTTTTGGCTAAGAAATGAGACTAAGAATTGAATTAGTCTACTTGACTACTAGTATTACTTAAACGAAATAAACAGAAGTACATGGACAAATATTACAAGGAAAAAATTAAAATCATAGATCAAAGATGGTGTCATCTATTAAATCCGATGGAGTGGAATATTTTTAATTATATGTCAGAGGGGTTGTTTTTCACCCCTCGGGAATCGAACCCGAGTGCCAGTAACAGCAATCCGGGCCAGCTGGCGGGTTCGATTCCCGAGGGGGTGAAAAACAACCCTCTGACATATAATTAAAAATATTCCACTCCATCGGATTTAATAGATGACACCATCTTTGATCTATGATTTTCTAGTAAATTTGAATCTATTACCATCGGCAAATTAATATCTTTCATATGAAAAAATTAAAAAATAAATCGAAGATAGTGATATGTCTAGGCCTACGAACAAACAAACTCTGGGTTTAAAGACGAATTAAATAATTGTAAAATTAATCTCGCGACATTAAAACACAAATGAATTTGAAAACTACAGTGCTTATCAAATCAAATGCATTATAGCAGTGGCGTAGGCAGAAAATTTTCATGGAGAGTCAATCCACAAAGTATTTAGTGGGAATTTTTTTTATTAAAATATAGATACTTCAAGAAATTAAAAAAGAACATAAATCTTGATTAAATATGATAAAATGAAATATATTTAATTACGGTTAGTTTGCCATAAGAAATGGTTTGTCGTTGCCGTTACTCATCCCATGAGCCCTATCCTTTGGGGGGTTCTGAAAAAACACGAATCTTAAAACAGAGTAAAAGTTTCACTATTTTTCTTCGGTGGCATAGACACCTTCGACACCGCCGCGCAGAACCTGGTTACATCCCACCCCTTAACCATCACTATATTTTGAAATTTAAAATTGTATTTTAATGATAATTTTATAGAGGAAATATAATTTCGTTAAAATCTCTATAAAAAATCCCTATTTGCATCATTTATTGAGGAAGACAATTTTACAAAGGGTCCCTCCTCATGAGTAATTTCTCGATTTTAATAGGAAATAAAGTAAAAAAATTTCATTTCCCCAAACACCTTGCAGGTACTGCGGGGGGGATATTTATGCCATTGTTTCTCCGTCGAAACTGGAGAGATGTCCAAGAGACTTTAATGCATGTTTTGAAAAGTAAATATATTTTGTTTTTATCAAAATGGTTGTGGACCACTGTATTTTCTTGTGGCTTAGTACTTATTAGTAAGAAACTAGAAAAAATAAAAAATCAAAACGTTGGTTATCTGCGAAATTGGAGTTCAATAATTGCGCCAAAAGATACTATTCTGACGAAAAAAGTTATGAACCCTTTACTGTTCAGTTCGTAATTATATTATTTTTAACGAGGGGTGAACTGTGATTGGAATTAGGTGTACACAGTCTTTGGAATTACTTTGGAATTCATTAGATAATCTATTGTCATCTATTTTCTTCTACTTGGAAGTAGGTGTACACGATTTTAGGTCGCGATTCACCCCTCGATTTTTAATTTGATATTTACATTTATAGTTTTAACTTTAATCATATTAAAAATTCAATTGAACAAGTAATTAAACAAATAAACTTCATTTTTAAAATCACTTTCTATTATGATTCTTTTCATGTTTTAATAAAAAATTTATGGTTCAATTTTTTGTTCTAATTCAGTGTAAAATGCTAAATATTTCTGAAAGTTTATTTTGAAAATGTGTTAAAAAAATAGCCTATAATTAACACTTTCAGTAATGACCTTAAAAAAAATAAAAATAAAAAAATTTGATTGATGATATTTTAATCAATTTAATTAATTTATTCGCTTCGAAAATAAATTGTTTTCCGCTAAACGAATTGGATTAAGTTGTGTTTATGTAGAGTGGAAATTACATTTAAAAAATAGCATAAGCGTCCTTCAAAATGTAATCAATTGATATTAAAAAAAAATCAAATTAAATCCGAAACGTCGTTTTTTGAAGATTGAAAATGACGTTCTAATTAATCATTTTCATTTGAATTTGTAAATAGTTAATTTCTAATCTGTATGGATTTGTTGTTAATGTTTACAGTAGAAATTTAGAATTAAATTAGCGAATAAAAAATAATTTATTATACATCGGTTGAAGTAAAAGCAACTCTTAACTAAATAATACACCGATCCACGAAATTAAACCAACGCTTAATGTCTATATATAAGTATGAAGATAGAATTTCGTTATTTGTCAATTTTTCTTTATTCATTTTTAATATATTTTTTAATGATTAATTTATATTTATATGTATTAATTCCTGATATTGATTAAATAAATAAATATAATACGTAGGTATTTGTTTTGATATTAAGGGAAAAAATTTAATTTGACACCCTCGAAAAAATCTGGAATGAATACAAAGGGTCCCCTTGTGGTATCAATTTGAGATTTTCATAGACAAATAAAATATCAATTCCCAAGATATTTTTATTAATTATAAAAAAGACTATTTAGAGAGACAAAATACGGTATTTGATTTGATATAATGTTTCAGTCAAAGTGTAAACAAAGTTAATGTATTCACTCACTAGTCAATGTATTAATTGACTAAATCATTATATCTAAAAATGCACGTAGATGTTTACATTCACTAGTCAATGTGTACATTGACTCGAGTTGATACTTTAACTGTAACATATATATATAACTTCTAAATTTAAAGTTTTTATCTTATTTAGTTCACGGGCTATACACTGTTCAGACAGAAAGATATTGTAGTGTCACTAATAGGGTCAAGTTTTACTTTAAAAGGAACCCTAGTAAATTGAAACATCGATCGGGTTTTAAATTTCCTATTCTAAACCAAGTTGCCTTTTTGATTTGGAAAGTGCGTAAAATGGGAGCTAAGAATAATAGAATTTATTTTATTTTATCAAGATTCCTCGTCTTCACTAGGAGTTTCATATTATTAAATAAGAGTGAAAGAGTTGAAGGAAAAAAGAAAGAAAGAAGGATAGACTTACTTTTTAAAAGGAACCCTAGTAAATTTAAACATCAATCGGGTTTTAAGGAGGTTCTTTCGCGACAATCCACACAAAAAGTTTTAGACTCGTAACCACTCTATAAATATGAACGGAACTAAAATTTTTGGGTATTTTTTTAATGTGACTGTCAACTCACACTACGAAATCTCTACATAGATACACACATACTTGCCGGATAGTTTCCAAACCATTGTGCTTATATCCCCTTCACTAAAAATAATCGCCCAAATAGGTTTGTTTTTTTGTTTTTTATCAAAACTACGTGGTAAATAATTTCAATCTTTTTTTAAGTTACTCCGAATATATTATTCTAACAAATATTAGTTTTTCATCAAGATGGTGAAAGTCCTTCAATTAAAAAAAAAATAATGATCATATCCCCACACTTTCCCTATCTACCCTACGTAAAAAATGTCATTTTTAATTGCAATTATTTCATGTTTGGTGTGGTAAATTGTCTCCAAATTTGAACAGTGTGTGTATTATGCTTTTAATGACTTATATTTCAAGTTTCAAAAACTTCTTAAATTTTTGCATTTGTGAAAGAACTACCTTAAATTTCCTATTCTAAACCAAGTTGCCCTTTTGATTTGGAAAGTACGTAAAATGGGAGCTAAGAATAATAGAATTTTTTTATTTTATCAAGATTCCACGTTATTTGTCTTCACTAGGAGTTTCATATTATTCAATAAGAGTGAAAGAGCTGAAGGAAAAAAGAAAGAAAGATAGATAGAGAACCGTTGAATGCACAGTAAGAAAAAGACGCAAAGCAGGCAGGTAACGTAAAGGCTGTTGCGCCGCTATTTCAATTCTGACGTAATATCACTCTCTCTCTCTCTCACTCTTTCCTTCTTGGTGGTGTTAGTGTTGTTCTGTTCCAATCCAGGTCAACGGGTCAGAACCAAAGTAAAAAGGAAAGTCCAAACGAGCTGATCGGTACCTGCACTTGGACTAAAGCCACTCCAGCGATTTACCTTTGCTCAAAAAACATAAACCGCGTGTTCGGAGACATTTCAATTGCATTGGAGTTACGAGAAATTGAAATTTTTAATATATATCATTTAGCTAAAAGGTACAAGTGTTGTGTAATAATTTATATTATCGAAAAATATTGCAATGTTTACGAAAATGCTAATAATAAATGTTTAAATAAGTAGTTTCGTTATTACAATAAATGCACTTTATTTATCATTATATAAATATTTTATAAGATTGGTAGGAAGGGGTCAAATATTAAGTTCGAATTTTAATACATTTTGAACCAATAAAGATGAGACAACCTAGCAGGTTCAGTGAGCGATTTTTTTTATTCATAGTAAGTAATGTCTTTAGTGTAACTTTTATAAGGTTCCATAGAATGGTCCCTTAATTATCCATAGAGGTAGTATAGATATTCAAAATTGGTTTTTTATGTCATGGTTGTAGGACAGTAGGGTGTTAACCCCCCCCCCCCCCCCGAAATCTTAAGGTAAACATCGATATTTTACAGAATATAATTAAATGTTCAATAAAAATAAAAAAAATACTCTGATAAACAAAAGCATTCTGGGCATCAATAAGTGTTCTGACTCCTACTCCTAGGAGTATATCCACACTCCCCTAACCCCTCGGTGGGTAACTACTCCCCCCGAAAAATTTATCTGGCTACGGCCTTGGTTTATGTATGAACCAGGTGAAGAAAATTTTAGTTTTGATTAGCAGAGCAAATTGCCTTGAGTTCAAGTCTCAATTATACTACAAGAGTTGGTATGCTTTTGCCTCTCTATGGTATAAAGTTTTTTCTAGTGCAAAACTTATTATCTTTCCGAAAAGAAAAATCGTTAGATTTTAGGGTTTCTAGCTTTAACATAAAACTTAGAATTTGAAAATGAAGAAAATCATAAAAAATCCATTCTTTATATGAACACTTGGAAATATTTAACAAGTTGATAAAATATATCTTTCTTGATATTTTCAACCTTTTGCTAACTAAACAATTTGCTAAATCACAAAATTTGCATAGAGCGTACCGAGTCATGATAGAGTTTTCAATTCTTTTAATTAACAGATGATTTAGAGAAAAGTTCATAGGATAGGCCATTATGATATGAAGTTGAAAAGATGGATCAAAGTTTTTTCTTCTAAAACTGGAATTATTTTTTGTCACATTTCACTTTTTATTTTCTCTTTTTTTTAATTAAAGAATACGAAAAATATGTTTTCATCAAAAAATCGATCAAACACAGTAACAGCATAAAACACTTGCTCTGCAACTGCTCTTCAAATTCTGAGAGGAGTATTAATTATCTTTAATTTGGCTTTAGTCATAAAAGGTAAATTTTTCGTCAGTCCAAAATGCGTGAAAATGATATAGGAGAGCTTTCTACGAACATCTTTCATCCTCTTATTTCTAAATAAATTTGAAGAGGTGACTATTATTCCTAGGAATATTGTTTAATATAATTTCATGACTTGCTTAAAAAAATAGTGCTATTTTATTTAATTGAAAAGTTTTTGTTTTGCCGAGAATGTCAGAGTTGTTGATTCACAAAATGAAACAAAGAGGTTGTCATCTGCTTGATGCAAATAAACATACACACCTATATATCGAAATTATATATTTGTATATATAGTATTTATTTGTTTGAGACTATAGTTTCGAAGACTTGGTCTTCATCATCAGTCTTTTTTTAATTATTAATATTATTTTTCATGGGGTCAATACCGTATGGATATTGAAAATTTTTGATCTTTAATTAGCTGGGAGACTGTTAAAATCAAATAAATAAATAATATATATACAGATATATAATTTCCATATATATGTGTGTATGTTTATTTGCATCAAGCAGAGGACAACCTCTTTGTTTCTCTTTGCTAAATGCATTGTTTGTTAGAGTAAAGATGAACGTATTTTGAAAATAAAGCCTCAAATAGAATTAAATTACTCATATTAATAGGTACTTATATCACTTTAGTTTTATTCAAAAGAATTTAATCATCCACTGTTTATTGAAGTCATAATTTTGAATAAATTTCAAAAAAAGTATCTTATACTAGATAAACCCTCGCGTTCTTGTTCAGCTACTGATTACAGACTAATTACAGACAGATTAATTGAAAAATTATTTCAGGTTAGACCCCAATGTTGAAATTAGAAAATTAAAAAAAATTTCTACTGTTATCATGATGTTTGAAAATTCATACTAAAAACATTAATTAATTTTCTAATGAAACCATTGGTATTCCAATAATAAATTTTATTCTAAAAATAATCACGTTTTGGTACATTTTTAAATAAATTAATTCGGTAATAAAATTTTATTTTAAAATATTTGCCAAAACATTCATTTAATCTTAAAAGTTATTAATGAACCATTTAACCTTGCCTTTCGTATATAATTTCATTCGATTAGCTAAATCTGTTCAAGTGTGCCTGAAATGTTTCACAAGTGGGTGTCCAGAATGATAGGCAATTATTACGATTTCTAAACCCAATATTAAAAAAAAAAGGAAGAAAAAATATAAATATAGAGAAATCCTACTTGAATAACAATTTTTTTTATTTAATTTAAGACAATCAAACCTGATGGTGGTTCAATAATAATTATTTCTCATAATTTAAAACTTCTTCATGGTAAGATTGAAAAGTGCCGAACCAGTTCTTTCGCCAAAACGTTTATTCCTATGGCTTTTAGGACCCGGAAGTCTCACAATATTTAATAATTCAAGCTGCTCAAGGGTGCAAAGACACCTTTGTCCTAACTCTTTTACTTGATCGGTTTCTTCCGAGGAGTGAACCGCTTAGGTGTACAACTGTACACGTCTTTGGAATTATGTGGAATTATTTTGAAATTCATTAGCTAATGCCCTTTCATCTATTGTCTTCTACTTGGAAATGAAAGTGGTAGTGGAAGTAAGTGTACATGATATTAGGTCGCTGTTTACCCCTCGGTTTCTTCGTTTTGATAATTCAAAGGTCTGTCAAGTCTTTAAGTGTAGAATCAAATGATAAATTAAAGAATGGAGTCAGAGCTAAAAGAAGGTTATAATAGAAGAAAGAATTGAGTTTAATTCTCTAGAAAATCATAGGGATTCAAATTGACTGAAAATAATGTATATGACAATCGCATATTTTGGGTTGCTTATACCAGTATATTAGACTTAATGGTATTTTTTGTCTATAAATTAAGCATATTTTACAATTTAATTACATGATTGTAGAACTTTTAATAATTATAATTCCAAATTAGATGAAGAAGGAGGTATCAGCCAAAGTTGGATGCACAGGTTCAATAAAACACCCTGAATAAAATGTTTCGGCCTGAATTTATTTGGCCATCTTCACTTAATTGGCATTTATACACAAAATGCGGTACATAGTGATCGAATCAGTCTTGTCAAGCAAAAATTGTTACCATATAAATTTATAACGTGCCTTTGAGCACAGACACGTTATAAATTTACATGAAGCTACAATTTTTATTTTTGACAAGGCTTGGTTCGATCACATAACTCCTAATTAACTGAAGATGGCCAAATAAATTCAGGCAGAAACGTTTTATTCAGGGCGTTTTATTGAACCCAGCGCATCCAACTTTGGCTGATACCTCCTCCTTCAACTAATACAGTTTTATCACAGCCACAAACTCTAATAATCATAATTCCATGTTATAAAAGGTCTAATTTTCCCTATTAAGGCTTTCAAACAATAGACAGACTTATTTCCATTGTTTTTGATAATAAAAAAGAAAAAAAAAGAAAGAAAACTGGGTATTTTAGTGTTTAAAATTAAAGATCGATTTGTCCTCGCCCCGGTTAATGTGTCCGATATTTTGGCTGCTATCTCATCTCAGATATCTAAAGTTAAAACTAAAAATAGCCCAATCTGACAGGTATTTTGACTTTCAAGTCAAGGTTAACCACAGGTAGCTAACCTGCCCTTAAAAAGATTTTACCTTAATTTATTTGTCATATAAATTTACAAATAATTTCTCGAAAGCAGCTATTTTAATGTTCACATTGTAGGAATTTGTCTTAGAAACCGACTCGGTAAGAGCTCTTGAACAACAAATCAAATCCAACCAAATGGAATCTTACCAAATAGGATAGCTCCTTCGAGATCACAACCGTTGTCTTGGTTATTTAATGCTCACAAAAAATATCAAATCTGGGTATTATATTCTTCTTGTGTCTCGTAAGAGTAGTCTTTAGTGAAGTCGATAAATTTTTATTTTAATATTAATTAAAGGAAAAAGTGAAAACTTTTTGAAGACTCAGTACGGGGGGACCCTTATCAACTTTATTGAAAATTTTGTTTGAATATCTTGAAAAAATGTACTTTTTGAAGGCTGTTTTAAAATTATGATTGATGATAAGTGAGGACCCTTATCAACTTTATTGAAAATTTCAAGGGAAAAAAATACTAATTTTCAAAAAACTAACCGCATTTTAAATAGTATATTTTATAAAGAGTAAAAAATGAATACATTTGTTTGAATATCTCGAAAAAAGTACTTTTTGAAGCCTCTTTTAAAATTGAGATTGATGATAAGGAGGAACCCTTATCAACTTTATTGAAAATTTCAAGGGAAAAAAATATTAATTTTCAAAAAACTAACCGCATTTTAAATAGTATATTTTATAAAAAGTAAAAAATAAATACTTTTGTTTGAATATCTTGAAAAAAGTACTTTATGAAGACTGTTTTAAAATTGAGATTGATGATAAGGGGGAACCTTATCAACTTTATTGAAAATTTCAAGGGAAAAAATATTAATTTTCAAAAAACTAACCGCATTTTAAATAGTAAATTTTATAAAAAGTAAAAAATGAATACTTTTGTTTGAAGCCAATTTGTCTCATCGAATTGTTTTACCTGGAAAGTTGATACTTTACAGAGATGCAGTTGATTAATAGAGAATTGTGAACGAAATTTCAGCTCATTAGATCCCCATAAAACGATTCTATTTTTCTAACATTTTTTAAACTGAAGACTAACACAATTTAATCGGTATTTTGTTAAAAAAAATCTCCAGAACAAACTTACTATGACATCACATTCTTGAACTATCTTAGGTATTATAATCTCGACAGGCATATAAACAGCTAAAAAATTTGGGTGGATTCAATAGTGTAGCCTGTCCAGCAGACTAACATACTTAAAAAGTGAAAAGAGTCTAAAGAAATTAAAGTTCTTTTCGGCAAAAAATCTATTCCATAATAGGAATTTCACTTAAGCATAATATTAATATAATCACCGAATGGCGATTGGTACCAAGGATCTTCAGTGGTATGAATTATGTCATAATGAAATTGGGTCATCAGATAATTATTTTCTGCTTTGGTAGTGACCCTAAGGAACAAAACATCTTGCGGTCTAGTTTGTGACCTTTGTTTTTCACTAGACACATGGTTATAAATTAAGATTACAGGATAAAATGTCATTCGAAATTCTACGATATAATATATTAAAATAAATGTCTTTACTTGTTAGTTTTGACCTTTTATTTTGGAGTTTATGTAAGTTGGGGACATGAATTTTTTTTTAAGTAATCTCTTATTCGCCAGATATTAGCAAAGTGTCTTTTTAGCACTTGATTTAAAAATTATTCTCATGGTTTAATTTAACGTAGAAATCCGAAAATGCAACTTGCATAAATAAATAAGAGTATTCAAGGTTGCCGAAGTCGCAGGCAATCATGAAATCATGGGTAATATACGTAAAGTACGCCAAGTGTACACATTTATATGTCACATTTATAGTCGCCTTGTCAGCAGCAAAATATATATTTTAATTAAAATTTATTTGAAAAATCGAAATACTTGTGATAATGGATTTGAAATAATAATTAAACAAATCAATCTTTAAAAATAATTTGAAAAAAATATATATACTATATGTATAAAAAAATTTAGATATCATGTATGGCTTGGGATCGAACCAGAATGAGTCTGAATAATTAAATTAAGAATTAAACCGTATTTAATTAATATAGGAATGCTCACTTAACCCACTGAGCTACGGAGCTCACGGAGCAAGGGTCGAAAAATAGGCCTTTTAAATTACCTCGGTCAAGCATCCCTTGATAAGAAATCATTAAACAAATGGCTTTAAGAATTATACCAAGCAAGTAATTTAAATAAAAATTTTTATTCAAAATTCAGTTAAAAATATGATAAAATTGAATTCAAACATGTCCATTGTTGCAATTTAAACTTTGAAAATGACATTGTATTGTTTAATTGATATGCTTATTAGTTGAAGATTGACAAGCGAAGTTAATCAAAAAAATTTTCTCTCTTATTTTAAAATTAATTCAAAATCTATTTTATTTAAAATTTGCCAAAAATTCTATTGTTTAAAATTCTGATTAGGATTTTAATGTAATGCCTGAATAAATTTTTATGAACTGATGAAAAATTGCTTCAGAGGAGCGGATTGCATCCCATGCATGAATGGAATATATATATGAGTTCCAAATTTATACTATTAAGAAGTCAAAGAACTTACTTAGGGAGAGGGGACTCCCAATGGAAACCAGGCGGTTTTGCTACTCTCAGATCGAGCGTAAAGGCAATATATGTTTACTTGGCTGCGAAGCAGCCAAGTAAACATATAATCCAAGTTTCTTATATGAGAAGCTTCTCAAAGATTTTTTTTTCTTTAGAATCTTAATGTATTATTTTTGTTTAATCTACCATAGGTGTCTTCTAATATACTTCTCCCTGTTAAATGGAAGCAAATGCTTGCTTCCATGACTGGGAGGTTTTTTTACAGAGTGAGCTTGTTAGCCTCACGTCCAACCCCTTTTAGTCGCCTTTTACGACAAGCAGAGGATACTATGGACCTATTCTACCCCCGGTCCATAGGGGTCTCACTGTGCAATACTTTTTTACAATTAGCAGTTATTGGTAGAAAGTCGGGAAATTTCATAAATCAACCACACGACTTTCAAATTATCACTTATTTGAAATCATTGTGGCACTCCTAAAACGAAGGGGGGTACATACGCACTGACCAATGGACTTTTGGTCTCTGGGGACCACAATGTCCGGTTTTATGTCCTAAATCCGGTTTCCAACTATTAAGCGCATCTATTCCTTCCACCCAGAAGTTACAAAATAAAATTAACCTTATTCATCTCTGAGATAGAAGCTCTCAAAGTGTCAGAACCCAGGCAGGCGATCGCAATGCTTCACATTATTATATTCTATATAATATAAATGTGAAAGTAAAAAATTGGCATTTTTGCTTACGAATTCTTTGCTAAAATATAGACTGGTTGATTATTTTTTGTAGAGATAAAATGTTGGTCCTAATTTGAATTACTTGTCTTTCTTTCTCAAGGATAAATAAATTCACTAAACCTTCAATAATAATAACACATTTGTTATTAAAATACTCTCCAAGACACAAGGGAGAGGGAAGACAAAAGCAAATAGCCTTCGCGGTTTACTGTAAAAATTAACATACAACGTTAACGTACATTTAATATAGTTTTACTCAAGGGATTCTTAAAAAAACACATTTAATAAAAACTACAGTCCCTTTCATGGTGAGTTTAGTACACTTTTCTTGCGAGGTTTCCAAATTTGTCAAAAACCAAGGTTGTTAAAATTAAAGCGGAAGAACTCCTGGTGTTTAAAAAGCTTAAAAAAGCTTGTACAAAAAAACGAATTCATAATTTATGTCAATTAAATTATTATAAAAATCTATTATTTAAGTATATTAAAAATATATTTTGTACTTCTGGAGCGAATTTTTAAATTAATAAGGACAAATAAATAAAAAATTGAAACTTCTAAAGTTTCTTTCAAAGTTTTTTCCTTGATCATCAGAAAATAATTTTGATGAAAAAGTAAAAACATTTTAAAGAGAGGAAGGTCTCAACAAATTTTGGAAATTTGGCATTTTTTTTATAAATTTACGGTAACAAGCGAAAAGTGCAACAATACAAACTTTTTATCAAATTTGACCTAATCAACAACTGTTGGAGACCACCCCAAATAACGTTTCGATTTTTTTAATTTTCTGTATTTTCTAGCCAGAAATTCTAAAGTTAAAAAAATTAAAAAATTAATTAATTATGGAATATTGACATTTAAATACTAAAGGACACTTACTGCGACCTTCTGAGTTATCTTGAGTATCAGAATCAAGACAGCCAGATAGACACATAAAAAAACAATTAATACTTGATAATAATTTGTCTCTATGATACAGAACTTTCTAAACACAAATTGAAAATAATACCTCAATCACCCGGCAAGCTTCGATCGCCAGTAGAATTAGTGGCTTTGCCCTTTAACATACTTCAAATATTAAGATTGATTTTGTAGAACTAATTTTATTAGAAATAAAGATGTTTTTGAAATGAACTAATCTGTCTTCAAACATTAAATAAGCCAACTGACTTCAAGGGCATCGGCATATGGCCCCTGCGGGGAACTTTATAAATGTCAAAATGCCTAAAATTTCTTCGGGAAATATTCGCCTGGGTACGTCGTCGATAATAAGCACTTTGTAATAGTCTTTAGATATATGATTAAACATATACTTTTTATCGAGGTTTAATGAAGAGGCAGTCAATCCAAGGATAATGAAAATTACAAATTTCGAATAAAATAATTTATTGGAACGATATTTTCACTCTTTTAAAAACCGACGTTTAGGAGCATCTTTTTTCCTTTTTTCAGAGTCCTAAAGAGTCGAGTGTGTAACCACCTCCTTCTTGCCTTCTTTAAGGGTGTTTGTTTGGCCTTATATTTTACCAATAACATTATATAATATTTTCGAAAAGAAAATAATTTTATTATATAATATTTAATCGATTAATTTTCAATAATAAAATCAAGTGGATCTCATGATAAAAGATATTTGTTCATAGCGTTCCGTAATTAAATAATAATTTATGTTTATGAAACCAATGTAGGTATAAAGAAATATTTCATTTTATTAATTAAATATTTTGTTCTCCATTACAGTTTCTCTAGGAAGTATATATTTTGCAGTAAAAGCCCGTTTTTAGTAAGAATTAGTTCTTACCAATTAAAACGCATTTCACTGAATACCTTTGTGGCAAGTAGAGTTTACTGATGTCGGTTGAGTTTGGTTCAAAGGTCTAAAATCATCATTTTTGACCTTCCGCCTCATTTGGAGTGTTTATTTTCAAAAAATTGTAAACAAAAATGTCAAAAATTGCATCCTCTACAACTTTGCTTTTAATTTTTGACATTTTCGTTTAAAATTTTTTGAAAATAAACACCCAAAATGAGGCGGAAGGTCAAAAATGAAGATTCTAGACCTTTGAACCAAACTCAACCAACATCAGTAAACTCTAGTTGCCACAAAGGTATTTAGTGAAACCCGTTTTAACTAGTAAGAACCCGTTCTTACTAAAAACGGGTTTTTATTGCAACATATATCGTATATTCGTTGCTTATCTAGCGAAAATTGAGGGTCGCGAGACTTCTCAAACAATTGCAATTAGAAGTACACGATAATACTGGGGAGGTAGTAGGTACAGGACCAGATCTAGAGGAGGCAGGGGGGCACGTGCCCCCGGTAGCAAATTTTAACAAGCGGCACATTTTAGAAAGCGGGAAATTTTTTGTAATATAATTTTAAAATACAATGGTGTTAAAATTTAAATGATTTATTTATTCTTGACGGCTATAAAACCATACTAACCCATTTACTATTTTTTATCATACTTTATTTGTATTATATAGGATTTGGGTGGGGGGGGGAGCAGCGGCAAATTTAGGCTTGCCCCCCCCCCCCTGACAAAAGACCTAGATCCGGCTTTGAGATAGTAAACATACACGTAGCAAGGGCACATGCTGGTGTCAAAAATCCAGATCAGAACAAACCGTTCTACACATATGTTTACTTTTCAGTTCCTTTGAACACACCGAAGGCGAGGGTTCGTTAAGTATATGCTTAAATCAAATTTACAAGGCTTTTTCTTTACAATAAAATAAATACTTCACATGGAAAAATATTTATGTTAGGAAACGAACACAATCTTTAATTTATTCCTCAGAGATTATTTAATTACAAATTATAACAAGAAAACAAAGGGGGGGGGCGGTACTTTCCTATAGCATAACTTAGCGTATTGATTGGAAAATTTAATTTATAAACGATATTTAAATTTAAATTGAACATAATTTATTAAAACCGATTTGACAAAACGTCTATTAATATTTATTATTATTAATATTATTTAAATAAAATATTCAAGAAAATATAATGAAATAATAAAATACAAATTGAAATAGCAAGTTTATGAGTAACATCTTGAGGAAAACATTAATAAAGAATTTAGAAAAAATTTAGTCATAAAAAAGAAGAATATATTATCCAGCAATAAAGGATTTTATTTATTTTTTTGTGATTTAATAAAGAAATTCTAAATCTCTACAATATCTAGATTTTGCTCAAGTCATCAAGGCCAGAAGAATGGGCTGGACATGATAATATTTAACACAAACATTTTTCGCCTATTAGACAAGACTATTACTATAAAAGCCTTCAGAAGGAAGAATTAGAATTCAGTGAGGACACACTTTTTAGGAGAATGGGAGAAAACCAGAGTGGGTATCCTGGTCAGAATCTTTTATAAGAGAAAATCAAAAATGGTGCTCTTTACTTGATCCCAAGATTAATAAAGTAAAGGGTGTGTAGTTTCACAGTGAATGAAATAAAACAAAGAGGTTTATACAAACTCAATATATTTCGGATTATTAGTCCATCATCAGGAGTTTACAGGTTAAAAACTGACTACACACCCTTTACTTCATTAATTAGTTTTTAAGCTGTAAACTCCTGATGATGGACTAATAATCCGAAATATATTGAGTTTGTATAAACCTCTTTGAGTTTTATTTCATTCACTGTGAAACTACACACCCTTTACTTTATTAATTAATATCATGTTTCACCTAAAACCTACACCACTTTCTCTAAGTAAAAATGATCCCAAGATGTTGAAGGCGAATTTGCTTTCATGTCAGAAGGATGTCCCTTTCTCAAATCGAATCCAAGAGCCAAAAAAGCTAAATAGACCATTGACTTTTTGGACATTTAAGTTCAATTAACGAGAGGAAACCAGGCCCTTTGACATGGGAGAAAACTTATCTATAACATATTTTATCAAGCAAAGGACACTCTTTATGATTTCCTCTTATAAAATCCATTAAGCTATTTTTGGAGATAAGTACTTTCTAACTACTCTTGTCTTTTATACACAAACAGTGGTTCATGAGTAAACTACATTGCAAAATTGAACAGAAAAACAATATCAGTGAGATAAACAAAATGATTGAAAGAAATGTATTAAGGGACCAGTACACTTGGTTTATATATTAAGATATCTAGACCAGGGATGTCCAACCTTTTAGCTTACAGGAGCCACATTTGAAGAAAAAAAATTGTCTCGGACCGCGGATAAAATATTATAATTCAATTGATATCTTTTATTCAAAAAAGATAGCTAATAATGTAGAATAACTTTATTATTTTTTTTAGCTCATAGTGAGCTTCTAATTTTACTTTTCGTAAATTTTATACTTAAAAATATCTTCTCGTATATGTAAATACATACTTACATACTTAGAAAAAGTGATATTATGTATTAGTATTTGTTTATATTTTTTCCTGGCTAGATAATTAATATAAAATTCTGATAAACAGACAATATTCAATTTTTCTTTCAGATCAGTATCTAATTGTTGTTCTAGAACATTCGATCAGAAAGTTTGCAAGTAGAAAATTTATTTCTAATGAAAATGGAGTCGAAAATAGACCAAAATGTTGATTATTTTTTTTCGGAAATCTTGAAATCTATTTCCAGATTCAAAATTTAAAATTAGCACTTTAATTTTTCGAAAACTTCAAAGTAGATTTTCAGATTTCTTATTTTAGAGAAAAAAAATTATCAGGCCAAATTGTTGTGTTTTCCAGTATCTAGATATAAATCTCAATGTTTTAAGGAATTTTATGATTTTTTATTGGGCCACGGGTTGGACAGCCCTGATCTAGACAATCATTGACCCAAGAATTAATCGTGCCAGAAGTTGCTTAACTTCAAGTATTCAAATAGGAAGTGATGCTTTAAACATGCCAAGGATGTTAGTACCTATAATAGTATAGTAATATGAAATAGTCTTTATTATTAAGATAAGAAGATATGTGAGCCTCCCAATATGTAAATTTCTATTCTCTTTATATCTCGATTAAGCAATCCATCAAATTTGTACCCAGTAACTATTGTTTATAAGTTTTTAACTTCAAATTCAGACTTTTCCATATCAAATTCAGGATTTTAAATATCAAAATCCGACTTTTTCAAATCAAATTCATAATTTCTATAAGACTATTCATATTTTACATATTAAATTATAGCTTTTTACCTGGAAACGTTTCTTGAGACTACAAAATGCTAATCTTGAAAGGTTTTAGTTAATGAGCTGAAAATTGGTAAGCAAATATCTTAGAATGCACCAAATTTTAGATTTTTACCTGAAAACGTTTCTTGAGAGTTAAATTAAATTAAAACTTTTTCTCAACTATAACTTTTTTCTATTTTTTGAATTTTTTTATTAATAAATTCTGAATTTGATTTGAAAAAGTCTGATTTTGATTTTTTAGATCCTGACTTTGCTTTGAAACATCCTGAATTTGATATGGAAAAGTCCGAATTTGATGCACCAAATTTTAGATTTTTACCTGAAAACGTTTCCTGATAGTTAAATTAAATTAAAATTTTTTCTCAACTTTAACTTTTTTCTATTTTTTCAACTGTTTATTAATAAATTCTGAATTTGATTTGAAAAAGTCTAATTTTGATTTTTAATATCCTGAATTTGATATGGAAAAGTCCGAACTAGAAGTTAAAAACCTATATTAAAATTATGGATATTTTGGAGGGTTTTTTGAAGTCTCTAATCAATATTATGAACAAAACCATCAGAAGAATCAATTAAAATAATATAAATATATGTCACTTCAAATATACGAATCCATGTTAGTTGTAGAATGTGCACTACAAAGGGCGATAATTCCTTCAAATTTGTAGTCATAATTTTGAAATTTGTATTTTCTATTTAGCATTTTGTGGTTTTACCTTAACAAGCATGAAATCTCAATATAACTTAAATAAATCCCAGGGTGTTGACATTTCAAATTTTTATATAATGAATGACTAAGCGATGACCAAAATGAAATCAATTGTGAGATTTCGTTAAATTAATTTTTAACGAAATTGGAATTAGAAAATTATTGTTTCATTTAATTATATAAATTTATTTATTCGCCTTAAATTAGAGTTGTCATAGTGTCATTGTGTCATCGCCAGACTAAACATTTAGCAATTTCGTTGGTAGTGATTGCTAATATATTATTTTCTTATGAATATGCGTTTCCCACCACAGAAATTATTCCACCTGAAGATTCTATTTAGATTTCGGCTTATTTTGCATCCTCATTGCTGTTTTGAAAGATAATAAATACATAATTATTTAAACAATTTAATTATCAGATAAATATCATGTAATAAATTCTTGATTTATGTAGGTATACCTACTAACAATATTGATTAGCAATTCTGTCGAAACTTCTTATTATATAACTTAACATCCTAATCAGGAGATATTTATATGGAATTCAATAGATTAACAATTCCAATTGTTTTAATGAGTTCTTATATAAGAATATGGTATTTAGTGCTTCTAATCAATTAAGATTGGTCCAGGACTGAAGTGTGGGTGATGCCAAGTGATTTCACCCAATTTGAATATGAAAGTATTTTATTATAAATCAACATAATATGTTTTTAATCAATTTATTTTTAAAGTTTATTATTTTAAAGAAGCAAAACTCCAAGCATCCTGATATTAGTTTGTTGGATCTCTGGGGCTCTTATTTTTAAGCATCTAAAATTTCAACTGAAAATTCCAAAAAATAATGTGTCAAATGAAAGAGTCGATACTTTTTCATTATATAAATATGAGAATATTTTGTATTAAAAATTTTGGAGTTCTTTGGAAACACTTTTGGTTCTAAGTAATAATAAAGTGAACACTAAAGTAATTTGAAAGTAACTAAGTTTAAATTGAAAGTTTCTTTTTGCCGAGACTAGCAAAATTTTTATAAATTGAAGGTGACAATAAAAGAGTGTATCTTCTGCTGGAAAAATACATTTTTAATTTATTTATAACGTTATAAATAAATATTAATACCAACTAGAAAAAACTTCATACATGGTGCTGGAATGTTGTTTCCTTTTTTATTCATAGAGAAGGTCTTGTGGTGAAAATTTTCGGAGGTCTTAGGGAACACTTTGGTTGTTCAATAATAAAATTAAACACTAAATTGATTTTAGTATTTTTATTGTGTTTGCAGTTAACATATTGCCACAATTTTTTTTTTTTTAAATAAACATATAAAAAATGTTGATCTCCAATGCTTTGGTGGGGGGGGGGGGCGGTCGCCCCCATCGCTCCCTGGATCCGCGCATGTCTCTCTATGACGCAGTATAAAAGAATCGAATTAAAGTTGATGAGAATTATTTGCGCCTGCCAGACCCTCAGTTCATAGGTGCAATAGTGAAGGAAGGTAAAAACATTTAATAATTTATTGATTTGTCTGGTGTATTTATTTTTAAATAAAAAAATACTTGATCACTTGACAAAAATTTCATGCATTGAAAAAAATCAAAATGATTGAAATGAGTTTTTGCTGTAGTAAATATAGAATAGACCCAAATGATTATAATTATAAGCTCCTAAGGGGATATTACTCAATAAGGTCAAAGATTTTTTTTTACACAAACAAATTCAAATAATAAATTTCAAAATATATAGTTTCCTATTTCACATAATGTTAGTATTTAAATAAATCGTATATATGCCTATGTATATAAAATAAATATAGTTTAAAATAATATATATTAAGTCAACGACAAACGAATAAAATATAGCTAAGATTTAAAGTTATCCAAATATTTTGTTTAAATACAGGGAGAGAATAGAATTAATTGATTGACAAGAAAATTGCTTCTTGCCTTCAAGCTTTTTTTTATTAGATTATAATTGTGAAAATTTGACGAAGGTTGAGATCACTGCGCAAGGGTCAATCACTCTCACTTTTGTTTTTGTTTTGTTTTTTAATATAACTTCAAAACAAATCATTTAGCTTTTTAATAGTATCTTGAGAAGAATTAATTAAATACAAATCCATGTTAATCTATATTAATTTTTTATCTGGGTTTTAATCGATTAAGACTTGCATCCTTCATCCCCAAGATAATTGAAATAGCTTCAAAATATATTTTTAAAATATAGCCCATTTAATAAACTATGAAATCAGTACTCAGGTGTAACTCATGTTTAAGCTTAGTCCAAGAGAGTTAAATGCTTGTTCAAATCTGGAACGATAGTAGCTTTAAATTTGCATTTGTTTCACATATAACAAAGGCCGAAAAGGAATGATAAAAATGCTTAAATCCAAAATACTGAATAAATAAAACTAAAAAAAATAAAATAAATAAAAATTAAATATACATAAATCGCTTTTGAGACTTCGTCATATTAAGCAGTGACCTATGTACACATTTTATGCTATATATGTTTTTTTTAGAAAAAACGGTTCTTACTAGTTAAAACGCGTTTCACTGAATACCTTTGTGGCAACTAGAATTTATTGATGGTTAAGTTTGGTCCAAAGGTCTAAAATCTTCATTTTTGAACGTCCGCCTCATTTCGAGTGTTTATTTTCAAAATTCTTTAAACAAATCCTCTACTATTTTGATTCTAATTTATGACATTTTCGCTTAAAAAATTTTGAAAATAAATACCCGAAATGAGGCGGAAGTTCAAAAATGAAGATTCTAAACCTTTCAACCAAACTCAACCAACCTAAGTAAACTCTAACATCCACAAAGATATTCAGTGAAACGCATTTTAACTAGTAAGAACCCGTTCTGACTAAAAGCTGGTTTTTACTGCAGCATATATAATTTTGTGTTTGATAATACAAACCAACTCTGTCTTCACTCATTGTTTAATAAATGTATTGAATTTGCAAATACTCTCATAAGAACTGAAGATGGCCTTATCTAATTAAGCCGAAACGTTTTCTGTAATTGGGAGTTTTTTATTTACAGAAGCTTCCCTATTGACTGAATTCCTCACTTTTTTAATTTATAAATTGTGGACAGCCATCTCTCGCTTCATCAACTAATTAGACCTTATTTATATTAAATTTGAAAAAGATGAGATTTTCCCCGAAATATAAAAGGAGAGGGAGCGGGGAGCAGAGGGGGTCAAATATCCGAGGGCCGAGACGTTGCCCGCCAGGGAGGGCGTACCGAAATAAACAGTCAAAATATATATGTTATTTCTAATATAAACAGACTAGTTAAATAGCAATCTTGAAAAATTGAAGTTAATTAATGATAATAATTTTTAATAATCTTTTTTTCGTAACTGTATTCAGTGCCATATTTTATGTTTAATTTATCATTCATTCTATTTTAAAACTAGGTTCTGACTCCAAGACTTAGTTTTGATAATTGTATTTGTCTTAATATTATTTTGAAACTGGTTTCGATCTTATAGACTTCCTGAAATCTTGTGTCTTATTGGTATTCTAAATAAATGGATCACCTTGACTTTCCAATAGAGTATTTTAATTCATTCTTAAAGAAAATTATAATTTTCAGCGACTGAATTGATTCACTATAAAAGAGACAAAGAGTGTAAATAAATTCATAATATTATTATTATTAATAAGTCTATACATCATTTATGAAGTGCTTCTCATTATGTATCGATCTAATTTACCTTTTATTTTTAAAATTTGCTAACATTTCTACAATTAATTTTTAACTTCTTCAAAGATTCCAAGTAGATTATTGTAAATGCTGTTACTAAGATGGTTCTTATTTTTACAAACTCATTGGCTTGATTGTTTGTAAATTTATTGTTTTTGATAAATCACTCTGAATAAGAAGTTCGTTTCCTTAAGGTTATTCAAAATCTTGGACAAACAATTTATGGTATATATTCAAGAATATTCTAGAAACTTTAATGCGTGTTCATATTGTGATTAAGAGTTACTTTGTATTTTTAGAGGTTCGTAAAGTGAAATAAACAACTACGTAAATTTTATTGCAACTTATTCCAAATTTTTTTTTTTTTTTTGTAATTTTACTATATTTTTTTAGGAGAAAGAAAAGCCACTCTTGACATTAAAACAAAAGAAAAACCGGCTTAAATGGGCTAAAAGTCACATTAATTGGACGATTGATGAATGGAATAGTCTCCATTGGAGTGATGCGTCTCGTTTTTATGTTTGTTTTGGGGGCAATCGAAGCAGAGATATTGAAAAATGAAGCTTTCAATTCAGATTGTTTAAAAAAGAAAGTAAAATTTCCAGCTTCAGTTATGGTATGGGGTTCAGGGTCTGCTAGAGGTGTTGGAAAATTTCACTTCATTGATGGGATTGTAAACACCAATAAATATTTAGAGATTTAAAAAAAATCGTTACTTCCAACAATGGTAGATGCATTGCATAATAATAATAATTTTGTGTTCCAACAAGACGGGGCGGCCTGCCATACAGATTTCTTAAGAAAAATTTTTATTGAATGAAAAATTGTTTAAATAAATGGCAGGACAAGCTCATTGTGAGCCCTGCCGTCCCAAGAACTTCGGTATGTAGATGTTTTCCGATTTCACTGGCCTATAGGAACAGTCTGTTAAACATAGATGCAGCAATACTTCCGAAGATAGCGCTCTCTTGTTTTTATTTATTCAAATAATTTGGGAGAATTGGGTCAAATATTGTATTATAGTATATATCATAGAGAAAAGAGTGCTCGGAGGCTAGGGAGCCGTGAGCGAGTTTCTTTGTCTTGGACGTTTAATAAATCATCCCCCAAAGCTTACATTTTCGTCACCAGTTGGCGATAAAGGTGTGACGCACGGTCCCTATAGCTTGAAGTTTTTCTACTCCATCTCTCAGTATAAAGAAATAGCAATTTCCAAGTAAGTTTTAAATAAGCAGGGGCGTTTTGGTGATGTCCCTTCGTCTACATTTCCTTGTGTTTTTTTTTACGAGGTGTAGGAGTCGACACACTCTCAACCCCGTTTAGTCACCTCTTACGACAAGAAGGGGATACTGCGGACCAATTCTAGACCCGATCCACAGGGAGACTTCTTTCGTTTATGCATTTATAATAATAATAGGGTTACATAAATTCACATGAAGCTAAAAAATTTTTTATTTTTGACAAGGCTTGGTTCGATCACATATGTGTACCGCATTTCGTGTATAACTGTAAGTCTAAACAACTAACTTGGTCAAATTATAATTTTGTATAAAAAATATATCAATTAACATCCATTTGTAAAAAAATTGTTTAGCCTAATTGACTGAAGATGGCCAAATAAAATTAAGGCCGAAACGTCTTATTAAAGGTGTTTTATTGAACCCAGTGATTCCATCTTTGGCTGATACCTCCTCCTTCATCTAGTACTATAATAGGGTTACATCATAAAAATTTAATTATAATTTTATTAATGAAAAAAAGAAAAAATATTTTAATAAAAATTACTAAGTAGCTTGATAATAGATATATTTTAAATAAAGTAAAATAATAATGCAGATTATGATAAATGTTCAAGAAGAATAGTTCAAGATTATGAACTGATATTATAATAACGAAATAAATATAATTTTAATATTTTCTTACGGTAAATTACTAAGCGGAATGTAATAATTGTATAGTTAATCATAAATGATTTGATTGATTGAAGAACAAAAAATAGAGAAACTTGTTGTTTATTAAGCAATAACGACGCAAGTATTGATACACCACTATATTGCGTGGCTTTCGAAGCTGATTATTTTGAATTAATTGATAAAAGAAATAAAAAAATATAAAATTGGCTATCATCGATAAATCTTCAATTAAATGAAATTCAGACAGTACATTTTTAAAGATGCTAAAAAAATAACGGATGATTGAATAACTTTGTAAACGCAAAGAAATAGATTTCATGACTTCCGAAAAAATGATTCACAGAGGAAAGAAAATTATCAAATTGATACGATATCTTGTATGTTAAGAGATATGATACATTATGATATTCTGTATTGGGGAAATTCTTATTATTTCGAAAATAACGATATTAAAAAGGATGACTGACTAATTGTATTTAAAAGGAAAATGAATAGAAAACATACTAAATGTATCAATTGATAAATATTTTTAGTTGCAGCTTGACGTAGAATTTAAAATACAGTGAAACCCCTCAAATCCGAAATCCCGGGAAATCCGAACGAGTATTTTGACAAATTTAAGTTTGGGTAGGTTTTTCTCGAACTCGAGGTTAGACCGAAGCGAGGGGTGATCCACGATTGGAAGTAGGTGTACATCTCTTTGGAAATATTTGGAATTGCTTGGAAATACTTGGAAGTACTTGGAAATATTCGGAAGTACTTGGAAATATTTGAAAGTACTTGGAAATATTTGGAAGTACAAGTGGAAGTAGATGTACAGCATATTAGGTCGCGGTTCACCCCTCGGGCCAAAGCTTCTTCCAAGATCTCCGCAGTAAGTTCACACTTGTATTTTGCCACGATTGTGAAACCCAGTAAATAACGTCTTTTTTTGTAACATAGGAGTTTTTAAAAGGTTATAGTGGTGTTTCACAAGTAAAAATAAAAATTAAAAAAAAAATTAATTATATTTTTGGGGTTTTATTTTAAATACGCTACTATGACTTTTGTAACTTTCTTTAGCTTCTCAATGATAGAAAGAGAACCATTTTCTTCAATAAGATATTCAAATCACCAGCTTTCGGCTAATCCGAACAAATTGAAATCCGATCAGGCTACATCCCCAATTAGTTCCGAGGGGTTTCACTAAATTACTAATATATCAAGCTCGTAACTAGAAATTATTTTTAGGAGCCAAATTTTTTTTTGAAAGAAACTAATAACAATTATGATTTAAAAGTGATATCTATCAATTAAAATTTTAAAAGATATTTTATATTAATGTTGTATCATTTGTATCCATAGTAAATTTGTAACAGGAATAGCAGGGAATTGGACAAAATTAAAAACAGAGTTTTTATTAAATGGGCCAGACATTTCGTCAATTTATTTTGACTTCCTCAGTGGTCCATTTTAGCACTCTTAGTCAAAAAATAATTTCACTATAAGACAAAACATTAACAATTTTGTACTTTTCTTTAAAAATTAAAAAAAATTGTTGTTTTTATACAGAGTTAGCAAGTGTAAATTAAAATTGAATATCAAAATAAGGAAGTCAAAATAATTTGATGAAAGGTCTGGCCCATTTAATAAAAACTCTGTGTTTTTAATTTTTTTCAATTCCCTGCTATTCCTATTACAAATTTTATATTGAATTACTGTGAATTCACATTTATGTATAGTGTAAACTAAGTGAATTCTTTGAGGATCGAGGCTCATTTCCTTTACCCTTCCAGGTACCTTTCGGATTAATACATTAAAAGAAAAATTAGAATCAAAACAAATAATTAATCACACACATATACAATTTCTTTATTCTTTTTTCAATGTTATATTATTCAAATTACAATACTTGACCATACCCTGTATGGTAAAGTAAAAAAGAAAGAAAAAGTTTTGTGTTAACTGAAGATGGGTTCGACTAGGCCAGAAACATGTATTGATAATAATAATTTTTTTTTTAATTTATAAGATTTTTCTTATAAATAGTTAATATTAAAAAAAAAAAAAAAAAAAAACTAAGTGTGAGACTTAGCAGTCAAATATTTCGTAGTTTAGTCATCTGTCATCCAATCTAATTATTTTAAAACAGCCAAAATATTATCAATTTAAAGCATATACTAAAGAATTTTTACAGATTTTCCAATCAAAAGGATTCAAAATCAGAGGGGAATTGCTGAATTGTAGGGTAGCGCACAAAGAAAAATTCATTTTTTGAAATTACAATTTAAGAGTGCAAATGTAAATTCTGTAATGAGCAGGTTTTTAGACAATTCCTAGATTTAGTGAATGTAGCTATAAGAATCTCTGATTTGTAATTTCCGATTCTGAGAAGCGTAGTTGGGAATTTTTCCTATGGGGGTAGCCGGGCATCTGATTAACCACCATACATGGTTTCAATTTCGGATTAGAGATCAAATAACTTTTTAGTAGAATTGACAAATTTTAGAAGTAACGAAATAATTTAATGTATATAATTTATATATATTTATTAGCAAGAGTGTCTATAAATATAAAATATCAAAGAATTATTTATCTTAAAAAATCATTAATTCATTTAGGGGGAAAATTATTATTATTATTATTTTTGGGAACAAAGGCCATTAGCATGCTCCTATGTGATATTTATTATTATTTTCTTGGTATGTTTATGTATACCTGTTTGTATGAGAGGGAGTGGTAAATTGGTGTAGGGGTCGAATTATACCCAGTCAAATTTTTGCACCAAATCAGGCATGAACTCGGGTCTCTTGATTAGTTAGCTAGTACTCTACAACTCGACAAATTTAACCCCTCAAGGTGAAAATTATTATTTATTCCAATTTCAGCTAAATTATTTTGATGTAAAAGATAAATATATACAAATAATAAAAATTTGATCTATAGCTTTTTTCATTTTCTTAAGATTAAAACAAAATTCGAAAATAGATCTTTCAGATCAGTGAAATTAAAATTAAAATAATATAAGTGGCTAATTAGGAGGTATTATAGGGCTGCAGTCCCCAGACCCGTCTTTCCATATTCTGTATTCATTTTTATAGTAAATTTATTTAATAATAATTCTAAAAAAGATAGATTTAAATATTTAAAAAGAGAAAATTTTACACTTTTTTCGTCCCTCTGATACTAGTGTCCATTTATCCAGGAGATTTATGGTATTTTTCTGTTTTAAGTGTGTTAGGTAAGTGTGTAGAGGTGTGTTTTAGTGTCAATTTATAACCAGATTATTATAGTGTGCTAAATTTTTTCACTTGGTCGAAATTTTTTTTTGGAATGCCACTGTTACAATTTATTCAACATATATCTGATTAAAAGAATTCTAAATTTTAAGCAATTAAAATTTCCTATATATTTATTTGAAATATATCCAAGAATTTGATGGGAAAGATATTTTTAATCTAGCTACTATATCTTCAATTAATAAATATTTATTATTTTAACTAGTAGACACATCACGTGTATGTTTATTAATTATTTTATGTAAATGCTATTGATAATAATCTTGGGAAATTCTTATCAATCAAGGTTGATATTTCTTCCTTATGGAAGTCAAGATTTTTTAAATAAATAAAAATTTACATGACCTTATTTTTTGTTTTCAATAAAAATTAATATGAATGAACAGTCACTGTTTGTAAATGAAGATATAAATGGACCGATTTCTTGAATATATATTTCAAGATCAAACAATATGATCTTAAGTTAAAAGTCTCTTTTTGCCGAGAGTAGCAGAATTTATATATATTGAAGGAGACAATAAAACAGATATTGTCTTCTGCTGGAATTATAAATTTTTAATTTAATTATAACGAAACTATGGTCTTGTTATAAATAAATTAAAAATGTATAATTCCAGCAGAAGACACACTGTTTTATTGTTTCCTTCAAAATAAGATCTAAATTAAATAATTTTTTTCTAAGCGTTTGGCTATTAAACTGTCTTCTGAAAAAAAAATTGAATTAGTAGCTCTTCATAAAGGATAAATTAAAAATTGTAAAAAAAAGAACGTACTTTACTTGTTGTTTCTTTTTTTCATGAAGATATTAAAATTTAATTTGGTAATTTTTTATTTTTCCTTAAGAAGGCAAAACATGGTAAGCTTGGAAAAATAAATGATTAATTAATTATGCCATAGTGACTGATCCCGAATCATATAAATCAATATTTTTAGTTTGGAGACTTTAATGCACGATGATTTTGTTTACCTTTATTTTAATGGGCAGTGATGTACTGGTTAAGGGCTGGCTGATATGTTTAGTTTCAATGGCACTGAGTGGTTGCTGAGAGTTCACAGACTAGAAACATACTATACGAAGGAGCACTGCATGTGTCCTTCTTTGGCACAGTTGAGGGCCGAGCGCGCATTCGTGTCTTAAGGGGGGTCGCGAGCGCTACTGAGCCGGACGCTTCGCGGCTCGGGACGTTTTGTATTTCGTCCCCCCTTCAAACCCCTTCCAGTCCCTCAGTCCCCGCGGAGGGGACTCTCAAGGTAGTCTCGGAATGAACCACCATTTGGCAGTTATGTAAGTTTCTTTCTGCAAATCTCCACGCACAGGCCAACAACTTTCACGAACACCAACAACAACCTCCCGAATTTCAAATGCAATACACATTTTCTGTGAATTTTTCTTATTTCATATAGTGTGTATTCTATAATTCTTTAGAAATAATTTTCTCATATAGAGGAAAAATAGTAGCTAAAGGCGCCTTTACAGCTTCCACCATTTCGGTCAGATAATCACACCCACCCATCCTCTGTGATCGATAAAAAAAAATGTGGAAAAATTTGTGAACTGCAACCATTCGGTCTTCGCTTCTAGGGAGACACTGAATGAATTGTCAATTTAAAAAAAAAAAATTAAATAATTAAATTAAAATTTATTAATGTATTTTTTGTCACCAAACTTTGTCACACCCCATTTATTCAGACTTTAACTGTTGACAGACAAAAAATGACAGCTCTCTGCCAAACTCGAGGGCTATTTTGTTTCGCTTATTTTAATATTCGAACAGTGTGCACACACCTGTAAACGCAATAGCCCTTGACCTTAAGAAAACTTTCTGCGGACAAAAAGTCTCCAATGTACGCCTATCGCTCTAAATCTGTCTACATATGGTAAAAACAAAACAAAATAGATCAGAGGCAGATTTAATAGAATTTTATCCTTACATCTAATTCTATTGATAATAAATAGAAAATTGAAATATTTAGTATTAGGAATATATTATTTGATAGGAAATGAATTACAAATATATATTGAAGGATAGAATAAAAGAGTGTGACTTCTGCTGGAATTATAAATTTTTAATTTATTTATAACGAGACTATAGTTTCGAGAGTTTTGCTCTCTTTATCAGTCTATTACAATTGTCATTTACTACACTAACATACATTAATTCCTGTGAATTAATTATAATAAACTGATGAAGAAGGCAAAGCTCTCGAAACTATAGTCGTGTTATAAATAAATTAAAAATTTATAATTCCAGCAAGACACTCTCTTTTATTGTCTCCTTCAATTTATAAAAATTCGGATACTCTCGGCAAAAAGAAACTTTTAATTTAATACAAATATATACTTAAATAGGTATTTTTAATTAAAATTGACTCAGCTATCCACCTTGCTTGTTAGGTGGTCCACAGGATGTCTAGGATCTCTTCCTTAGAAATCCTAGTAAATAGACCATTTTTAAGATTTGAAAATAAAAATATTATCATTTAATAAATAATACTTAACTGAAAACCAAATGAACAAAAAAGAATGAGTTTATATGGTCGTTCTCCTCCCCCCCCCCGCCCTCAACCACCTGAAAAATGTCTACTTGTTAAATACAATCGCTAGTATGATTACTAATGAAATAAATAAATAAAAGAAACACAACAAAACAATCACAGAATGTTTAATAATGGGAAATGACAAAGAATTATAATCGATTTTACCGTTTATTTATTATTTTTCTTTCTACCAAATGACTAAGTGAGTTCCTAATTTGAATAATTGGGAAAACACTTCCTGATAAAATCCCTAAAAATGTGATAAAGAATTTCTGTTTGATAAAAGTTTTCATTAGACAAAAGGAAGAGGTGAAAGAAATAGTTTAAATTCTAAAATTATTCTTGTCTTATAGTTGTTATACTGTATACCTACTAAATATTCTTATATAAAGTTCTAGATTTTTTCTACTGTTGTGATATTAAATCAACTTCCAGTCAAATTGTTGAGTGTCTTTGAACATCAGAAGTGCAGTCAGCTGAAGTAAAAGTAAAAATGATTAGTATCTATTTTGACCGTAAGGATAAGTAGATAAGAATAGAAAATTCTTTTGGTGCTAATTGAAAACTATTTTAAAGCCAAACAAACACAGCTTAAGGAGAAAAGAAGGAGGTGATGCTTACAGAGTTCCTTCATTGACTCTTTTGAACTCTGAAGAAAGAGGAAACATTTTTAAAAGATTGAATTGAAGGCGACTACAGAAAATATTAATCTAATGGAATTCATTAGACATTAACCATGGGTTTGGGTCCAGGGATTAGAAGAACAGTTGGTTAGAGCCTCTCCTCTCTAAAGCGAAGGGTGAACCGCGACCTAATATCGTGTACACCTACTTCCACTTCTACTTTCATTTCCAAGTAGATGACAATAGATGAAGGGGCATATCTAATGAATTCCAAAATAATTCCACATAATTCCAATCGCGGTTCACCCCTTCGGTTAAGCGACGATCCCTGGCCAATCCTTTTGTTCTATAATAAAAACATATCAGTCCTCCTCCAAAAGACAATCCTTCTAGGAATTCATGAGTTTTCTAGAATTGACAATCCCAATTATTTGATTTAATTGCTTATGTTTAATTTTTATATATAACTAAGATTAACAATTTTTAATTAAATTAAATTCTCAGGTCCACATTTGAGCGTAATAGGTCTATCCTAAAATAAATAATCATAGATAATAAATAGGAATAGCAGGGAATTGGACAAAATTAAAAACACTGAGTTTTTATTAAATGAGCCAGACGTTTAGTTAAATTATTTTGACTTCCTCAGTGGCCCACATTCTCTTTGTCAAAATCTCCCACTGAGAAAGTCAAAATAAATTGACGAAACCTCTGGCTCATTTAATAAAAACTCTGTATTTTTAATTTTGTCCAATTCCCTGCTATTCCTGTTATAAATGTAGTATGGATGTGAATAATACAACATTATACATAGTTAATGTGTTTAATTCAGGGATATTAGGGATTTTAGAAAATATTAATCAAAGGAACCAATGTATTAGATACTATATATACCGCTAGGTTCCGTTAGATAATTGTATAATAGTCAAAATTGAATAACCTATAATCATGAATTTATGAGCAGCTGATTATCACTTGATACCAAAGAGGAAGAGCAAAAGAGAGAGAAAGATGACTTTCATCACGATGATATCCTCGTTTTTGTTTGAGAGGTGTTAAATGTCTTCCCGGCTTATTCCGAGGTCAAGTAAGGATTTATTTATTGTCAGTAATAGGCAAATGATCCGCGAGGTCGTCTTCCGAAGTCAAGATAGAACATGTCCAGGCTACCCAGTTCACCTTCTTTACAAATTGCACCACCGAAAATGACTAAATAGCACAAATAGGGCCAATTATTTGAGAATTATTATAATTCCATTAATGTATAATAGAAAGAAAGAATTTTTTTTACTTTACTACGTATGAGGAAGAATTGGAATCGTGTAGGAAAAAATTAATGTTTTTGGTTAGTTTTTTTCGAAATATCTCCAAAACACCCGGATGGACCGAAGTAAATGAAATTTTTATTTATATTGTTTTTATTTATTTTGCTTATTTTTTGTAGGATAGAAATGTCATAAAAATAGGTTTCCGTATCTTATTGCTGTAGCCCTAGTAGCACAATGTTTCAAACTATATAGTGGCTATATAGATTCTCGAAATCTAGGGAATCTCTGTTTGTGCGTTTGTCTGTCTATCACAACATTGTCGATCGTAAACTAAATAAGATGCCAACTTGAAATTTATAAGTCATATACATATAATCATTTTATCCGAAATTAAAAATCATGTTAAAATATTAAAGGTATGATTATTTTAGGGAGGATCGAATTTTCTGTAGGGTCAAAAATCAAAAATATTTTCTTAACATTGAATGTGAAGAGTACCTATAAAGATCTCCTTAAGATAAATATATTTTTTTTGTTTCTAAATAACGGTGTAAGAGACGCTCATTTTTAGATGCTTAACTTAAAATTATTTAAAAATTCAACAAATCCCATCATTCTTTATCAACTACAAATAAGAGCGAATTTGATAATCCAAGTATTATAAAGTATATAACTCCACACATCTAATTTCTGTTTGTCTGTGTTTCTGGATTACGATACCAACGACAAATAAAAAAGTCATAGAGATTCTAAAATTATATTAACAAAACGAATAGATGAATAGTATTTAGAGCTAGCTCTAGAGCTTCCAATTCAAAAATGCAAAAAACAGGAATTTATATAAAGGGGGGAGGGAGCATCTCAGATTTGTGACAAAATATGGCAGGGGGCCCGGGGATCATAAAAATTGTGATGTCACAAAAATCAAATTTAAAAATTTAATAAATTTATTTATAATGAAATAATAATAGTAATAGTGAATAATGTGTTAAAAATGATATGAATAAAAATAAAATTAAACTTAAAATAATATATTATAAATCCCATTAATTGAGTGTAATTTATAAAAAAAAAATATCTACGATTATTAAATTATGGTACGTAATTTATGGACGGTCCCTAATATTGAAGTAATGAGCTGAAATTGGGGCAGATGTTTATGTTTTGGTCATAAAACAAAAATGGTAAAATTATTAAAATTTTGGACAGTTTATATATATATATATTTATATTTATATTTATGTATCATGGCTTGAAAAAATAAGTTTTTTTTTTTTAATAAAAATTCTTGTTGAAATAGAAATTTATGTAATTCCTTGAAAAATGTCAACAAGATCAACTGATATCAATTGGTTTAAAACAAGACATATACTCGTAGTTCCTTATGCAGTGGCAATATTCTTAGGTGTGGTTCGATTCTTTTATCATTATAATAATCATGTTGCAATTTTCTAAATATATATCTCGCATATATTGATTTAACTTTTTTTCAGCCGGATATTTTTTTTGTTCTTTACCTATTATTCACGTTTGACTTCACAATCATTTAATCGTTTATTAATATTTATTTATATCTGAGTAATGGGATCAATCATTTAAGTAAATAAATCGCAGTAGAAGTTCTTCGATTCATTTTATAAAAGAAAAATTTGGTAACAGACTAACAGACAGATTAAAAGACATTTTGACAAAACAATTATTATCTCGAAAAATATAATTTTTTCGATGTTCGCTTATTAGGGCTTTTATGAAGACCGAAATGCCATGGTTTGGCATGATTTTTTTAATCAAAATAGTTTCAGCCGTTTTTGAGATATTTCGAAAAAAAGAAGCAAAAAAACACTTTTTTCATGCACCATTACAATACTTGACCATACTCTGTATGGTAAAGTAAAAAAATGAAGCAACCTCTGAAGTCCGGGGTGGACCCTTGCGTCGTGAAAAGAAGAAGACATTTAAGGGAATTGAAGGTATCTGTGGATGTGGGTCTTATATGATTGAAGTTTAAATGTAGCCGGAAAGACGGACGGGAGAAGCGAGCTCAAATCTCGAGAAGTCATAGGGATAAACGTATTGGAGAATATTTATAATATATAATGGCTTTTTTTTGACCTGGTGGACAATTTTCGAGGATAACCTCTGCCTTGGCTTTATCTATGGAAGTAAAGGCTAGCTAGTTCCGATAACCCTCTCTCGTTCGTGCTGACGGGGTCCAGAGGAAGGTGAACAACACGTCTGGAGTCAGCCAGAATGCAGAAGATGTCGTAGGAGGTCGGGTTTGGCGCGCAAGCGCCTAAAGAGCTTCACTCCTAATATTTTTAGGGTTTTTCCCCTAGACGGGTAGCCGATCAAGGCTGAAGAATCCCATCTATACTTTCCCTATTAGTCGCCTCTTACGACAAGCAGGGAGTACTGCGGGTCTATTCTACGCCCAACCCGCAGGGCAAGGAGAATGTTTAATATTTAATTTAATTTCTAAGAGGTGTTAAATATTTGAAATTCGTGTATTTTACGCAAATGAGGCCTTAGAAGAGATTATTGATTTGTGATGTGATTTTCTTTAAAAATTCCATATAAACCCGTTAAATCACCAGAAGATTTTTCAAATTCATCATCAAATATTTTCTTAATCGCTCATTTCCTTGATTATACAATATTTCTATCCAATTTTTCGGGCTGGATTCTCACGACCGCGACCGGTTGGTTGTCTCTCTTCGTGACATTTGTGACGCCTTTTAAGGTTTCCTTTCATTATCAATTCAGAATATCACTTTATAATGCAATCCAAAGTTATATTAAATAATAAATTTTATATTTAGGAAAAATTATGTAATATTTACTAAAAAAGTCAATGAATCTTTATCTAATATATGTATTACCTATAGAAAAATAAATTATAAAAATATAATCATATAGAACAAAAAAAAATTCGAGAGATGAGTTTTTGAATTTTTATTGCAATTTATCGATTTCAATCTCTCTCTTTATATATAAAGAGATATAATTCGGCGTGTCTAGGTAATATATATTAGATCGGGAGGAGATTGTCAGTGACTCAGCATGCAATGGCGAATAATTTTTTTCTTCTCCGCACGATCAACAATTTGCATGAGAAAGTTTTTATTACAATTTGAGAAGATGCTCTCTATCACATATAGGGAAAACTATATCTTTCATTCTTTTAAAGAATAATGAAAAAATTATTTGAAATTTAATTGTATCTAATATACGCAATCTCTATCTCCAAAAAAAATTATAAGATTATCGAGATTTTCAAAATAATTATAATAGGTAAGTACAGGGGCGTAACAACGGGAGGGGGGGGAGTGCATGGTCAGGACCGCTCCACCCTCAAGGGTAGTGGCTCATGGGATGAGTAACGGCAACGACAAACCGTTTCTTATGGCAAACTAACCATAATTAAATATATTTCATATTTTAATAGGGATAATCAGGAATAATATTCTTTTTTAATTTCTAGAAGTACCTATTTGTTTTAATAAAAAAAAATTGCCACTAAATATTTTGCTTTGTGGATTGAGCCCCCCCCCCCCATTAAAATCCATCATTATTTTTCAAATTTAACATAACATTTTTTTGATAAAATATGTAAATACTCTTGGCGTTTTGAAATTTTAGATATGCGGAGCATCACGCTACTCTCGGATTCAAGCTTTTTATATAAAAAGTTTTAATGAGTGTTTATTTCTAAAGAATTATATATATTTATCATTTAAAATACAATTATGAAACTTATTTTATAGATTAAATCATAACGTAAAAAAAGCGTAAGCAGACTTGTGGATTCGGGTAATTCGTTAATTCAGCATTTAAACCACTCAAATACTCATTGTGGTCAAAAATCCAATACCATTTCCCAATCTGTTTCTCAATAATACTCCTAGAATCTAAAATTTCCTTATTTCTTTCCGTTCACTACAATCTCTACATCACTATATACAATATAAAGCTATATTTTCCTTTCTTGAATGATTTATGTTACACAGCAGCAATTTCGCATAAAGTATATAGAAAATCAATTTTTTTGTCATTCATAAGAAATAGCTCTCTCTGATAAGATTTTTTCCCCACTAAAATTATTAAATTACTTAAAGAGTTTTCAAACTAGAATATCTAACCTAAAAATAAATTTTAAAGCCCAAGTGTATTCACATATACAATTAAATTTACATAATGATTTTAAAAGTAAATGAAAAGTATTGGAGATAAATATATTATTAAGAAAAAGGTATGGAACCAAAAGTAAAAAAGTTCAAAATGTTTGTTTAATATTTATAATCAAGCAAGGTCAAATAATTGAGTTTTCCAAAAGTGAGGCATATACATAGGTTGCAAGTTGTGAGCCTTGGAGGGTCCGAAATGAAAGGTAATTATAATACGTTATATATGGGACTGGAAAACAAAACAGGTCAACCAGCACTGAGATAATTGATTAAAATATCAAATAAGTCATTTCGGTATTTATTCATTATACTATGTACTCTTTAACTTAGAGTAAAAAGAACACGTGTTCGAAAACAAAAACAAACAGAGCTGGATATTGTACATTGAGGGATACATTTCTTATAATTGAATATCATATTAAAATAGATTTAGATTTTTCTCTACTTATAAGTAAATAAGTATGAAATTTATCAAAAAAATCAAAAATAAGATGTTTTTATTAACGATTCCTAAAAAGAATATGAATTCTATGATTTGTTAATATATCTACTTGAGGAAGTTTTTTTCAAAAAAAAATATTTAATTATATTATTTCTAATGAAGAGGTCAACCAAGCTTGACCAAAAATGTTAGTATATATAATTAAATAAAAATAATTTATTAAAATTATTACATTTATTTCACTAGGGATAAATAATCCTTGAAGAAAATAAACTACATAATCACTAATTTGGAAGAATATTTTCAAGGGTATTTTGAAGTCAACTAAATGATTTCGGGGTAGAGGGGGGGGGGAGCTACTGCTGAAAATAAACTACAATGTATAAAAGAGAAGGTAGCTTCTCATTCATTCACCTACAGCCCAAACCGCTGGACCTAGAAAGATTAAATTTGGAATGTATATTCTTTCTACCATTTATGGGTGTGATAAGAAGGGATTTTTTGTTGAAATTCGTACCATAAAGGGGGAAAGGGTCACAAAATGTGTTTTTAGAGTTTTTCAAGATCTCTTAAACCAAAAAAGATTTAGATATGGTTTTAGTTTAGAAAGGTGAAGCATTAAAATACAAAAAAACATATTCGATTATTTTGATATATATGTCCCTGAAAGAGAGATATAGTCAATTTGGGGTAAATTTTAGAAATTTTTAAAGTACACTATCTCCTTTGGTTTTTAAGTTTTAGTATTCAATTTTGGCACATAGGTTTGTTAATGCAATATTTCAAGAAAGTTTTTCATTTTTACAAAACTTGACCCTTGAACCGAAAATGGGAAATTTTTGATTTTGGGTCTTAAACAAAAGGCTTCGTATCTTCAGTGATTTATAATATATTAATAAAAAAATTTCAATAATTAATATTGCAACAAAAACACTTTGGATATCAACGATTTTCTATTGATAAGGATTGAATTAAAAAATTTTCCTTCTAATTCTTCTAGATTGAAATAACAGAGAATAAAATTAAATCTTTATAAAAAATAGTATAACCTTTATATTATAGCAGGTTTTGAATACTATTTATGACAACTTAACTGATTAAAATATAAGCAAACGGGTTTTTAGCAAGAAGTGTAATATTATTCCAAAAACACAAAATTAACCTTAGTAAATGTAGCCGATATTATAAATAAGCGAGCCAGACCCGCATTCACAATTTTCTGTACTTTCTGTTATAAAGTACTTACGACATCAAATTTGACGTTAATAAAGGGAGAATGAGGGATTCGGGGATTTTTTCATAATTTCAAAAGTTAAGTCTGAAAGCAAAAAATCAACTAAAAGGGGCCCCTTGGTTGTAGGCCACCAGGATTGACAGAGCTTTACCGCTAGAGGCGATTGCTCAGCTAAGTTAATAAGAAAAACGTTATATCTTCAAAAATAATTAAGATATCAAAGTAATTCTTATTTGTTGTTGATAAAGAAAACTTGAGTGAATTTGAAGTTTTTTCATAATTTGAATTTAGGTAATTGAATAAAATTGACCTTATAGAATAATTACGAAACAATGGCCATTTGGAGCTCTTTCACACCGTCATTTTAAATCAAAATAAATTTAAAAAAAAATCAAACCTAATTCTACTTAAAAAGATCTTTAAAGGGATATCTCACACTTGTAATATTAAAAAAAAAATTTTATTTTTGATCCCATATAAAATTACATCTTACCTAAAATAAGAAATCATTCAATTTAAATTTTAATAAGATTTTTGATTTACGGAAAAATGAATATAAAAACTTCTAAATTTCAATTTTTTACCCTATTTATTTTTTGGGGTCTGACAGACAGACAGACTATGTGGCTACAATACATTCGTTGTACAAAATTCTAAAAATTAGAAAAAAATTCTTGCAGGTTTATTTATTAGAATATTTTGTTACCTTGAAACCTTCAGAGCAATTCCATAGTATTTAAAAAAATCAAAAGACAAGATTTTGTAGATGGTCTAACATATTTTATTCTAATTAAAATGAAAGGGACAGTAGAATGTGTCAAGGAACAAACAGTCAAGATCCACACTTAGTCAGGATTAAATTTAGGAAATACTTTATTTATTGTCTATTATAATAGACAAATAATTTTTTGTAAAATTAGCCTTGGTCTGTATTTGATGAGTCGGCTTAATTTTTATCAGAACTGAAATTTCGCGTGACCGTAGAGGGATATCATTCCTACCAGAAACTACACCTCACTGTAGCCATAGAGTTATATTTATAGAGTTGACGAAGTCTCTGATAGAATTATCAAGCATTAATTATTGCATTAATAAATAATTAATTAGAAAATAAAATGATTTTTTATTTACTATAAACGGTAACTATTTTAATAAAATTTATTTATCAGGCTTTTTTAAGCCTTGTGAAGTATGCTAAAAAATTATCCTTGAAGAAGGTTATAGAAATTATTAAATTTTTCAACCTTAGATAGAAGTAAATAATATAAAAATATTTTGTTCTTGGCTAAGGGAATTTGTATGATCAAGAAATTTAGACAACATGTCATAGTTCGTTTTTGGATGGGTAATCATTTCTAGGTAAACACCATGTGTAGGAAATTTAAAGTAGTTCTTTCACAAATGCAAAAATTCAAGAAGTTTTTGAAAATTGGAATATAAGTCATTAAAAGCATAATACACATACTGTTAAAATTTGAAGACGATTTACCATACCAAACATGAAATAATTGCAATTAAAAATGACATTTTTACATAGGGTAGATAGGGAAAGGGTGGGGATATGATAATTATTATTTTTTTGAATTGAAGGACTTTCACCATCTTGATGAAAAACTAATATTTGTTAGAATAATATATTCGGAGTAAATTAAAAAAAAATTGAAATTATTTACCACATAGTTTTGATAAAAAACAAAAAAAAAACCTTTTTAGGCGATTATTTTTAGTGGAGGGGATATAAGCACAATGGCTTGGAAACGACCGGCAAGTATACGTGTATCTATATAGAGATTTCGTAGTGTGGTGGACAGTCACGTTAAAAAAATACACTAAAATTTTAGTCCTGTTCGTATTTATAGAGTGGTTAAGAGGCTAAAACTTTGTGTGGGGATTGTCGCGAAAGAACCTTCTTAAGAGCAGTTAATATCACACAGGAAGTGATTGAGAAGATATAAAGGATAGTCTGAGACTCGGAATCATCTATCTCCATTAAAGTTCTTAAAAGTCAAAGCAACCATGTTGTGAATAATATTTGTAGTACCTTCACAGTATAAGATAAAGTAGAGGCGTTAAGTTCCTATAAAATTTATAATTCCAGCAGAAGACACACTCTTATATAGTCTCCTTCAATATATAAAAATTCTGCTACTCTCGGCAAAAAACTTTCAATTTAAGTTAAGTTCCTTCATAATAAAATTGAAGATAAAGTGCAAACTTTTTCAAGACTCATATCTGTGCAATGTTTTAAATTTAAATATCAACTATTAAAAATTTATATATTGAAGGAGACAATAAAAGAGTGTGTCTTCTGGTGGAATTTTAAATTTTAAATTTATTTATAACGAGACTATAGTTTCGAGGGCTTTGCCTAATTTCTGTGAATCAATTGTAATAGACTGATGGAGAGGGCAAAGCTCTCGAAACTATAGTCTCGTTATAAATAAATTAAAAATTTATAATTCCAGCAGAAGACACACTCTTTTATTGTCTCCTTCAATATATAAAAATTCTGCTACTCTCGGCAAAAATAAACTTTCAAAATAATCCGAAATTTATATTTTAAAACCACAGCTGTTTGCCTGTTTATACTTTTCCTTATAGTAACATGTAAAAATTTCCAAAAAATACTTAGTTACGAAGTTTGAAAATATAAAGCCCAAAATCTAGTTTTAATTTTATAAATATAAACAGAACAAATTTTATACCACCTATCATTTTGAGGTGGAATCCAAACAAACATAGAGATAGACAGAGAAGCCTAAAATTCTTTAACACGTATTGTATTTATTTTACTTTTAAGTGATTAAAAAAAAATTATAAAAATTGAAGATTTTTAAGGAAATTTAATAAATTTCTGGCCTTAATACCTAGTAAGAACTTTGACAACTATTAAACAAATTTGAAGAGAAAATCAATGATGTGTTCTTTATTTGATGCATATAAACATACTCATATACTTATATTATATAATATTTATTTGTTGTTAAATCCTTATATGTTTTGGGTCCCGGATCTATCTAACTATAAATCAAAATTAATCCCAAAATATTTATATAGTTCTATAATCCTCTTACTAGAATCATTCTTGACTTTTAGAGCTGTTTCTTCTTTCCGCATCTCTAGCATTGAAAGTAAAAATGTGTTTATACGCCTAAGGGTACAGGGCATTGCCAGGTCGGAAACAAGTGGGCTGATTGTTATGTGATTATCAAGGTGAGAGAATTACCTGTATGGAATTATTTTAAACCAGAAGATGTATGCAAAAACTGCTCTTAAAAATCAAGGCAAAAGATATAACAAAACTAAGAAACTTTGATAATTTCGAAATTTGAATCATTTATTAAATTTTTTTACCAAAGTATATCCCCAGAAATATAAATATATCAGTAGGGATTAGGGTGATCCTTATTTTGGGTATTTTCGAATTTTTACCCTGCAAGGGATCATTTCGAAATAAATTAAAAAAAAATATTCCCCAAGTTTCAAGTCTCTATCTGAATTATAACCTGTGCTCCCCAACGATGTAAGTTTCTCATCTAAATAACATGGGGTTTTTGCCATTGAAAGATCAATTTTTTATTCCGGCCAAAGTACTGGTTCAAAAAACTTGAAACTCTGTAGACTTTATCCTTATAATAGTAGCTATCCCTATGAATTTTTATAGATTTTTAGCTATTATAATTTTGGAGTTTATAACTTAGTAACACTAAGATATAGCAGTAATTTATCTAGCTGTAGATGTAAAATTATAATAGCTAAAAATCTGTAATAACTCTGATGGATAGCTAGTATTATAAGGATAAAGTCTACAGAGTTTCAAATTTTTTGAACCATTACTTTGACCGGAATAAAAAATTGAAATGTTAATGTCAAAAATCCTATGTTATTTATATAAGAAACTTACATCGCTGGGGTACAGGTTATAATTGAGATAGAGACTTGAAACTTGGGAGATATATTTCGAACCATATGAGCCCTTGTCAGAGTAAAAATTTAAAAATACCCAAAATAAGGACCACCCTAGTAGGTGTAGGGTGTACTATACTAAAAACTATCAAAATTTGTTAAATTTCGAATTAATTAGTATAAATCCTTTGCCCTGAACTCTAATTATATATTATTTGATTAATATAATTCGTGTAACATTTTTCCGCTAATGACATCATCTTCATCTCTGGTTCAATGTTACATCCAAATGAGAAGAAAGGCCACGAGATAGTGAATTCAACTTTCATTGATCCTTAAAAAAAAAGACAACGGCATTTGAAAGAAAACGAAGACTTTTTGATTGCCAAGTGGGCCAAGGCCATGGTTAAGAGAAATGGAAAAGATTAATTCACACAGTGACTCTCCACGTCTAGCGCATCCAGGAGAATTGAACGTGACGCAGAATCAACAGAAGAAATATGCAAATTGATAAGGAAATTGAGCGGTTCAATTATATTAGCCTGGATATGATTGACATGAGCCAAAAATTCTATTACGCTGCAATATCTTCAAAGGAAGAGAGCTCAATTATAAGAGATAATACTAGGAAAATTTATTTTCGATGAATATTTTTTCCTTATGTATTTAAAAACAAAAAACAAAAGATAATTGAAAAAAATGAAGTGTGTTTTATATGCGTAGTTTTAGAATCGAGTTCTTAAAAGAGATGAGAAGACATCTAATTTAAAAATGATTAATGATTTCAATTAGCGGTTCTCAACCTTTTTATTAAAACATACCAGAAAAACCAAATTTAAAAATTTAGGTAATACCTACCAATAAATATAACTACGTTTTTTTTATTTATTTATTTATTCTTAATTTTTAAAATTTAAAATTTCTATATATTTAAAATTAAAATTAAAGAAAATCCCTTCTGTGATTGTGGAGAAAACATTGTTGGAGATCTTGATCATAATACACTGGGATGAAAAATGATTAAAAACTCTGTTTTTATTTATTGTCAAATTATCTACTATTTCAGTTTTAATTAATATTTATAGATGCGAGTAATATACCATTGAAAATAAAATTGATAAATTTATTTTCAAAATTCGACATCACATCGAATTACCAATCAATTTGAAATTCCTTCTATTCTACCTTTTCAATAATAAAGATGAATTATCTAAAATAATTTTCAAATTTATAATATCATATACTTATCATTAAAACTTAATACTTATCGAAATATATTACTATAAAACAAAAAATAAATATAAAGTTAAATAAATAAAAAATTATGAAGCTGGCCAAATGAATTTTTTCGAGGCAATAAAAAAAATTCTTAATTTATAATCGGAAAGAAGGGAAATAATTAAAAGAACTAAATTTTTGTGTCATTTATAGGGTTCCGTTTAAAAAAATAAAAGGGGACCCTGTTAGTGAAGATTGAATGTATGTTTGTCTGTCAGACTATGTAGGTTTTAAATTAAATAGAATAAGAACATTACATTTAAAAATTATTTCTATTGTTTTCCTCAAAATCAAAAATGGTATAAAAATTTTGAACACATGACTATTTTGGGGAGCGTCGAATTTTATGTGTATTTAAAAATAATTTTTTTTATTATTATAAATGTAAAATTAAATAAAGGCAAAAAAATAATAGTCTCAAATAAATAACAAACAAATACCCACCAAAGATCTCTCACTTACCCATCGACTGGGTTACATATTTCATAGTAGTCAATATGAACAGGAGTGTACCTACTATATGGGGACTCATAAGAATCACTTAATATATAATAATAAATCTAACTCAACGAAAATTTAACTTGAAATTTCAATTAAATTTTATTTACTATTACTTTTCTGCAATAAACAAAGGAAAAGAATTTTTGGGTACTACTTATATTATATATAAGGATAATCTTATTCTCATCAGCAGCAGGAGAGGGAAGGTTATATACCTTGAAAAAGTCAACGTCCTATAAATCTAAGGAGAAAGAAGGGCCTTGTAAAGTTATTTATTTAGGGCGGTAGGATTACAACTGGAACTGTTTCAGAGGTGAGGAGTGGCAAAACAGAGCCTATTCCAAAAAAATGATTCATTTAGATTGTAAAATATTACATTACTTTATAAACAAGAAATAATGAAAATTGCTTTAAGAAAAAATTAAAACTAACGTTTAAAAGTTAATTTGTCTAAGAAATAATGACTTGAAAATTCAACCTATGAATTTAAAATATTAAAATCAAAATTATTTAGCTTTCGTTATATGTTGCATTTTTGGAGGTGATTGTCTCAAGGGTCTGACTATTTGCCCCGAAAGCAAACTAGTGCTTGAGTTCAACTTCCGAGGGGGCAGGACCCTCCTACATTCAATATAAACATATCTATTAATATCTTTGTATCAACCTAAATTTATTTTCGTTAAAATTATCGAATTATCGTAAATAATAAGGATCACTTTGCCCACCTCCGATTAAAATTGACTCGAGGTCAACTTAGCCGTAGGGTCAAAATCGCTATCAGATTGCAGTTATTTTTGCTCTAGCTTCAGGAATTTGCAATATCTATTTTACCTGATTTATCTTGCATGCAAAGATATCCGGCATTTTGACGAAAGTTTGGGACCTTAAATTAACCTAGAGTTTTGGATTTTTTTAATCATTAGCTTTCAAATATATCTTACTTGAAGATAGGAGCTTAAACAAAATTGTAATAGAAAAAATAAGATTTTTAATTGAGTTAATAAGTGTTATTTGATAAATATTTCAGTGACATCTAACTTATCTGTGATTGTAAACCGTTCGAATACTCATGAACAAATGATAAAATAATCGAAAAGAAAAAATTTTATTGATTGTTTTTTTAAATATGAAAAAAATTTTTATAAAACAATATTGAAAATATTTATTTTTAAACCAGTTGTTTCAGGAGAAATTCTCCTTTATCAATGGAATTTTTCAAAAATGGAAAAAAAGTTGCTTTCTCTAATGTTTAGAAAGCAAACCTAAGAAATTAAATATTTTGATATAGACAACTATAAAATTGTCGTTGTGACCAAATTATCTTTACTTAATTCAAATAAATAGTATAAATATTTATGAAAAAGTATTTTTCTCTAAAATTTTTTATAAACATTAGAAAAACAAATAATAGCTGACCTTTTATTAATCGAATTTTTGTTATTTAAAATTTCGATCATTTCTAAAATTAATCTTTTTTTTAAATTATGTTCTTTATCTAAAATTTTTGGATTAGAAAAGTCAAAATTGTGTTTAAGGTTAGTAGAATGGCTAGCCAGCATTGTATTTTGATAAAATAATCTTTATTAAAATAGCGATTGAGACTTTGTGTAATATTTCATACTGAAATAATTTTACAAAATTTAACTCTGCAAAATCTGAAACTAGTTTTTTTTATTCAAACTTTTTTTATTCAAATTTTTTAAATAAGAAAATAAGAGATGGAAATTCTCACTATACACCCTCATCGCAATTCATAGTTTATTGCCCTCCTTTATGGCACATACATAATTTTCGGCAACTTCCAAGTATAAATATCTTTTCTTTATTCCCGTTTAGCCCTCTGTCACTCCATCTGTTCTTTCGGCTTTAAGGTCATCCCATCCCCTGATAATTCTTTCATATTTCACTAAGTCATAAATAACTGTCCATCATATTAAAATTAAAATAAATTCTGTTCATTATTTTATGTTATCTTCAGTCAATGTTCTTCTGACGATGAGTTAAGAGCTCGAAATATATAGAGTAGGTAAACTAAAAAAATCTTTGTATTTTAATTTTTCGCCTTGTGAAACACCACCAGCTCCAATCTAATTTAATTTTAACAATGTTTCACTATAAACCAACACCGCGTTCCCTAAATTTGATTGAAACTAGTTTGTTTATAAAATAAGAGTCATTCATAAACGGGTGTTAAAATTATAACAATTATCTCCATGAAGTATAAACACACCGCTGTAATAATTTATTTACAATGGCTGTTCTGGTCTCCATTTAGTAGAGTAGACAGAGATTCGCTGATGTGAGGTCAAACATATACAAATAAAGAAACATATTGTATTTTTTTATAAGAGCAATACTTCTTTGAGCCTGTTTCAAAAACTATTCCCCTCAAATAAATTAAATGAAAATGAAAACAACCAAAGTAATGGATACCCTCTAATGATATGTAAAATGAGAAAAAAAAGAAACCTCTCGATAAAACACATGTAATGAAACGATTTATATTGACAACGAAAATAAAGATTGGATCCAATTACAAGTACTACTAGAGGATTCTCACACTTTCCGAGTCATTTAACTAAATGTCAGATGAAACTCCCGATAAAATTTTCTAAATGACGTTTTATTTTATTTTATTTTTTTAATGTTATGCTATAAGCCTGAGTTTGAATAGACTCTTGCATTATTGAAGGAAGTGAAAAAAATATCTTGACGATTCTTAAGACTTGAATGACACACGATGGTTAAACATAAGATTAGAAAATTAAATAGCATTATCTAGTATTTTGAGTAATAAAAATTGATAAAAAAATAAGGAACAATTAATATTACCATTCAATGAACAAAAGACATGGTGCAGTTAAGAAATTTTATTCTGTTTCAGAAGAAATATGGAACGCAATTAAGCTGAAAATTGCAGCAAGGAAATAAGTATGTCAGTAAGCTTTATTAGTGAGGAATAAATTATGTTTTGATGAATAGCTAAACGAGTTGAATCTATTGATAGTTCCCTATACTTCTCTCGAAATTGATTCTTAAATACTTACAGTGTTTAAATTAGTATAACGATTTTTTGTAACAGTGTTACAGGTGCCACAGTTTCGAATATTGGTACAACGATATGATAAAAATAATTTTTAAGAAAAAAATAAAACCGACTTCAAAAAAATTAAATGCAACAAATAAAATACACTAAAAGGTATAAAATAATTATTAACTTATTTAGTTACAACTAAACTTCGAAATATTAACATGAAATTACTTTTTGTACTCGGTGCCAATGCGATTCATAAAAGATATATGTTTGGCACCGACTTCAAAAAGTAATTTCATGTTAATATTTCGTAGTTTAGTTGTAACTAAATAAGTTAATAATTACTTTATACCTTTTAGTGTATTTTATTTGTTGCATTTAATTTTTTTGAAGTCGGTTTTATTTTTTTCTTAAAAATTATTTTTATTTTCTCTTTTTAGTGATGTTATTAATAGTGATATCATATCATCAGAACTTGACCAAATTAATATGGCACTATCCCTAAGATACCCTCTTTCCAATAAAAAAAAATCATCGAAATAGGTTCATAAACAAAGAAGTTAGGCATGAGCAAACCAAACAAAAAAGGTCTAATACCTAATGAAAAAAAATGAGACCAATCGGAAGTGTAGACTGAACCTAATGCAAAATATTTTTTCAAAATCGGTTCACAATTGGCGGAGATATGAGATAACATAGGCACAAAAAAAAAAAAATCAGTCGAATGAGAACCTCCTCCTTTTTTTGAAGTCGGTTAAAAAATGAAAAGCACATTTACATCATGGATACTTGTTTTGTAATGTGCTTTTGTTTCTTGAGCTGAGTGATTAGATCAGGGATCCCTCAAACTTTAAAGATAGGGCCACATGTGAACACTGAAAACTATAGCCGGGCCGGATATAACAGTACTGTCATAAGAAAGCTATTAATAATACGCTATTATAAGCACTAATATTTAATATAGTGAATATTTGTGAATTAATTCTGTAATAGTCGCGGGCCGGTTGGAAAAGTTTCAAGGGTCGGATTTAGCTCACGGGCCGTAGTTTGGGGACTACTGGGTTAGAGGATTTCAAAGATTTGTAGTAATAATTTGAGAATTCGTTCGAGAGGTGTTATTGCTGCGTTTGAACATCAATTAAGCCAAAATATTATGAAGAATTGTATAAAAAGAATCATAGCAAAACTGTTAACCCGTGGAAGTCATTTGGCTTATATTTTTATTGACAAAAAATAATTATCATACCATATATTTTAATGTGCAATAAATAAATTAGGAATACATTGAATATAACCGATTATCTATTAAATAAAAAAATTATATTACTTTAATTAGGGGTGGGGGTAAAATGCCATCGTATCAGTTTTTGTATTTAAGCACTAGTGTATTAATTGTATTCTACTTGTGAAAAAAAACTCAAAAAATTAAATATTTAAATAAAAAATGTAAATATTTTTTAAAGAGTTAGAGGTGTCAGGTTCAAAGTAAAACATTTTTAATATAAAATAAGTAAAATTTTAAGGTAGGTTTCACAAAATAAAATTAATATATGTTTTGAGCTTTATCTCGATATATATATTTCGGGTTTTGAGCCCATCATCAGGAGTTAACATAGGAAAACTCGAAACCTGAATTATATTATATCGAGATAAAACTAAAACATTAAATATTTGTTTTTATTTTGTGAAGCATACATTGATATTTTACATACTTCTTATTAAGAAATTTAATAATATAATTATTTCTCTCCAAGCTTTGCCTTTCTCCTCCTCTGAAAATGTTTCTACGGACGCCCCTTGGCTGCTTATGACGAAACAAATTTATTTGAAAATTGACTTAAAACTCAAAATGTGGTTGAATCGCATTAGTTTTGGTTCAAGGGCTTGTTTTTTTACCTCTCTTTTTTTTTTAATTATTTAATACCGGGAACAAAGCCCATTTAGACAGCACATAAGTAGTGTTAGGGTTAGTAAGAGAGCCGAGTTTTCAGCCAGTATAAATTTTTAGTTGCCGTAGCCTGGATCGAACCCCGGACCTCCGCTCCAACATCGTCATGATTGATCGATGCCGAAGCGAGGCCAGTGCGTTAGCTGACTGAGCTACCCGAATCCCCTACCTCCTCTTAAAATTGGATGAAAATAATCTTAGCTTTAGAGTCAGATGACGGTCATTTTAGCTATAAACTTTAGAATGTTGCATACATGAGAGATAAGCTATTTAGCAGGTGAGTCAAATATGTATATTCCAGCACTTTGATAGGGGATGGATAATCGATCGTTCAAAATGCAAATAGCTGTGTGATTATTTTACAAAAATTGAGATTTTCAATTAATCTATAGACAAATAAATAGGCTCATAAGAGCAATTGATCGCTATTTCTAAATTAATGGATCAAGTTAATTTTTTCAATAATATTAAAATAATTAATCGAATATCTAACACAATAACATTCAAATAAATGTGCTCTCATAAAATGATCTAACAAGTTTGATAACGCTACATTATGTAGCATATATGTACAAATCGAAGGTGAGGATTTATATTAATATTTCACTTGTTCTATTGTTAAAACTGATAATAAACCTTGGCGGAATTAATCTAATATTTTCGTATTGTGTAACGTGGTAAAATTTATAGTCTATAAGTTTTCGAGAGTTCAGGGTCCATCCTTTTCTAATGATTATAGTCTAAATTTCCCAATCAAAAAACTACATCAAATAGATCAACGTAAAGAGCTGGAAAGAGAGAGTCAAGGCCGCGTGTGTCTCCTTTATCATGGTCAAGTGATCTTGAAAGAGACACGATTATATAGCAAGAATTGAAGAGATTTTTATAAACTTATAGTGATTTAGTTAACTAAAAAAAAACAACCAAGATATTAGAGATAATATTTCTTCTAATTGAAATGTTATAAAGTAAATCTATGTAAAGTTCATTTGTGAATGTTTTAACAATATCTATTTGAAATATGAAAGATCATATAGAACCAAGGGCGCGTTTGTATTATCACTTTATGACTTCGCTAGAGAAATATTTGTCATTTCATGCTTTCGACATAAAAAGCTTGGTGTTCAAAATATCAAAATGAAATATTAGCATTTGAATTTTAGAGTTAAGAATTGAAACGTTGTAATTTTGATGATGATATATTTTTAAATACAGTGTTGAAAATTATTTAGGAAGTGGTATACAATCGCAAAAATTTCTTAGGGGGATTTTTAATTATTTATCTCAGTTTGATTCTTTTATTTTGCTTTTTGGAACTGGCGATTTAATTAATTGATTTTGATTTAATTTATTTTAAATGTAAGTATTACTTTAATTATGCACCAACACATATCATAACAGAATATGGGGGTGGGGTACAAATCGAGGCGGAAAAGTGGTTGTGGGGTCTGGGGGGAAGGTTGGATTCCACAAGTGATCTTATTTTATTAAAATCTCTGGTTATTGTAATGAATATCTCTGGTATTGTTATGAATATCTTTGGTTATTATTATGAATATCTTTGGTTATTGTTATGAGATATCTCTGGTTATTGTTATGAATATCTCTGGTTATTGTTATGAATATCTCTGGTTATTGTTGTGAATATGAATACCTATCTCTGGTTATTGTATATAGGTCAATTTTAAAAAATAAGCACTAATTTTATTTAATCGTCCATCCTAGATTCATGATTCATATATGGCTCTTTAGCCTTTTAGAAATTCTGGATTTCTATAAATTTCACCTGAAAACATTTCAATCTATTGAAGTTGCTTCCAATTATTTATTGATGGCCATAGCTCGAATATTTTTTCACAAAGTTTACACATATGAGGGAGATCATTTCATAAGTCAATTTTCAAGTCAGTTTTTCGTATGCAGGGTCGTTTCCTTGATGTAGGTCTGGCTAAATTTCATCGCGATATTGCCTTATGTGTTGTATTACAAGATAAGAGAGTTCATTCTAGTTCAACCCTTTTAGTCGCCTCTTACGACTAAACAGGGGATACTGAGGACCAATTCTAGCCCCGGTCCCCAGGGGTGAAACTCATGTATAGGAGAAATAAAATTTAAAATCGAATATTGAAAGAAGTTGGAAGAAAAAAGAGGTAATTTTTCTGGGAGGCCAATGAACATTATTTACTACAAAGGAGAAAGTATTTTGAAATTCGTATTTTGTTCTTTTGTCCAAATTTTTGGCCCTAATTTGATTATCTGCAAAACAGCAACGGACGTGCTGATGACCCTTAGGTATATATGGGGGAGATTTGACAATTATTCCAATCAGGGATGCCAAATTATCAATTCATTTACACTGTTTAAAATACATCCTGGATATTCACTGGCAAGACAATAATACAGATTATAAATTCAAAGTCTTCTAAATTTGACTTTTTAACTTAAACGATTTGGTTACACTTACAGATTGAAGAATTTTTATGGGATTATGAAGTCACACATTACATATGTAAACTCATTTTGTGGGATGTTCAGTTAATCAACCTTTAACATATTTACTTTACAATACTTTTAAATATAATACTTTTCAAAATTACGTATTTAAAATTAAATTAAGTTTGAAAGACTGAAAAGTGTGAGAATTAAAAAATACAGGTGTTAAGTCAGAAACTAAAGGTTCTCAATAGCACAAATCGCTTTCTATATAATTAAAATTAATAGTATTCAAATATATTGTCGTTTTATGTATCTTTATATAATATAACGATATATTACTATTATCTATTAATTTTATTAAAATTATACTTTTAATAGCTAGAGTATAATTATAAAAACATTATTCTCTATGATTGGATAACAAAAAAAAGACAAAGAATAATCGTGTCTTGATAAGAAAAAGTGAATCACGGATGGAGTTTAAAATGTGGAATTTTTCAATTTTCAGCCTGGTGAGAATCTCAATAATAGCATCTGTGCGTGTCGATCATTGCATGAAAATGTTCCATTCTTGATTTATTTACGCTTTTCAATAGAAAACACCAAAGAGCAATTCAAATGAAACCAATCAAACGAGCTTCTTATACCAAGAATATATTTCGATTTTGCGAAAAAAGTCATATTTTAAGTAAATTTGAAATTATATATAATTATCAAAACAACCAAGGTATTAAGTGTAATTAAGATGCAAGAGGATTCACCGTAAATCACACTATGCTTTCAAAAAATTTTGCGTAGAAAATTTTCTTCGAAAGAAATTATATACTATATATATATATAAGCTAATTTTCAATATAATTTCAATAAAAAAAAAATTAATTTTGAATTCTTTTCTAACTACAATTATTTTCTCATTTTCTAAGTATTGATATATAAAGATATATATTATAATTAGAGACCGGATTCCTATGCAATTGCATATTTTGTTTTCTGCCACAGACGACCCATGAGATCAAATATCTATCCGAATCATGCATCTAGGATACTGTGGGTTAAATTCTACACTGCATATTTTTGCATATTTGAGTAATATTGCATACAATTGCATATTTGAAGAATATTGAATAAAATTCCATATTTGAGGGATTTTTACAAATATAGATGTTTTAAAAGTAACTTTTCCGTGAAAGAATGAAAAAAAGAGAAGAAATAAAATAAGAGGATATGAATTTAAATTCGAAGAAAACTAAAATAGGCCTCAGTGGCAAGAGTGTAGTGTTGGACTACGAAGTAGGAGGTTGGATTACAAAGGATGTAATCAAGCTACAAAACAACAACCCACCCATTTTTCTTTTTATTTATTTGCGCTTTGACTTGACTAGATACTATACTCTACTCGAAAATGCCGAAATGTTTGCAATCTTTTTCTTCTAAAGTAAACGTGGGGGTTTTAAATTCCTTGAAAATGTGCACCTCTTTCGTCTGTGGATGTGGAGCGCTCCTTCATCATATGAATCAATTTTAAGTGACTGTAGACATAATAACTCCTAAGATAATTTATAAAAATACTTGTAAACAAAATTATTCACAATAAGCTTGTTAATATGAAAAAAAACAAAAGCAATAAAATCGTGTCTGTTAATTAAAACTAGCCCCCCCCCCCATATTTTTCGTTCACATTTTTTTAAACATATATTATATTTTAATGTTTGATTTTATTCAAGTACACCTATTATTTCTTTGAGTTTAAGATTTTTTAATATATTAAATATAATGAGAATTTTGTGCAATTTTTTACTCAATAAATGTACATATGTGTAACTTGAATGTCGAGTAACTTATTTTATCATTTTATTACCTTTTCATAGCACTCGATTCAAATATATGCCTAATTTTTTTGTCATCAATTTAATTCTTTACTTCATAAAAAATTTATTTTGCCAACTTTACTGCATATAGGTATTTGCATATTTCAGCATTTTTAACTGAATATGTTATGCATCATTTTGTATTTCAGCTGTATAAAATCGGTCTCTAATTATAAATATATTATTAAATCGAATTTAACTTCAAAGGACATCATAGATTTTAGAGAAAATATTTTTACATTGCATATCAGAGAGGTTCGTTTCCCTTAGGAATCGAACCCAAGCGCTAACTAAGCTTGCCGGGCCAGTAGCCAAACCCTTAAGACAAATCTCTCTGACATGCAACATATATAAGTATTATAGCTAGATTTTTCACTCCCTTCAACTCAAAGGGAATAGTGAAAATTCCTGCTAAACTGAAAAAGTTTTCAGTGACGGACCCATGGATTTTACAGTGAAAACAAAGATTTAAGTATCTTTTTGGGTGTCTTTTTTTGAAAAAAGATGGAAATTATTTCAAAAATCAACCCAGTATATAATATTATTAAATGAATTTAACTTTAAAGGACATCATAGATATTAGAGAAATATTTTTACATTGCATATCAGAGAGGTTCGTCCCCTTAGGAATCGAACCCAAGCGCTAACTAAGCTTGCCGGGCCAGTAGCCAAACCCTTAAGACAAATCTCTCTCTGACATGCAACATATATAAGTATTATAGCTAGATTTTTCACTCCCTTCAACTCAAAGGGAATAGTGAAAATTCCTGCTAAACTGAAAAAGTTTTCAGTGACGGACCCATGGATTTTACAGTGAAAACAAAGATTTAAGTATCTTTTTGGGTGTCTTTTTTGAAAAAAGATGGAAATTATTTCAAAAATCAACCCAGTATATAATATTATTAAATGAATTTAACTTTAAAGGACATCATAGATATTAGAGAAATATTTTTACATTGCATATCAGAGAGGTTCGTCCCCTTAGGAATCGAACCCAAGCGCTAACTAAGCTTGCCGGACCAGTAGCCAAACCCTTAAGACAAATCTCTCTCTGACACAGACTGAGAGGTTTGTCTTCAGAGTTTGGCTACCATTCGTTCAAGCGAACGCGGAGTCGCTCCTGGGTACGATTCCTCTGATTGTTAATGGCAAAAATATTTCTCAATATCTATGATGATCTCATGTTAAATTATTGTATACTGGCGTTATTTGAAATAATTTCATCTTTTTCAAACAAAAGATGCTCAAATCTTTGTTTTCACTATAATATATTATGTAATAAACAAATCAGTATTATATAGGTACTCTGAAAGAAAATAACTATACTAGATCTAATTTTCCCACATACATCGCATAATTTTCTCAAAAAAACCCCACATTTCTATAATGTTGGATTAAGGTTGCTCGGACATTAAGGCAATGTTGGATTAAAAATCTGAATTTTTAATATGGTATTAATCGATAACAAATAATTTTTTGAAAAAGATCTGAACAAGGGTTTTCGTGTAATTAATTATTAAAAATCGGACTTTTAACATGCAGTGAATAGGGAATGTTGGCTGAAAGTATATATTCGATTAATCTAGCCAAATCGTATGATGAGAAAAAAACAAAAACTTTTTATTTATATAGATAAATTATCGTAGGTAACGTTAAAAAACAACTTTCTGACCCAATATTCAAATCTGAAATGATCGAAAATATCAGTCCGCTTCACTTAAAAATAAATAAATCATGTGAATCGAGTCAAAAGACATTTATTTATTAATTAAATTATTTCATATTTCCGATTAAAAATGATGTTAGCTGACGTCTAAATTAAGATAAATAATTTATGTGTTAACATTTTTAATTTTAGTCGAAAAAAATTTAGATTTTATTTTGACTTGCAGGGGACTGTCCGAGCAGCCTTAAGGACTATTTTTAAGTTATTATTTTAATTGCTTTTTCATTTTAAATATTGAAATTTAGAGATTCTATATAAAGTAATACCAATACTTTTAAGCCAGGAATATTGTTTATTTTTTTAATGTTCTCTACAAAATCAAATGAATTCTTAGTATATATTATTCATTATTTCTCAAGATGATAGTAAAGGATATAGGAGTAAAAATTGCAGATATTTTCTGATTGTTAATTAAATTCTTTTGCATTTAACTTGAATAGATGTTGGATGAAAGAGTTAAAACTTTAGTGAAATTCTGAATTTCTAGAAAATAAAATTTGCAAAATTGCCACAAAACTGTAATAGGTGGGCAGCCCAGATGAAAATAGTTAGGTATGAGTTTTGAGGTGTTTATCTCGTAAGTGTCACAGGTGAATGATTGTAGCATTGTGTATTGAGTTATTTTTTCAATAAAAAATAAAATTATTTAGCTATTTTTAATAAAATTGATGATCTTTTTGAAATCGCTTTAGCAGATTTGACTTAATGCACAATCGGACATACTGATCATGAGCAGTTGATATTTCTAGAAATTTCAAAGAAGATATGTTGAATACTCTCAAGTCGAATAGGCTATTAGTTTATATATAGATTAATTAATTAAATTATGAAGTAAAAACTTACTACTTTTGATGAATTAGAAGATCAATTATATCCATGTTGTTTACCTGAAACAATAAAAACATTTTTATTTAAAATGACATATATTTTTTTTGAGTCGTGATGTAAAAATATTCTGAAATCTATTAAGTATACCAAAGTATATAAATCAACTGGTGTGGTCACCACACGACTTTTACATTCTCACTTATTTTAAATCATCGCGACACTCCTAATTTACACCCCCTTCCTTTATTTCAATCGGATTAAAATTTATACACGACTAATAATTGGTGACAATTGATAATTACACCAATTTTTAATTATTATCAGGGTTTAATTTAACGTAGAAATCCGAAAATATAGCTCGCATAAATAAATAAGAGTACTCAAGGTGGCCTACGTCGCAGGAAATCATGAAATCATGGGTAATATACGTAAAGCACGCTAAGGGCCAGTTATATGTCGGTTGGTAAACTCTTTTTAAACGTTGACAAAGGGTAAATCCTTAGAATTCACCTTCAGGCTTCGGAGCCCATTAACATATAATCCAAGACTCTTATAGGTGAATCTTCCTCAAAGAAGAATATTGATTATTTTTTTCTTTAAAATCTTAATTTATTATTTTTGTTTAATCTATCATAGGTGTCTTAATATACTTATCCCTGTTGAATGGAAGCAAATGCTTGCTTCCATGACAGGGATGTTTTTTACGGAGTGAGCTTGTTAGCCTCACGTCCAACCCCTTTTAGTCGCCTTTTACGACAAGCAGAGGATACTACGGACCTATTCTACCCCCGGTCCATAGGGGTCTTAATTGATGTCGCTCTCATCAACAGACTAAAATTATTCAGTTTTTAAAATTTTTTAAATTATTTTTTTGCAACGAAATTTTCTCTGGAGAGAGACGGACTGGTAGAAATTAAATTATAAAAATAATTTTTTAAATTATGTTTTAGTATTATTTTTTTTTTAGGTTTTTAAGTGATTTATTCATAAAATAGTTAAAAGTACAACTTGGTGTATGATTTTATAAAGTACTTAGCTGAAGGCTAAATTCAACAAGTGATGTTAACAGATCAAATGTTGGAGAGAGAATATCTTCAGCACATGCTGGTGGCCCTATTTATAAGTTGGCCATCTCTCCCCTTCTTATTAATAATTTCATTAAAAGAGCCATCGTCGTTGCAGGTGGCCCTTTCTTAATCTTATATAAACTTATTTTCCTATTTAAGTAAATATCTTTATGAATAGAAATGCTTACTGGTCAAAAAGCTAAAGGCCCAGTTTTCAGCTGAACCCACTATTTATAATAATTTTATATAAATGATACATTTCCTTTGCACGTGTGCCTTCTGATAAAAATTGAATGGTCATTGATTCAGAGAACCAATTAATCGATTCCCCCATTGTTTATATTGAGAGACTAGCTGCAAGGCCGCCTTCGGCGGCCCTCTTGCTAGCCAGGGGGCACGTCCCCTGGACCCCCCAAAAAAACTCCGTCCTCACCCCGCGTCCCCCATCCCTCCACTTCGCCCCACCCCACCGTCTTTGGGCCCTCACCTCAACCCCTTCTCCATCCTGCTCCACGACCCCCGTACCCCACCCAACCGGGACCCCACCCCATGCCCTCCACCTCCACGCACCACACCCCGGCCTAGCCCCCTGGACCCCCACACCCACTACGCCACCCGGACTCCACCCCTCTCTCTAATAAAAAAATATGGAAATACCAATAATTCAAGAAACTGATTAAAAACATATTTTTTAATTCAACAAATACACTGAAAAAACAATTTCTTTATAGTAAATATATTCAGAGTTGAGCACTTTTAAAGTGCTATTATTTATTCCAAAGATATTATATTAATAATCAAGATATATCGAAATCATTCCAAATATGACCAAATTTTTAGGTATTTAATCCTAATATATTATATACTTGAGTGGTTTCTTAAGTATTAAATGAATGTCTTGTTTACTTCTAGTAAAACCTTTTATTTTATATAAACGAATGTGTTGTTATCATAAAACGACTTAGATTTTTTGCAAATAGTGATATCTTAATAATTAAGAAATTAAAAAAAAATAACAACAATTTTGTTTACATTATTAATTGTTTTTTTTTATTTTAAAACCCACTAATTTTATCTAATTAATTTAACCAAATGAATAATTAAAATAAATATTAATTTGATTGAATATAGATTCTACATCAAATGAATATAACTCATCTTCCAGTCAGAAATACATATAAATAAAAAATATTCAAGTTTATATCATTTCTTCTCGTAATTACGTATTATTCCATTTAAATAGCCAACTATTAAATTTAACTATTTTTTTTTTTTTAATTTTAATGAACCAATTATTTTACATGAATTAATGTATACATTGTATTTGAGCTTCGACTTCGGAGATTACTTCTCCACCATCGACTGTCCCTGATCATCTTTTTAGTCCTTGTTTTTAATAAGAGGAAAAAACTAATTAAATAAAAAAACCTTTTTTTCCGATAATTATTCCAATTCCAATCCAATTCAATTCATCCAATCATCATTAAATTTAACTATTCCACTCTTTTACTCAAAAAACAATATTTTCATAATTTACTTATTGGTGCTTGGTTCAAATAGCGGCATCTTAACTATTAATATATCTAGAGCTGCTCAAAAAATATGAGAATACTTAAAATACGTATATCATTTATTCATATTGAACAGAGATCGATTTCGCCATAATTAACTTCACCATCTATTCATATCAAATATAATTTATTAACTATAAATATATCGTTTTTTCATTTTAGTGTTTATATAATAATACTCTTAATAATAATAATTATTATTATTATTATATGGCAATTTCTTTTGTGTTTACTCGCTGTTAAAACCATTCAAGACTGAATAAATACATTCTCAAGATAAACCTCCGTGACGAAGTTGAAATCCTTTCAGATGAGGTTCATTGACTTTGCAAATGTCGTAGACTATATTTATGGCAAAAAGGCTAAAGGTGTTCGCATATTCTTGGACAAGCCGCATCCGGATCGGGAGATTAAGGTGATCTATCCTTTGATGTCAAATTAATGATGACGAGACATGCAACCAGATTAAAATGATTTATTAGACACCGATGAGAAAAAATGGAAATTATCTATCAAACTATATTCTAACTTTACTACTACATTTTCCCTTAAGGAAATTAGAAAGAATAAATCATCACGGTAGAATTTTTTTTTTAATTCTTTGAAGATCTTACAATAAGGATGTTTTGATATTTTCCAATTAGATGAATTAGGAAACACAAGATATGACTAATTTGGGTTTTAGAATAAGATGAAGGAAACTTTTCCTTTGCATTTTATATTTTTATTTTTGAACCTTTATTTCAAATAAATATTATTTATTTATTTTTTCATGTTTTAATTTAATTTTTTGTAAGCTTAAAATACTGTATGGAGTGGATCATATGTTGTGTCCAGATTTTAACTTGAAATTTTGAACAAGGGCGGATCCAGGAATTTTTATGGGGGGGGGAGAATGTATATAAGGTGGCCGATGTATATAAGATCTACTTTTTATCTCGAAAGTGTGTCGCGATCGAATTGTCCAAGCGGGGGGGGGGGGTCAGAGACGCCGCCCCACCCACACACACATAGAACTTTATTTTCAATTTTAAAATTTTTAAAAAAAATATTTTTTTTTACAAATTTCATATCTCATATATATTTAAGTTCATTAAAATATAAAAAAAAATTGTTATAAATTCCCTGTCGATTTGGCCGCCGTTTTTTGGCCTCTGCGTGCGACGCACGTGTTGCACTCCCGCCAGGCACGGGCCTGTATGGGGGGGGATCGCCCCCTCCGCCCCCCCTGGATCCGCCCTTGATTTTGAACCAGTTAATGCTGAGATATGAAGCTGAAATCGTCATATGATATAGGGGAAAGTTCACAACTTTTACCTATTAAAGTATTATTTTTTGTTAAGTCTCTTAAGGGTTGATAAGAGAAAAATCATTTTCTCATGGAAGTTTTTTTTTTAATTTTATCGCCAGCCTCTTTTTCAGTTATATAAGAATTAAAATAAAATGGGACACTAATAATTTCTAATATGTCTGTCTGTAGGTACATTATAGCATCACAATCTAATTTTTTATAGTGATCGAGACATCTTGTAATTGTGTTGTATTTACTTGTTAATATTTTAATAAATAATACCTATATTTAAAAATACATAATGTGGTTTATTTCAAAAAGTTCTAATTAGAGAGATTAACTTATTACTAATTATTAATGTATTTATTTTATTGGAAAACAAAAATTTAATAATGCTTAAAAAAAGTTATTTTTAACCGACTTCAAAAAAGAGGAGGTTCTCTATTCGACTGATTTTTTTCTGTACCTATGTTACCTCATATCTCCGCCAATTGTGAACCGATTTTGAAAAAATAAATTTGCATTGGGTTCGGCCTACATTCCGATTAGTCCCATTTTTTTCATAGGTATTAGACCTTTTATTAGGTTTGTTCTGGCTAACTTTTTTGTTTATGAACCGATTTCGATGATTCTTTTTTTATTGGAAAGGGGTATCTTAGGGATAGTGCAATATTAATTTGGTCAAGTTCTGATGATATGATCACTATTAATATCATCACTAAAAGAGAAAAATAAAAATAATTTTAAGAAAAATAAAACCGACTTCAAAAAAATTAAATTCAACAAATAAAATACACTAAAAGGTATAAAATAATTATTAACTTATTTAAGTCTACAACTAAACTACGAAATGTTAACATGAAATTACTTTTTAAAGTCGGTGCCAAACATATACCTTTGTATGAATCGCATTGGCACCGCGTACAAAAAGCAATTTCATGTTTATATCTCGTAGTTTAGTGTAACTAAATAAGTTAATAATTATTTTATACCTTTTGAGTGTATCTTATTTGTTGCATTAATTCTTTTGAAGTCGGTTTTATTCATTTCTTAAAAAATTATTTTTATATTGAAAAGGATTTAATTTTTAATTCAAAAATGCAAGATACTAATGTAAAGAGCTCATTGAGAGAAATAGGGCTGTGTTTTTGAAAATATAATTCACTTGAAAGTGACTCTGAGTCGAGGAGAAATTTGAATATTTTAGAGAATTTACTAATGAAATATCAGAAAATATAGAATTTGAAATTTCGAATTTGACCCATCTTCTATAAATAATAATTTTTTGAAAGAGACAATAAAAGACATGTGTCTTCTGCTGGAAAAATAAATTTTCTAATTTATTTATAAGGAGACTATAGTTTCTTCAGTCTATTGCAATTGATTCACTAGGAATTCACAAGAATCGATGTGTTAATGTTTTTTTCCACACATCAATTCCTGTGAATCAATTCTAACGGACTGAGAACCATCAGTCTCGTTATAAATAAATTAAAAATGTATTTTTCCAGCAGAAGATACACTCTTTTTATTGTCTCCTTTGATTTTTAAAAATTCTGTTACTCTCGGCATGAAGAAACTTTCAATTTAATAATAATTATAATTTTGTTGTCTCAATTATTTTGTTAAGATACGATCGTTTTCTTACCTTTTTGAAAAATATCTTTCCCCTAGATAACAACTTTAATAAGATTCTATTTAAACATCCTTTAGGTGAGTGGTAACGTCTTATTTAAGATATACAATAGAACCTCGTTTATCCGGACTAGCTGGGACAAAAGGCAAACCGGATAATCCGGATACATGGGTAATAAAAACAAAACAAATCCTCAAATAAGCGAATTTGAATTTATTACGATAAAAACGCGTTTATGTTATATCAAATCGAGCTGCAGAAGCCGGCCTACGGCGGGCATTTTGCTGTCCAGGAGGCTTCTTGATTTTTGACCCTGAACATTCGTGGGTTTTAAAATAATAATTTAAATTTTCTAATTTTAATAAATTTGACATAAACTATGTATGTACATAGAATTGTTAAAAAAACATCCTATCAAAATTAAAACGAATTTTTGATAAAATTTTAATTATTTTCTTGCTATCCGAATTAAAAATTATTATCTCTGTGAACATTTATTAAAATAAAAATGTCTACAAATCCGATCCGGATAATCGGGAGAACCCAGATAAAACGAGGGTTTAGTGTACTTAAAGATAACAGGATCACCGTACTTAAATTATTATTACAGTGAAAGCAAAGATTTTAGTATCTTTTTGAGTGTCCTTTTTGTAAGAATGGAATTATTTCTAAAATCAACCCGGACCTCATAATATTAATAAATCGAATTTAACTTTTATGGACCAACTGGCAGATTTTTAGAGAAATATTTTTAAATCCGCATTGGTCAGAGAGGTCTCGTCCCCTTGGGAACAGGACCCAAGATCTCAACTAAGCTTGCCGATCGACTAGGCCAACACTATTGTTGGGATTTAAGGGCTTTATGTGACTTTAAGAGAGCCCTATAATCTAAATTGGTCAGGTGTAAATGGCTATGAACACTCTGGGTTGAAGAAAAAAATAATTAAGTTAAAAAAACTATTTATTCATAGAAAAAATAATTAAAAATATAAATATAAAATAGAAAATATGGTTCAAGGGTTAAACCTGCCAGGCACGTTTAATATAGTTAAAATAAATTAGATGTAAAAAATATGAGATATTTTTTAAAAGAAAATATCTTGTAATAAAATATTAAGAAAAGAATACTTGCTGGCAAGGATAATTCCTGACCTTTCAAGGTAGAAGTTATATAAAATATATATATAAAAAATGTAATTATGAATCGCTTCGATAAGCTCTGAAAGAAGATGAAGGCTGAGTGAAAGAAAGCAAGCGAAAGATGGCGAAAGTAGAGAGTATTGCGTAGGCGGTCCGCAGGTCTGCTCAAGACTTCAGCTCCTTCTCTACTGAATGAATAGATTGTCGCCTCTCGGCTGACTGGCAGCGGACCTGAGATTAGCAACGCTCAGAGCCAGTCTCCAGGCTGCCAACCGTGGAAGGCTTTAATCATCCTATAAAAGAAGAACAAACTTGGCAACGAAGTTGCCCATTAAATGAATGGGGGGGGTCTGCCCCTTATATCATTACATCCCCCCGGCCAGAAACATTAAAATTGGAACCACTCAAGAAGGTGACAAGTTTAATGCCTCTGACTCCAGGACCGAATATCATCGGCCAGCACCCGCACAGTATACTGTTACCATGAATTTACTGTACTGATGCTAGATTAAAAAAATATAAAAAAATAAACAAATAAATGCATAGGCATTGGATGTCCATGTCCGGGTGTCAGACAGGAACGAAGCTTTCCTGATCTTCCAGTAACATCGGGACAAACCAATGCGAGCGCACCGCCACGGCTATAACGTGGGAGTGAGAGATTATTTGCTTACAAGGGGAAATTTAATGACTGTTCAGAGCGCTTTGTCCTACCTTGAGGCCTCTGAAACCTTCAAAGCGGTTACTAGCTGTCCTCTGAACAAGTCGCGGTTAAATGGGAGCCGGAGGGGATGCTGGGCAGCCGTTTCAGACCCCGTGGTGGCCAACCCCAACGCCTTCCATCCAACCCAATTCTTAAGAAACTTACAATACATCGGGCACACAGCCCGGCTCAACACATAGAGGGAATGGCCCGTGCCCAATTGTCCGGGAATTGCCTCGGCGGGTCACCGTCGGCTCATTCCTCTACAAACTACTACCATCAGGCACACAGCCTGGCTCACTTCTTAGAGTGAATGGCCCGCTCCCAATTGTCCGGAAATTGCATCGGTGGGTAGCCGTCGGCTCATTCCTCAAGAAAAACATTGGGTCTATGCCCCGCGGACTTAGCCGCCCATTAAACCTGCCACACAGTAATTAATCCAAAAAAGGGGGGGGAAATTAATACAAAAAATCTCACAATCCAACATAAGCCTGTGACAGACGACCGCAGAGGTAGGTCCGTCAGAACTGGCTTCAAAGTCCAGCCACGTCACCATCAGACACACAGCATGAGCCTCCAATGTTTCTCTACATTTTTACGAAGGGACCAAAATTGGCTTTGACTGAAAAATAAAAAAATTAAATTAACAAAAAAATTAATGTTTAGGCAAACTGCAACATTATACTACTTAGGTCCAGCCGATAAGGATCCTTATGGCGTCTTTCCTCTGAATCCTCGACCAGACTCCCGCACGCCATCACGTCACTCTCTCGCGTTTTTTTTACGCGGCTTAAATATTCATATAAGAATATATATAAAAAACTAAAAAAATAAAATAAAACAATAATTAATAAAATAATTATTCGCGACCATCGGCACACATCAAAAAAACAAACAATGCAACGAGCCTCAGGGGCTTTAGATTTTACCATTACAACAAATATACAAACCAGTCACAGACCACAACAAGCCACTAGGCAACAAAACAATTCTCCAGATAGGGCCCAGACCTGCACCAACATTTGACAGGCTACCGGTTTTTGGCACTTATTGAGAACAAAATCGCCCATAGGATGGCACAAAAATGCAAATAATTTTTATTGATAAAAAAATCATGTTACTATTAAATGTAACAGAATAAAAAAACTCAAAGATCAGAGAGGATGGTGAATAAAATAACCATTATATAAAAAAATAAATTTTATCATTGATAAATACGGAACAAAGAAATTAAAATTTCAATTAAGTTCGAGGAACCTTAGCATAATAGGATCAGTAAGAAAACCCAGACACTGGGATTTAGCAGTGTCCAAACTGCGGATAATATTTTTATATAAAAATAATCAATAACTTTTACTATTAAGAAATAAAATAGTTGGGCCCGGGTGATAATTTACTAGCATTAATACCAAAAAAACTAAATGCTAATTATAATTGATTTCAATGAGAAAGAGCAGAGAGAAAAATGTATAGGAGACTCTGAACCCAAGGACAATAAAGAAATAAATGGCTTCAAGCGTGACCAAAACGCCGGTTTAAATATGAGAGTGGTTGACAATAAAAAGAATTATTCTTTGCAAATCTCATTGCTGAAGATTGGTGGGGGGGGGGGTTTACACACCGAATCGCTATTTTTCTGTTTAAACAAAGTCAATAGCAAATAACTGATTTGCCAGACCAGGTAACAAATAATTATTATTCAATAAAAATAATAAATAAAAAAATTCACAGAAATTTCATTTTAGACAGACCGACAGACTAAAAAAACAAACAAAATCATTTTAAAAATAGATTGTGTTTTTAAATAATTAACGCCAAATTAAATCAAATTTAAGGGCTTTATGTGACTTTAAGAGAGCCCTATAATCTAAATTGGTCAGGTGTAAATGGCTATGAACACTCTGGGTTGAAGAAAAAAATAATTAAGTTAAAAAAACTATTTATTCATAGAAAAAATAATTAAAAATATAAATATAAAATAGAAAATATGGTTCAAGGGTTAAACCTGCCAGGCACGTTTAATATAGTTAAAATAAATTAGATGTAAAAAATATGAGATATTTTTTAAAAGAAAATATCTTGTAATAAAATATTAAGAAAAGAATACTTGCTGGCAAGGATAATTCCTGACCTTTCAAGGTAGAAGTTATATAAAATATATATATAAAAAATGTAATTATGAATCGCTTCGATAAGCTCTGAAAGAAGATGAAGGCTGAGTGAAAGAAAGCAAGCGAAAGATGGCGAAAGTAGAGAGTATTGCGTAGGCGGTCCGCAGGTCTGCTCAAGACTTCAGCTCCTTCTCTACTGAATGAATAGATTGTCGCCTCTCGGCTGACTGGCAGCGGACCTGAGATTAGCAACGCTCAGAGCCAGTCTCCAGGCTGCCAACCGTGGAAGGCTTTAATCATCCTATAAAAGAAGAACAAACTTGGCAACGAAGTTGCCATTAAATGAATGGGGGGGTCTGCCCCTTATATCATTACAACTTATATATGTTGCATGTCAGAGAGACTTATATATGTTGCATCTCGAGAGACTTATATATGTTGCATCTCAAAGAGAGACTTATATATGTTGCATCTCAGAGAGACTTATATATGTTGCATCTCAGAGGCTTATATATGTTGGCATGTCAGAAGAGATTTGTCTTAAGGGTTTGGCTAACGGCCCGGCAAAGCTTAGTTAGCGCTTGGGTTCGATTCCTAAGGGGACGAACCTCTCTGATATGCTAATGTAAAAATATTTTTTCTAAAATCTATGATTGGTCCTTAAAAGTTAAATTCATTTATTGATATTACAGGTCTGGGTTGATTTTTGAAATAATTTCCATCTTTTTCAAAAAAGACACTCAAAATGATACTTAAATCTTTGCTTTCACTGTAAAATTAATGGGTCCCTCACTGAAAACTTTTTCAGTTTAGCAGGAATTTTCACTATTCACTTTGAGTTGAAGGAGTGAAAAATCTTTAGCTATAATACTTATATATATAGGGTTTTGGCTAACGGCTAAAAGCTTAGTTAGCGCTTGGGTTCGATTCCTAAGGGGACGAACCTCTCTGATATGCAATGTAAAAATATTTTCTCTAAAATCTATGATTGGTCCTTAAAAGTTAAATTCATTTATTAAATTATTATGTTCGTAAGACGTCTTTCAAATCTTTAGCTCTGAATTTGTTTTATAATTAATATAATACATACAATTTCAATTTATCTAAACTTCCGACTGACCGCTAACCTTTTACTCAAACATAAGATTCATTGATGATTTAAAAAAAGATTTTTCTTAGAGTGAGTCTAAAATATTATCACTACTTAAAAATTCTATGCAAATTTGTAAATGATGATTCAAGAAATTAAATTATATTTATTAGAAGAAGTGTGTCCCTAGGAGTGAAAAGTGTACATAATAATAATATATTTCAATAGAGGTCACTCAGGCCTTGTTCTCGATTAAATTGAAGATGTCACAAAGAGACCCTCAACTTAAAAGAAATAAAAGAAGAAGATAAATGACCTTTGAGCCTTCATTCTCATTCATTTATTATGTTTCAGGGATATTCTAATTTTCAAGGAAGAAAATTCTTTATAAAATTATAGACATAATCCTCATGTTCAATATTTAAGATATATGTTAAATCTAATAATTATTAAAATTGATCAATTTCTATGTTTATTCAGAAATGAATTTACATTTTTTAAATCAAATAAAGATAAATTTAGTGTTGTGGTAACTCTTAAATTTGTATTGGCCTTGTTCCCTCGAACGGACATCTTCTTTTAGGACCATAATTTTAATTTAATATATAAATTCAAATTGCCGATGGTAGCTAATATTCTGAAGGAAATCACAAGAAGTTATCAACTAGTAAATCCGAGGTGTTATATAAGCTTTATTCTATGTCAGAAAGATTATTTTCGTCCCTTTGGGAATTGAACCCTTCAGACATAGAATAAAAATTATCCACAAAACCTCGGATTTATTAGGTAACCTTCTCGTGATTTTCTTTAGACCATAACTTAATTTTATTTAATTATTTATTTGGAGGATTAAAAAATTATACACAGACTAAATAATAATTGGCATAGGTTTTGTGTGTGTTTTTATACAAATAAATTTAAATTTAAAAAATATAAATATTAATTGATAGCTTAATAAAAAAAATATAGATCATATATTTTTGATTTGAAAAGATATTGAAAAATTTAAAAATGGCATGAGGTCAGAAGTAGTTTTAACCTCTAATTCAAATGTACAGAAGTATTTTTCAAATGAACAAAATAAGAATTATAATTTGTTTATATGATACAAGAAGGGTCTACCTCAATGATCCAGAATAGACCTCTGCATCGTGAAAAGAGGAGATTAGAAAGAAATTTCAAAGTTTGGGTAGTGGTCACAAGCCTGTCGATACTTGTCTTGAAATTGTTTTAGTCTCTAAGATTCATAAGGATAAACGATTTAGCAAATAGATTTGTTTGAAGTGTTTCTAATTTAGGTGCAATCGAAGGGGATGAATTCTTAGTGCCTGTCATCTGATTGGCCATCCCAGTCTCTCCATTTACCATCTACCCTTGGTTAGTGGTAAAAAACATTTACTTTGCGACATACAACCGGGTCTTAATGTACATACATTAAAAGCAATAGGTTGTCACATAACAATGAATGCCAGTTAAAACAAGTAAATGATATCTAAATTTTTTACTTTACCATACAGGGTATGGTCAAGTATTGTAATCGTGCATAAAAAAAGTGTTTTTTTTGCTTCGTTTTTCAAAATATCTCAAAAACGGCTGAAACTATTTTGATTAAAAAAATTGGGCAACACCATGGCGTTTCGGTCTACAAGCCTTAATAAGTGAACATCGAAAACATTATATTTTTAGAGATATTAACTTTTTTGTCAAAATGTCTGTTAGTACGTGCGTATCAAATTTGTTTGCTTGCAAACATCTAAAGTTAGAGTCAAAAATAACCACAATCTAAAAGCTATTTGCCTCTAAAAATTCATTAAATAAAATTACATGCATCAAAGTTTACCCTAATATTATTAAACTTACTTACATGACTATATTATAAGAGTGCAGATATCTAAACGATTACCAATGCTTCTATATAAGTACACTTCATAATCTACTTCGTCGTCGAAATGTCGTTTTTTAAGAGAAAAATTGAGTAATTATCTATTTCTACCTTGGATGATATAATCCGAAAATTCAGACAAATCATCATTATTTTCAATCTGACCACTAAGTGTTAACAAAAATTCTTCTATTTTATTATATTATCATATGAATGGATTAAAAAAGACAAACAAAAACTCAAGGCTAGTGGGAAAACACTTCTTTTTGTGGTTCATAATATTAGATCTGAAATTAATTAAGTCCTCATACATTATGGAGTAATATAACAATGTTTATTATTGATTTTGGGATGGTCCTGCCTACCGTCATCACAGTTTCAAAGAAAAGACAAATTAAACAAAAACATTAGTAGGTGGTAAGTAAATAAATAAAATCATATTTCAGAGAAAATGATATCAGAATGAAAACGAGAAAAAAATGTCAATTAATCATTTTGATTGATTATTATCATTAGTGGATGATTAATTTTACTTAACGATATTAATGAATTATCTATTTTATAATTAATTGACCAAACTTAAGCAGAATTGAAATTTAATACGAGAAAAAATCTGCTTAAATCAATATTTTTTGTTTACTTAAGATGAGAGTTTTGAATTTCTTGAATTCATTCAAGTTTTAGTCATAATTATTATTATTTAAACTGATATTTTTATAAATAAAAACAAGGGAGTTTTTAGAATTTTGGAATTTATTAAAAAGATGGTATTTTTCAAAATGTAGAAAAGGATTTCGTCTCTGGTCTTGATTCGGTTTATATACTAGTATTTATATTCAAAATTAAGAAGTTAAATATCGAAAATCGTATTAAAATTTTAATTGAATGATTATTTCGGAGAGTGTCGAATTTTATGTGAGGTTAAAATAAAAATATTTTTTATGATAGAGTGTAGGGATTCAATTATTACTCAGCCACCAGTTCACAGTATAAATGAAAAGCCAATGGAATTAGGTAGTAAAATTATTGTAATGACAATTAGTCCAGTAAACGAGTGGTTAATAGAAAACATTTTAGAGGAGAGAATTTTTTTCTCATGGAATTTGTTTGGTCTAGTTAGGAGGTAAAAATACTAAAAGTCACCAGTCCTAGCTACCGGGCTTAGGGGTGGAAGGGGGTGGAAATGTCCCGTGTTTTGGTTTTTTTGCTTATATCTCAAAAACAATGAGTCGAAAAAAGTTATTCTTAGCAAAATAAAAGCTTATAATATTTACTACAAGATTGCGTCTATTTAATTTTTCTCTATTCCTTATGGTTTTTTAGATATTTGCCCGCGAATATCGTTTATGCATGAAAAAAATAAAATTTTCTATATTTTTTGTCAAATTTTTGTCTCTATCATCTTAGCCTTTCGTTTTACAGTAAAAGTCCTCAGAAAGGAAGTTGTAGAGTGTTCAATTTCCTTTAAAATGATATATACATTTATGATTTTATTTTCAAAACGTCTGCTAGTATAGCAATTTAAAAATTTCAGGTCGATTTATACATTTTGTTAGAAAACCCCGCAATAGCCCAGTATATAGGGGGGTTTCAGCTTATTTTAATTGCGGGAAAAGATATTTTTCTAGGATCGTTTGGAATGGTATGGGTATGCCAAATCTAAGTCTGCGACCGCGAAAGTATGGGGGTGACCGAAAAACCTCGAAATTTTCGGACTTTAACCCAAAAACTCGCACTTTTTTCGATTTTTTCCCATTTCGACCATGATGGAGCACGTTTTCGACAAAGACCATCTATACATTTTTAAACTAGATTATATTTGCTACAATTAAAACAAAGTTGCATCTTAATTGGATAATGGTAACCCGTGCCGCAATTAGGTTGAAATTTTAAAAAACTGCAATTTTTTGGAAAAAATCTCAGTTTTCCTTTGATAAAATGAAAAGCATTGATCTCAGAAACTCGATTTCTATCTCATTCTCTAGGAAATTTTATGGACTTGAACATTTACTTGGACCACTTTGTTGATAAAACTCTTAGATTTATAGATATCCAGAATTTACCCGACAAGAAATGATCCATATAATACTCCTATAATATAAATAACTTTGAGAGTAATTAAATTGAAATGAGTAAATGCAAAATGTATAATAAATAAACGGAACGAGATTGAAAAAAGTTTTCCATTAAATGGTGAATTTTAAGCTGATTTATCATCTAATATTTTTCAACTTATATAAAAATTAAGGCAAATTGATTTATCACATTAAATTAAATTAAATTTTTAAAAGTTAAAAAACAAAAGAGGGGGTGTCTGGATTATATGTTATTTAAATTTCCCTGGCTGAATCGTTGGTCAAATTTTTGAGCAATTTTTTAAATTAAGTGGATATTGATGACGCATTCCAAAACTCAAAAAAGAGAGATAATTTAAACTATATTTTTTATTCAAAAACTTAGGTTTCGGTGCCATATTCCCCTCTACTTCAAAACCCCGGTTTCCTCATCAATATCCACTCAATTCACTTATCAGCCCGTCTCCATAAACTACTTCAATCTTATTTTAAATTAATAATGTCACCTGATTTTTAAATTTGTACTTTTTTAAGACTAGGTAATAAATTTTTAAGTTTAATAAAAATTAAATGAAACAATTTTAATTAGTACATTTTTAAAATGAATATAAGGCTTATTTTATTTAATACTTATAATGCTTAAAAGCGACAAAAAACAGGATATAACAAAAACAGCGTTCTTTGCAATTAATTTTCAAATTTGCGGATTAAAATTAATAAAAAATGTCGAACTTTCCTTGTTTCTTTCATCTGATATGTATATCCCAAAATCTTTTTCTGTAATTTTAAATAGGCACATCTTCCCTTGTCGCTAATAAAGGAAAAATTACAGTGAATACAGGCTTAAATTTTTAAAATGGAGGCCCTGTCAATTTTTATTTCTTTATTTATCAATAATTGTTACTTTTTTAAATTATCTTATATTTAATAAAATTTTAATAATTTATTTATAAACAAAATGACACCTTATTTTTGCAAGTTGGTTAATTATTAACCGAGTTATGGTGGTTTTATTTATGGTTAGTTATTCTTAAGTAAATGGAAAAAAGATGGGGCTGGATTCCAATCACCGACTGTTTGAATTTTCATAATTAATTTGAACAAATCGATTTAAGATGGCAGCATTGGGAAATGAATCAAGTTCAAATTCAAATATTTAAAATTCGATGATGGCCGATTTCATCTCATCCAATTAACTATGACTAACCTATAATAATGACAATAAAAAAACATCATAACTCGATTAATTGTAAACCGATTTTCAAAATTAAGGTGTCATTTTATTCAGAATAAAATGCTTAATATTTTATTAAATAAAAGATAATTTGATAAAACTAACTATTGAGATATGAAGGATTTAATAATTGAGATGTAGCCAACATACTCAATTTTGAGCTTCTATATTCACTATGATTTTTGACTACTTTATCTATAGGGAAGCATGGATTTTAAAACGATTATAGATAAAGTCTAGCAACTATCCGTTGCAGTTTACTGTGATTTAAATTATATTCTCACGAAAAATTTATTATGGCGTAGTGAGTTGACGACCCCATTTTCCTGAAATTCTATACATAAATTTTTAAATGATCAAGGAAAAAAATGTATTTTTTCTAATTCTTCAAATATTTATTTATTTTCATTTTTTCTCTCTCTCTCTCTCGTTTGTAGAAGCATAATAATTTTTCTTTAGCTTGTTTCGAGTTTCTCTAAATTAATTATTTTCTTCAATGAATGAAAATTTCATATTTATAGAATTTTGAAATATTTTCGAAATGTAAAAGTGGTTAAAAAATTATAGGGAACAAATAATTTTTTTGATAGTACTAAAATTTTTTAATTTTTTTAGTTGTGACCGAAACTATATAATGATTAAATAATAGGAAGAATCGCCTGGAATTGGATAAATTAAAACATAGAGTTTTTATAAAGTGAGTTTAAATTAAATTTGACTTCCTAAAAGGCTTATTTTTCACTCTTTGTCAAAAACAGTTTTTCTATAAGACAAAACATCATAGTATATTATTTGATAAAGAAAGATCAATGAATATAATATGATGTTTAGTCTTATAGAAAAAACTGTTTTTGATAAAGAATAATAAAATGAGACACTGAGGAAGTCAAAATAAATTGACGAAACTTTTGGCATACTTAATAAAATCTCTGTGGTTTAATTTATCCAATTCCCTGCGTTTTATTTTATGAAATTTAATATGAATAAGAGTGATGTAACATTAATAAATAATGTTCAGGGATGATGGTATCTGGGTGAGGTGAAACTTATTTAATTTAATTTTTTTAATAAATAATAATAATTTTTTAAATGTTTGTACTAATTTCATTCGTAAGTAATAACCCTCAAAAATTCACTTCTTTCCAACGACAAATAAAGACAGATTTGATATCTCAAGTATTTTGACAGTTACAAGGTACTGAACCCTCGGTATATGGTCTTACTGGCAATTGGCCGGATTATTTCTGGCTATCCCACGTGCTATTTTATTTAACAGGTGCCTATTATAACGAACGATGATCTAATGTCTGTCGATTCCAACATGTACTTAAATCCACCCACAGATTTTAAAAATCTTAAACCAAAGTGGTATTTATTCTTTTAAACGTTGAAATGTGACTAACATAAGATTTAATCGTTAAAATAAATAAATAAATCTAGAATATTTGTTTTATTGAAAGAAAAGAATTTATTTAATCTTGAAATATAGTTGGTCAGTAGAAAGTGAAGGGCCCTGATTTTCTGATTTTCCTTTTGATCGAAGGACAGATCGGCCCCAATGGCAGACATGAAGTTGAACCCCATAGCGACCTTCTCCTCCCTCGCTTCCATTTGCATTGGGTAAACTAATTAAATTGAACCCAATCATAATTAGTTATCGTTGTTTTTAATTTGTATCTCTGTCACGAATCAGAAATAATGGAAGATTATTAACAGAAGAAGGAATATGTAAAACTTTTTAAAAAAATACGCTCTTATTTCAAAATACTATAAAAAGTGGAAAATAGTTGATTTTTTTCAGTACCCAAAAAAATTTCCTTCATAGATTTACTAAAAATAAAAGCATGGGTGCTTATTTTAATTAAATTTCAAGTTAAAAAGTCACCCACGCTTTTATTTTAAGTATTGAAATTTTTGAATACTGAAGTATTTTTTTCATTTTAGTGGATTTTGAATTAAGAACATTTTTTAATATTTTTTTATTTTATATTATTATTTGATAATTGACAATGACCTTATGCTAAAGAGACCTAAGTCCACCCGAAACAAAAAAAAAACTGTATCTTTGGGACAAAGAAGAATATAAGAATATCTCAAAATATTCCTATAATTTGAAGCAGTTATTAAAAATTGTTTTGATTTCTGCTCCAAAGCAGTTTAGAAAAAGTGAATAATATTGTCAGAATCATGTCCTTTTTTTACAGAAAGTGAGAAGATTGCTTTTGGAAAAATTGCTAATAAATTATAATAAACTACGTATGTATAATGGCATGGTTATGTATAATATTTAATTTTAGAATCAAAATAAAAATTAAATCTTTGAGTTAAATATTTATCGGGAAATATATATTAAATCATAGGATAACCGATTTGCAGTCGGGGTGAACACAACCCTTCTTTCATGTAATAAAAATTATGAATGGCAACTTCTATTTAGTAGACTCTCTCATGATTTTTTTAAACATTTCTATAAAAAAAAAATAATCACTATAAATAAATCAAATAAATGTATAAACGCAAGTTCTTGAAACTTCATGGGCATTTTTGTGCTATTTAGAATAATTTTCTTTAAATGACACAATAAATGATAAAGTAAATTTTTTAAGTTTTTTTATATTTTGTAAAATATAATATTTCCTGTTTACATTATATTTTAACAAAATTAAATTACATTTCCATGTATTAATTTATGGAAATTAAAAAATCATTTATTAATATCGCAAATATTTATGTGCAAAGTGCTCAAAATTGTAAGTAAATCGACTCGAAAGAAATGGGTAGAAATTCGATTACAAGATTCTACTCAGTCGAATTGACCAGTGTTTCTCAAACTTTTTGAAGTCGTAGAACACCAAACTCTAACAATTTTTTTGTGCAGAACTGTTATAATACAACATAATAATCTTTAAACCATGGTGGTCGGCCCGGTAGTATCTAATTATTGATTCTGGAGAAATCGTATGATATTATTATTTTACAAAAACCACTCGGTCTAGTCTACAATCACATACAAAAATATTTCACATTGTGTTGATTTTTCTTTTGCAACAATTTTTAGTTGTGTATTTGATTTTTTCGCGGAACACTTGAAGTGGCTTCTCTCAGAGTAGCATGTTCTGAAGACCACGGTTTGAGAACCATGGGAAAGACAAACAGGTAGAGGAATCATGTTAAATAAAAGCATCTAATAAGATAAATTAGGCGATTCCAATGGGAGACAAGTGTAATAGGTACATTGCTTGAAACATGCGGGTTGGTTTGTTTTCCTTGTAAAAACGTTCCCCAGGTTACCCACCTCTGCCTCCCACCTGGGAATGATTATCTGTCAATCAAACGTCACCGTTAATGGCAAACTGCGTCCGTCAGATGAAATAGATCCATTCGAGAGAGAGACGGTTTGAAGGAGCATTGCACTTTGAACTTTGCAGATGCTATCATCCACTTAAGAACTAAATGTGGGGGAGTCATGATTAATTATTTGTATACAGTTCATTCACCCTCCAAAGGTAAGTATTTGATTATTCAAACATTGAAATGAATATATTTTATAATCGTACAAAAATTTATATCTAACAATTTTGCGAAATCTGTTCTTTTATTGTTTAATTTTGAGAATAGTTATGTTTTGGAAAAAAAAATTAAAGTTTTCAAATAGGTTACCCCGTCTAATACTAATGAGAATGAAGGATGGGAGAAGAATAGATAAATAAACTCATCATCCTAAAGAAATCAGTTGCTACTACTCGCCTTCATTTGACCCCATGGGCGCCGGCAGGATTATTTTCAGAGGGGTACATCTGCATCTGCACCCTATACTATTAACTAATAAAATATAATTTATAATAGTGCATCCTTATAATTATAGGTAGGCGTTTAATATTAGACATTTATGTTATGTCAATTAAGTTAATGTCAAATTCAAATCAATTCTTAATCCTTTTCTGTGTATTTTCTTTCATCACAGGGTGGTGCAAGTGCATCTGCACCCCCCCGCCAGGTTTGACCGCACACCACGCCTGAAAGTCCCACATCGCATTTTCTTATTTGTTATTTATTTATTTATTATTTTTTATTTGACTTCAAGAAAAAGGATCATTCAGTCAGCTACTTTAAACTGTACTGATTATTTTCTGTATCTGTCTTAAAATTTATTTATAAGAAAAATAATTCAATCTTTAGGAAAAATTCTAAGTCTAATGTAACTCCTGAAGATGGTTTAATAGCCCGAAATATATTGAGTTTTCATAAAAAACTGTTTTATTTTATTCCTGTGAAACCCCACATTTTTTATATATAATTTTTATATACGCACCCTTCCCCCCATTCCACCCTCACACACACCCCGGGCCCCTGCACCCCACTCCTGCATTCCACCCCAGAACCCCAACCCCATTCCACCTCCGAACTCACCTTGCGCCCCACTACGCACCCTTCTCACCCATTCTACCCCACACCCACCCCGGGCCCCTTGTATCCCACCCCGCATTCCGCCCCACACCACACCCAGTGCATTTCTAGCCTTCTAGAGGCCCATAGATTATGTATACAAAATTTCGTTGAGTTTGGTCCAAGGTCAAGAAAGATACGAAGGCTTTTGTGTTTTAGACCACAAAATCAAAAATCCCCCATTTTTCATTTCAGGGGTCAAATTTAAAAAATAAAATAAAAAACCTTCTCAAGATTTAGCATTAATAAACCTATGTGCCAAATTTGAATGCTAAACTTAAAAACTCGAGGAGAGAGAGCACTTTAAAAATTTCAAAAATGTACCGCAAAATGACTAATATCCCTTTCGGGGAGAAATAGAGCAAAAAACTCATTGTATTTCAATGCTTCACCTTTGTAAACAAAAGCCATATCGATATCTTTTCTTGTTTAAGAGATCTTGAAAAACTCTGAAAACACATTTTGGGACCCCTTCTTAGCAAACCCATAATCGTTGAAAGAATATACACACCAAATTTCATCTTTCTAGATCAAGCGGTTTAGGATGTGCGTTGATAGATGAATGAATGATACATCACCTTCTCTTTTTATATATATTAAGATTTTTATAAATTTACTATTCATTTATTAATTGATACTGTTTGCATCAAAAGATGTCTTACTCTTTAATTATTGATTTCTTATTAAACAAAACATTACATAATATTGAAGGAAACAATAAAAGAGTGTGTCTTCTGCTGGAATTATAAATTTTATTTATTTATAACGAGACTATAGTTTCGAGGGCTTCTTCCTCTTCATCAGTCTATTACAATGGATTCACAGGAATTAATTTATGAATGAAAGGTTAAAATCTTTCATGTGGTTAGGTAAAGAAATTATACAGGTTGGGCAAGTTAAGAATTGAAATTTATACTTGTTTTATTATTTTGGCTGTAGGTGGCGTTCGTGAAGTTTATATTTTCGCGGCTATTTTTTAAATTAAAGCTTTTGGGAATTTCTATTTTTTCTATTTTATTCTTAAATCGGAAAATAGAAATTCCCGAAAGCTTTATTTTAAAAATAGCCGCTAAAATATAAACTTCACGAACGCCACCTACAGCCAAAATAATAAAACAAGTATAAATTTCAATTCTTAACTTGCCCACCCTGTATAATTTCTTTACCTAACCACATGAAAGATTTTAACCTTTCATTCATAAATTAATTCCTGTAAATCCATTGTAATAGACTGATGAAGAGGGCAAAGCCCTCGAAACTATAGTCTCGTTATAAATTAATAAAATTTATAATTCCAGCAGAAGACACACTCTTTTATTGTCTCCTTCAATATATAAAAATTCTGCTACTCTCGGCAAAAACTTTCATTTTTCATTACATGATAATTGATTTTAAAAAAATAATAACGATTTGTCAAATAAAGAAAAAAAAGAAATTCATTTTTTATTTTATAAATAGTTATTAAGAAAGCATAAATTTATTATAATTAAAAAAATGACATTTTTTTGATAAATATGAATAATGCCATTAATCGGATTTCTATTTGCCTATTACCTTGTGAATTTCGTTATAAAAATGTATTGAAATGGAACAAAGGGAAGCGAGACAATTTGTTCTGCAATCCATTTTGTTGATTTGTATTTTGGGAAGGCAACGAAATAATCTTTATTTATTAGCCAATCAGTCGTCTCCTTTGTTTTTTCTTTTCTAAATCGATTTCTCTCTACTTAGACAGATTCAATCGGCCAGAAAATATAGAATAAGGATTAATTAGGATTTGTTAGATTTTTTTTTTTTTATTTAAATTATTCAACATCAATTTACGTCATGTTTTAATTTATATGCTTTAGAATACGATTGATTCAATGCTTCATTCATAAATACTATGCCTACTATCTAGCCTTCTCTTAATGTCCTTTACCTATTAAATTTTACGAATGCCTGAAGAATTGATAATTGATACGATGAGGAAGGTAAAAAAAGAAGTACATATTATGACTTATCGCGTTTTATCGAAGACATGATTTGATTTTATAAAATATTTACTTCCTTTGTACTTGGATTCATAGAACCTGCTGTAACGAAAGAAATAATGACTAGCAAGATTTTAGTCATGCACCTGTAAATTATGAATTTATTTATTTATTGTTAATAGAAAACAAAATTTTATAATATTTTTTATTTTTTCATTTTGAAAAAATAAAAAGTGAAAAAATATTATAATTTTTAAGTAATATTTCAAGGACAAAATTTTGCTATTGTAAAATATTATTGTTATTATTATTTTTTACGCCTGAATAGACACAGCAGTTCAGGCATCCACCTATCTTATTAATTTGAGATATATGGGCTGCCTATTGCCATAAGAAAATGGCTGTTAAAATTCATTTTTCATTTCAAAGAAGTCAGATTAAGTTGAAAATGTCTCATTGACATTAATAGAAAATTGAATAATAATAACTTGATAGATAAAAATTTTGAAAATGGCAAAATATATAAAGCAGACTTCTATCAAATGAGATGATGACAGTCCAGGAGAGACGGTTTTTATACTCTCGAAATGAAATAAAACAAATATATTATATTTAAAACAACGAAGCATGTTTCGGTTGCAACTCACAACCATCTTCAGTTTGCAAATTAAAGAAAATCAGAGGGAAATGCGCGTTTAACATTTTGAAATATAATAAGCTGTTTTCTGATGTGGCCATCCACTTGACTTTACCATACAACCTGGCCCCTCACTTATATTTAATATTTAATAAAATTATTTATAATCATGTAGGAGAGGGGGTTAGTTTTTCCATTTTTAGACTCCTGAGAGCCCACTGATTATGTATACAAAATTTGGAGAGTTTGATACAAGGGCCTAGATTTTCATTTTTTGACCCTACACCCCCGCCCCCTTTTGGGAGGTTAGTTTTTGCATTTTTAGACTTCTGGGGTCCCACTGATTATGTATACAAAATTTGGTTGAGTTTGGTACAAGGGCTTAGATTTTTAATTTTTAACCCCCCCCCCCTCCACCCCTTAATTTTGGGTCGATATGCACCAAATTCTAATCAGCTCTTAATCTCAATGGACCAAAACTACATGTGAAATTTGGTTTCGATATTCACACTAGTTTTTGAGCTAGCTCGTCCACAAAAATTTGGTAACACACGGACTAACAACCAGACTAACAGACAGAATAACAGACATTTTGACAAAACAATTATTATCTCGAAAATATAATTTTTTCGATGTTCACTTATTAGAGCTTTTTTGTAGAGCGAAATGACATGGTTTCGCTCAATTTTTTTAATCAAAATAGTTTCAGCTGTTTTTGAGATATTTTGAAAAAAATAAGGAAAAAACACTTTTTTTCATGCATGATTACAATACTTGACCATACCCTATATGGTAAAGTAAAAATCAAACAAATAAAACGGAATATACAAAATTCTTTTACATAATTAATAACAATAGGATATGCATAAACAATTCTACATTTCACAATCTCACCTCGGATTTTTAGTTCAAGCTTTATTTATTTGATTTTTATATTTCAAAATGTTAATCCGTTTCCCTCTGATTTTGTTTAATTTGCAGAGTGAAGATGGTTCTGAGTTGCAACCGAAACATGTTTCGTGGTTTTAAATATTAAATAATTTTTGAGAAAAAATATTTGTTTTATTTCACTTCGAGAGTATAACAACCGTCTCTCCTGGGGGGTCATCACCTCATTTGATAGAAGAAGTCTGCTTTATAAATCAACTTTAATATTGGAAAAAATTGCAAGATATGGAGTGTGAGATTTTTTTAGAAATTTAAGTTGTGACAGATAAGGGAAATAGTTGGAACAAACCAGTCATGTGATTAATTAGTCTATGATGAATAGAAGAATGAAGAATGAAAATACCTAGACATTTTCTATCGTAAACAATCTATTGATATATAGCACGCGTAAAACTCAAAAAAATACAATTTAATCATCCAAAAAAATTCATTTAATGTATTTTTTAATCGACACTAGCTAAATAGACTTTTATTCATTGATTTAACTTCCGGAACTCACAGATTAAATGAAAAAAAAATATATTCTTCTGTAAAATATATAAAGTTTTACTTTTATATTATTTTCCTTTCATATACAATTTTCCTTTCTTTTCTTTTTTATTTCCTTTCCATTTCATTTCTCTCAAAATTTCAAGATTTGCTATCTCAATAATAATAAATACCTTAGAGATCAATGCAAAGTTAAGTCGTTGACCAGTTAATGTATCCCTTCTACGTATTTGGCTGGGTTCTTGACCTTCTCTTCCCTAGAAGAGGAAGAACAAGAACTTCACGACCCGACCTTTCTAACATTGCGATTACTACCATTACATGAGGTCCATGAGATGCAGGCAGCACAGTTATTTGTACTCGTAATGAACGAATGCCCCCAGCATCCAAATTATCACCATTATTAGTATTAGCATTACGTTTAGAGAAGATTACATTTATCCAAATGATTCATATATCACTCCATTTGTTAATCGAATAACAAACATTTGATTACTTGGTATGCTTGACAAGCTGTCTGTATATATGTTTGTCTATAGAGGGGCTTCACCGACACCAACTCCAACTCTGACAACGATTAAATTAAATACTAAAACATTTTATGGTATGTGTAAGCGAAAAAGAATGCAGTGCTTCCACAAATTATAATTATTATATAATTATAATGATGCATGGTAAGTAAAAGTAAAAAGTACACTGTCCTTCAAAAAACAAAAAAAATGCAAATTTTAACTTAATATGCAAGTTAATTTATATGTATTAGATTAAAACTGGTCTAGACTTGTTTTTGGCATCCCTGAGCTGTAAGAAACAGTAAAGTAATCTTCGTTTCTTCTATCTAGACATCTAGACCCTTAAGGGTCATTTATCTTTTGCCACCATTTGAACCTATGCGAACGGGATGTTTCATTTGCCGATAAATAATTTACTTTACCGTATAAAATATATTTATTTATTTATTGCAAAAGATGATTAAATCAATAGAAAAAATCATCTTAATTAAAATTAAAATGAATAAATAAAATTACTTCAATAACTTTTAAGGAGTTAGGTGTTGGTTCTAGATGAAACATTTTATTATTAAAATTACTTCATTTTGAAGTCATTTAAAAATTTAAATTATTTATTGATTTTTATTTTTTTCTTGTTTAGGGGCCGTCCATAATTTATGTCACACAGTAAGGGGGGGGGGGTGCATTTCATTTGTGACAAAATAAGACAGGGGAGCTTGGGGATCCTAAATATTGTGATGTTACAAAAGTAAAATTAAAGAATTATAGGGTATAAAAGTGATAGTGTGACGTCACAATACAGGGAGATTTAAATGAAAATGTGACAAAATGTAACACAGGGGGGGGTCTAAAATACTTGAAATTCTTGTGGCGTAATTTATGGAGGGCCCCTTACTAGTGATTTTAAATATCTATTATTTTTAAACATACATTTTCTAAGACTTTACATTACGTAAGCTAGTCCCTTGAACCTATGCAAGCAAATTGTATCATTTGCCGAGAAATAATTTCCTCTATAGTATAAAATAAATTTTTAGATAATATTTATTTATTACAAACGACAATTAAATAATAAAAAAAGTCAAATTTTAATCCTAAAAATAAATCAATAATAATACTTCGTTTTGAATTCACATACATTTTCTAACACTTTACGAGAGTAGGTACCCAAGATAATCATTCGATCAATTTCACTGATTATATTACAGCAATATCCAAAATATCGCTATAGGATTACTCGGTTTTATCTCTCGTAATATGCAATTTTTCCAGTCCAGAATACACTGGGTGAATTATTTCACTATAGCAAATTTAGAAGTCTAATGTATATTTTCAAAAATAACTATCTCTATTTATTTGTTTTTAATTGATATTTATTTATTGATTCATTGAAGGAAAAACAAATAAGGTTTAATTAGAGGCTAATGATTTAAAATAACAAGATATCGTGAATTTCAAATAGCCTTAAACATTGAGCCCATTTGTAGTCTCTTATCCGACAAACGGATGAGATGTTCAACCTGTAGCATTTTACTCAAATTTATAGTCGTAAAGAATAAAGAATGACACAAAGATAATTCTTTTCTGGCAAATTTGTACATGTATACACTAGGATTTATGAAAAAGGTGTTAGTGAATTATAAATTACTGGTTTGTGGTTTTTAAATAAAGAAAGAGATAAAAGATATCTTGGAGGGGTCAACTTAGGTCAAGGTTTTGTCATTTGGACAACAGGTGGGAATATTTAAAGAAGATGAAGAAAAAACAAGAAACACGCTATATATGCTTGATTCTGTCCTCCTACTTAATCAATTATTCTATAGATTTTTCGTATAAATTTTACTTTCAATATTTCTAGCGAGGATTCGCGTCTATGCATAGAATGCATTAAATAATAAAATGTAAATGTAATTTGTCGGTGAATATCCCGCAGTGCGAATCTAAACAAAGATAGCTAGTGTCTGCATAGAGATTCATTCATTTGATAAATATGAAGTTAACGTCGTCAAGATCGCATATACGTTGTTATGTTTACGATAGTACCCTCCATAGTGTTCAATCCTTGCAAATTATTTCATCGATTTAGATTTTATTTTTACTCCTTGATTTCTTATAAATAAAATTGCATGAAAAAGTGAAACCAGTACATTTTCGTGAATTCTTAGGCCCGGTATTTCAAAGTCCGTTTATTCTTGAGATTAGCAAGGCGGAGATTAAAATTAAGCGGAGCTTTTCTCAGCACCCCAAATTTCAATCATATTTTAAGCTTCGCTTAGCTAAACGTAAAAATTGGTGAAATATCGACTTGGCAACCATGCTTTCGAAAAAATCAACCAATAGGAGTCATTTAAAATAAACTAAAATATAAAAATATATTAGAAATGCAATTGGATGTTGATGAAAGGAGTCCACGGTGGTTGTAAAAAAATAAGACTATAGAGGTTTTATTATTTTACATTTATTTGTTAAACCGACGTTTCGGAGATTTATTCTCTCCTTCTTCAGGATAACAAAAAAGTCAATGAAAGTAGTTCAAAACATTTGTTAAACCGACGTTTCGGAGATTTATTCTCTCCTTCTTCAGGGTAACAAAAAGTCAATGAAAGTAGTTCAAAACATAATTACTTTCTGTCTCCTTGACTTTTTGTTACCCTGAAGAAGGAGAGAATAAATCTCCGAAACGTCGGTTTAACAAATAAATGTAAAATAATAAAACCTCTATAGTCTTATTTTTTTACAACCACCGTGGACTGCTTTCATCAACATCCAATTGCATATTTATACCAGTCCGTCTCCTAAAGAAAAACTCTATCAATATATTAGAAATTTTGAGGTTAACAAAATTTATATTTGTTAGTTATGCGCCTGGTGGCTGCCATGAGAACCAATCTTAATCTTAAGATTAAGTATTCGATCGCCACTCAAAGTAGCGTTTAAGATTTAAGAGATTATTCTTCGGATCGACTCTTAAACGGACATTGAAATATACCTAAAAATACTAAACCAAAGATTAAGGATAATCTCAAGAAATTGAAATACCGGGCCTTAGAGATATTACATTTTTGTAAGTTTAAGGTTTGAGCAAAAAGAATAAAACTTGTCAAGGAGGTGGAATTTAATATTTATTCAAACTTGTGTCTCAAATTTGAGCTAATTGGCTATTACTATTTGTTAATAGCCCAATACCTATAATTAGTTCTTTGTTTTGAATACCTAAACATTTTGTAACCAAAATGAACTTTGGATTATTTACAAAATCATGTGTGGCGAATTCAAGTTCATTAACTAATAACTATTTTTGTTTACTTCTCATTTAGTAATTCGATTATTTTCAGAATTTTTCAATTTTTTAACTAGAAGCTAGAAAACCTAATATCTAAATAACTTTGGCATAAAAACTAACTGTTTATGACCATTCATTTTTGATTCGTGACTATCGAAATTCAAACAAACGAACAAACAGAATAAATAATAAGATTGACAATGATTTTTCCCACGATTCAGATATTTCTAAACACAAATAAGAAAAAAAATTGAAAATTTTCGACATAATTCATAGTGTAGCCGATCGAGGTGCTTTATTTGCCAGGACTACCTCCGAGTAAGAAATAGAAAACATCAAATGTATGGATAAGATTAGCTCATCAAAAATTTCTGTTATTAATAATTTAAATTTAAATTTATTTTATTCAAATTTTTCAAAAAATCTAGTAGTAATCTAGTCTAATAACCCCTTTTGGACTTGTATTTTGTATTATTGAATTTGTATTGTCCTAAGTTAATAAACCTATAAAGATAACAAGTGAAACGATATTATGAGTTTAATAGTAAGCTAAACCCTTAAAAACGTATGAAAGATATAATTTTTCAAATGAATATAATAATTTGGCCTTCAAATGTGTATATTAATAATTTGGCCACCCACTGTATAAATAATAAATTAAGAATTTTATCATTTTAAACAAATTACCTAAGTATTAAAATACTATAATAAATTTTTGAATTTTTACTAAATTTTATAAACGAATATTTTAAGTTTTCTTATTTTATCGAAATTACTTGTTTCTAAATTTAGCTGCGTATTTATTGGCAATTAAACATTCCCTTGTTAGATAGTTAGTTACCCATAGGATTTTAATTAAAAAATTTATTGTTCATTAATAATATTAAGTAGACAAATACAATGATAAGTTTTTGAGGAGGTAATATCCACATATAAACATGATTGCGATACCTTTCTCATAATTATTTAATTAGAAGAAAATTGACTATTTTGTGTGTTTGTTTGTTTTTTGATCACGAAATTATAGATGAAGAAAAATAAATTGATTTAGCAGAAAATCAATTCCAATATTTTAAGCGAAAACTAGATTGGCTTCTTAACAGTCAGCCTCAATGGTGACAGCCTTTTATGTTTGATAACAATTTCAAATTTATCTATTAATGACGTATATTTTATTTTATGTTTCATTATATATTAATGTATTAGAGAAAAATGGGATAATTTTTTCAAAACTCAGCATCTCTACGAATTTTGATGTTTAAATTTTTGAACCGGAAGTACTAAAGCTAAAAAGCCCAAAATCTAAGCATGTCTTTGTTTTGGAAAGAAGACAATTTTTGCACCAAAATCAACTTTGTAGGAGATTTATTTTGAAATATCGAGAGTATCTTGATCCTGATACACATACAGACATATTTTCTAAGATTCAACATTCCCAAGCACTTAAATTGGATACTAACCAAATAACCGAAAATTCATTTATCCCTATGACTTGTAGAGACTGGAACTCTCTTCACCTGTTCGTCTTTCCAACTGGATATAACTTTCAGTCTTTCAAGATCTGCATCCACAGATACCTTCAACTCAGATCCAATCACTGAAATCTCTTCTTATTTTCAAGATACAAGGGTCCACCGGGGACTACAAAGGTTGTAACCTTTTTGGTGCAACTTCTTCTTGTATCAATATCATTATAAAAAAAATACAGAAAAAATCATAATTGAAAATGAAATCTCACACGTTTCAAATATTTCTAAAAACGATAGTAAAACAAATTATTTTCCCAAGTTTCCCACAAGTTTCGCTCTCCCCAGCGTAAATCTGGAATTTCCAAATAAAGTACCCGCAGTTATTAAATATTTAGTCATAAAGCAAGTTTGAAACCATGATGATTTTAGCTATGAGTTCAAGCACTTGGTATGCATGTGCTATTTCGTCGTTTCTTCTTTGTACTAAGAATTGTTTGTGAATCTTTATGACTCAAAATGAACAGTCAGACTCACTGACGCCAGCCGGATTTATTTATTTACAATTGAAGAAAACCAAATAGGGAGATGAAAGAGAAATATGTTTTTTTTAATATGCCTGTCTTGATTGGATGTCGGCTTAAGTGAATTTGAATTTCTCAAATTGAAAATTAATACTTATATAAAATGTAATAAGTATTAACTAAATATCGCTGTTGATTTAGATATATAATAAATATTTAATTGTAATTCTCAAAGAGTAATTTTTATTTCATATATCTATGCAATTCAGAAGCGAGTAAAAAAACTGATAAGAAATTCAGCCTTGCCCATTAGGCTGGTCCTTATTTTGGGTATTTTCGAATTTTTACGCTGACGGAGGTTTATATGGTTCGAAATAAATAAAAAAAAAATATCCCCCAAGTCTCAATTATAACCTGTGGCGCACAGCGATGCAAGTTTCCAATCTAAATAACATAGGGTTTTTGGCATTGAAAGATAGATTTTTTTAATTTAAAGTAATCGTTCAACAGGTTTGAAACTCTGTAGGTTTTATCCTTATAATAGTAGCTATCCTTCAAAATTTGTACAGATTTTTAGCTATTTTAATTTTGGAGTTAAGATATTTAAACCAGCTGCCGCCTGCCCGCATTTGGCTGGCAATTTTCTGGCCAGAGGGTATCCCCCCCAGCTCGCAATTGGTAGAATAAAATAATTTATCACCCCCCCCCCTTCGGTAAGCCACTAGTATTTTCAAGATTGGGTACAGGCCAACATGTTTTTCTAATCCCCCCCCCCATATTAATACAAACTTGTGTGCCAAATTATAGCTCCCTAGCGGCAAAACAGCTAGAATCTGATCCCTTTAAAAATATAGTAGGTATCATAAATTGGCTAATGGCTGAAGGCCGATAAAGTCGAAAAAAAATAGCTCCTTATAACCGTTCGTTAGTTCTTATAAATACATTATTTTTTCTGAATTTCTGCATGTTTAAACTGAAGGCCCTAAAAAGTCTAGAACTGACCATTTTCATATTTGTTTAAAAATTCAAAATTTTGGCCTCAAAATCAATTTTCTATAACATTCTGTTTGAATTATCATGAGTAGGGCTCAGATCCAAATCATAGTCTATTTATCAGTCATTTCTAAAAAAAAGTACACTACCTAGAATAGTTTATCCTGCCCGGAAGGCAGGCTAGTAATTTTAAGTTTAATAAAAAAAATCTATGTTGATTTGCATTCCATAAGAATGAATATTTTTTCATTCGATATCCCATCAATAAATCGCCGATGAAAAGGTTAATGCTGCCCTTGTAATTTTTTAATTGTATGTGTTGGCATTGATGTTTAGTTTAGGATGCCAATCATCATGTTGACTTCTCTCTTTTCCGTGGATGATCTCTTGACCCTGGTACCTACACCACTGTATATGCACAAGAACCGAAAAGCCTAAGTGCGGGGGCCGAAGAAGTGGGGTCACCTAAAGGGACAAGGGCACTTCACTGAGGACAGACAGACAGACACTTCTCAACACACTCAAAACAACCTTCAGGAATTCCTCTCAGAAAATTGTTGCCTACTTTCCAACAATATAGAACCGGATATTCTTAAAGTGCATAAGAATAGCAATGGGAGTCTATCAAATTAATAAATATTCATTCAAATATAATATATTGATTTATGAAACCTATTATTACAACGCATTAATTGTGGTTTGTGATTCATTATTAAAAAAAACATTAATACGCACAAGAATCTCTCATTATAGATTCATTTTCCAGTTTTCTCATCTTTATGAAGGTTTTTTTTAATTAAAATCACACAGTCATTTTCTGGATTTGGCTTTTTAATTCATTAAGGATATAAATTTAAAATACATATATAGTAAAAGAAATTTACGCAAGAGAAAAAGATTGTAAAAATAAACAAAAGACAGCGCATAGGAATGGGAATGAAGCGTGTTTTTTTTTTTTTGGCATTTTTATAATTTTATCTTGAGAGGGAAAAGATTTTTATTGTGTAGAGATTGAAGATAATATACCTACACATGAATAAACATTTAAGAATTAGGAAAAAGAATGAGAACAAACAACCTATGTAGCTTAATCCTAGAACGCACAAGCTTTTTCACAAACACAAAGTCACGAGACGGGCCTGTCGGTCCCACTATATCTTTAATTGGTTTATAACACATTTTTCAATGATTATATTCATGTTTTTTATTAATTTTTATCAGTATTTATAAAAATAAATTATATGTCAATTTTTTTTTTACTGTTTTAAAACACAGAAAACACCTGGCCTGAGAGGCACGTCTTGTGCCTTTTTGTGTTTGTAAAATTGTTCCAAGAAAAAATTAGGTATATACATTTTTCTTTTAGAAAAATCCTTTAAAAATGCTTTTATTATGTGTTAATGAAGTAATATTAAAAACTTGGAATTTATGGGACCAATTTTCTAAAAGTTATTGAAAATAAAAGGTGCAGGCCCGGCTTATACGTTCTAGGGTTAATTAAGTATACTGCTCATAAAAATGTATATCAAAAAATTTAAGAATTTACACTAGTAGAATTTTTTACGCTGATTCTGATAAGATTTTTTTATTATAATACAGTACGACAGGGTTTTGAGTTATGCTCAGTCAAATATCCCTGTAAAAGATGATTGAGAACTACATATTTTTGTAGCGATATAGATATGGATCAGCAATATTATTAATTATAATATAATATTTCTTATATAAATTAAAAAAAAGCATACTCTTTCATGCCAATTCATCCCTTGTTTTTAACTCAATCAGAACTTGATTTATAGTCAAAAAACTAAAACCCAATTTTTTTATCTACGTTTATTATCATGTGGCTTTGAATTTTTTACTCTAAGTTGAATTTTTATTGAGCTAAGTACAAGAAGTAAATTGGAAATAAAAGAGGAAGAAAACGAAATATTTTGATTATAATTATTTCAGTTGCAAATCTATAGCGTTTTAAAAATGTTTCAAAATCTTATTTTATTAAGTTTTGACCGAAAATATGTCAAAACCCTGAGTGTTGTAAAAAGTCAGAAAATGTTAAAAAGAATAATCGTTTTCAGTAAGAATAATACTTAGATTTTCTTATATAAGTTTTTGTTTAATTGTTGTTGTCTTATGATATCTCTAGGATGTTATTGAATATCGACTCAAAATTATACAGATGTCTAAAAATTAACTGCGCATTTCAATAAAATTAAAATAGAGATTAATTAGTTTCTTAGGTTGCTGAGTTGTTTATTTTAAGAGAATTTTCAGCTGAAATTATCTAAACATTTTTGGTTGAAATATTCTCATCAGAATGCACAGTGTTTTTACACCTAATTTTTTAGTCAAATGGACATTTGAACACGACTTTATGCTGCAGCAAATAACGATATTGTCCCCAAGACAATTGCCAAAATTTTATAAAATAAATCTGATATTATTCGAAAAAATAAATGGCACATTAAGACAAACTTCAGTGAATTGAAGTAGGCTAGAAACTGTCTTCTAAAGTTTTATAAGACAATTGATTTTGTTTTAATAAGATAGTCCAGAAACAATCAAAAAATGAAGCATCAAAAAGAGCTTATTCGACTGTGTGAGGAACATCTATAGCTATACCTTTTTAATTTTGAACTAGGGTCATTCTATGTCAAGTCTCCAGGTCATGACAAGCATCCTCTCAGATTTTTATTAAACTTGGCACAATTGATTCTATTACTATCCTGATAACACCTGCAAAAAAATTTTGCTCTATCATTTATAGTTTATTATTATTATTAATTTTTTAGTTTCTTTAATTTGACGCTATCCAAGCCTCGGAAATCGCGCTTTTAACGTGCACTTACAACTTTAAAAATATTTTTATTTTTAAGAGTATTTTAAAACAAATTTGAGCATTCTATATGAGACTTTTTTATTATGGTTTTTGTTAAACAAAACCCGTTTCTTAGTTATTTGAGGGATAAGTTAATAAGAGGATTTTTATCTTTAGGTATAACACACAAACTTTCTGCAAAATTTCATGATGATATCTTTAATAGTTTTCAAGAAAAATATTTTTAATCTTTTGAGTGCACGTTAAAGGCGCAATTTCTGAGGCTCGGATAAGGCCAAATTAAAGAAACTAAAAATTAATAAAAGAAAAAACTATAAATGATAGAGCAAAAATGTTTTCCATGTGTTATCGGGATAGTAATAGAATCAATTATGCCAGGTTTCATCAAAATCTGAGGGGGTAGGTGTCATGACCGGGTGAATTGACATGGAATGACCTACTATTCATTTTCAAAATTGGTTTAGTTAATTTTAAATTCGTATTAAGTGATTTTAAAATGAGATTAAAGGGGATTTCTGAAGAATTATTCCAAATTCGAAATTGATTATTCTAAATTGAAGTTGAAAAAGTCAGTAATGTCTGAAGGTAACAGGCATTAAAATAAAATATGCAAACAAATAGCCCCATCACTTATTAAGAATGGACTTTTCAAGGGCTTATTTTAAAGTGTACTCCACTAGAGAATTAAGATGAATCGGATGATCAAAGAAATGATTGTCAGAATGTGTTCCTATTGTGTTATAGTGAAGCAATAGCTCTTATGACTTAAAATTTGAAGATTATTATGATGATGGTTTAAAAATTGTCCTTGTTCCAATCTTCCAGCTAATCCGAATCCAAAAGTTTTTATTAGTGTGGATTTGTCAGGCTATTCTATTGTATATATATAATAGAAAAGTGATTTGTTGCCAAAGCAAATTAAAATTAAAATTAATGAATTTTTCTATCATTTATCAAAACAATGTCCTCGAAAATCACCAAGAAGTAATATTTATTTTGTTATTATGCAGTTCTTGTTGAACTTTTGATATTTAATATGAATGTAAATAGAAATGAAAGGAATCGGATGATATCAATCGTTTTACAGGATTGTTATCATAAATCGGCACTAGGTCAAACTGGAAGATCGATGGTGGGGACGAGCCAAGTTCCCATCACGCGTGAGATTCGCACATTTCGAGAGAATACCATATATAACATCCATATTACATAAGTCAGTGGATCCGTCTGTCTTCTCTGAACAGTCTTCAGTTTGATTTATGAATGTGAATTTGTTAATTGAAAAATATCCAGAATATACATTAAGCCAATTTATCAGTCAAAGAAATGGCAAATTGCAATATTAATATACATAAAATATAAATTAAGAATGATATTTTAGGATTGGGAATAAATCAACTGGTAACACCACAGGACTTTCACATGCTCACTTATTTGAAATCATCGCGACACTCCTAATTTAGACCCCCTTCCTTTAATTCAATCGGATTAAAATTTATTCACGAGTAATAACTCGTGACACTTTTTTAAGTACCTAATCTCTTATTCACCAGATATTAGAAAAGTGTTTTAAACCACTTGGTTTAACAATTATTCTGATAGTTTAATTAATTTAACGTAGAAATCTGAAAATACAACTCGCAGAAATAAATAAGAGTACTCATGGTTGCCGAAGTCGCAGGCAATCATGAAATTATGGGTAATATACCATACGTAAAGCACGCTAAGTGTACATATTTATATGTCACATTTATAGCCCAGATGAAAATAGTTATGTATGTGTTTTGAGGTGTTTATCTCATAAGGATCACAGATGAAGTGATTGTAGCATTGTGTATTGAGCGATTTTTTCAATAAAAATTAAAATTATTTGGGTTATTTTTAATATAATTGATGACGTTTTTGAAATCACTTTAGCAGATTTGACTTAATGCACTATTGGATATACTGATCAGTAACAGTTGATATTTCTGCTAGGAAATTTCAAAGAAGATATGCCGAGTCGAATATGCTAGTCAGCTAAATTATATATAGATTAATTAATCAAATTATAAAGTAAAAACTTACTACTTTTGATGAATTAGAAGATCAATAATATCCATTTTGTTTACCTGAAACAATAAAAACATCTTTATTAAAAAAATTATATTGAAAATGAAATATAATATTTTTGGAGAGTCGTGATGTGAAAATATTCTGAAATTTATTAAGTATACAAAAGTATATAAATAAACTGGTGTGGTCACCACACGACTTTGAAATCATCGCGATACTCCTAATTTTTAGTCACCTTTTACGACAAGCAGAGGATACTATGGACCTATTCTACCCCAGGTCCATAGGGGTCTAAGTGTGCAATACTTTTTTTATAATTAACCGTTATTGGTAGAAAGTAGGGAAATTTCTGTTTATTTTTTATCAAAATTGTTTTAACAGTTTTTAGATATTTTGAAAAAATGAAGCAAATATCTATTCCTATCTAACTCATTGTTTGACCATACGATGGATAGATAGTATGCGTATAGTAAAATAAAAACTTAAAATATTAATTTTAATTTTTTTTTCAGAGTATTTAAATAATTGTAAACATGAAATTTTTAACCGACTTCAAAAAAGGAGGAGGTTCTCTATTCGACTGATTTTTTTTTTTTTTTTTTGTGCCTATGTTACCTCATATCTCCGCCAATTGTGAACCGATTTTAAATAAAAAATTTGCGTTGGGTTCAGTCTACCTTCCGATTGGTCCCATTTTTTTCATAGGTATTAGACCTTTTTTGTTAGGTTTGTTCAGGCCTAACTTCTTTGTTTATGGACCTATTTCAATGATTCTTTTTTATTGGAAAGGGGTATCTTAGGGATGGTGTCATATTAATTTGGTTAAGTTCTGATGATATGAACACTATTAATAACATCACTAAAAAGAGAAAAATAAAAATAATTTTTAAGAAAAAAATAAAAGCGACTTCAAAAAATTAAATGCAACAAATAAAATACACTAAAAGGTATAAAATAATTATTATCCTATTTAGTTACAACTAAACGACGAAATATTAACATGAAATTACTTTTTGAAGTCGGTGCCAAACAAACTATACCTATAAGCGAGCGTACCCACCAAACGTACTAAGTAAGATCCTTCGAGTGCGATTCATAAAAGGTATATGTTTGGCACCAACTTAAAAAAGTAATTTCATCTTAATATTTCGTAGTTTAGTTGTAACTAAATAAGATAATAATTATTTTATACGTTTTAGTGTATTTTATTTGTTGCATTTAATTTTTTAAAGTCGGTTTTTATTTTTTCTTAAAAATTATTTTTTTATCTTGAAATTTAATTTAAAAAAACAGTTTTTGAAAAAGTCACGTCTCTGCTCATGTAAATTGTTTTGACATGATGAGGGGGACCTTCAGGAAGACACTCTCGATAAACCTAGATAGCGTTTAAAATGCAAGACAAGCTGTAGGACCCTCGCGACTATAAGTACAAGTACAAGGCAACATATTAAAACATTATTTTTGTAAATTGAAAACTTCCGGCAGGTCGATTTCAATAGCTCTTGACAAATGTTGAAGAATTGGTAATTTTTTGTTAAGATGAAACTTAGCAAAAAGATGGAGCTTATAATGAAAACTTATAATCCAAATCTTAAATTAATTTAATGGATTTTGGTGAGGCAATCCAAGATTCAAAAAAAAGAGATAATTATAATTATCCTTTTTATTCAAATCCGACGTTTCGAAGGTTCATTCCCTCCTTCTTCAGGGTTTTGAAAGGTCAGTGAAGTAATCACTACACTAAATTCTGCTGAGAATGAAATACTGTATAATATTGTTAAAACCCTGAAGAAGGAGGAAATTAACCTCCGAAACGTCGGTTTTGAATAAAAAAAGATATTTTAAATTATCCCTTTTTTTAACCTTGAACTGCCTCATCACAATCCATTAAATTTCATTTATCAGTCGGTCTTCAAAAACTAATTCAATCGTCTTAAATTAATTGCTACAACTAATAAAGAGCTTCCCCACATAACGATTCGATTGTTTTCAGATTTTCATTTTTCAACAAGAAGTTCATACAGACTTTTTCGTTCCTTGTTGTATAAAAATAAACACGTTGCACAAGAACGAACTTTATATGATTTTTTGTTTTTGAGTTACTCTGAGCTTGATATCTAGTCACCCAACAAAGAGTAGCAAAAAATTATGCTTCATCAAGATTTTTATCCACGTTTCAGATATTTCTAATCACGATTAATAAAAAAAAAATGATATTTTTGAGTGAATCCAACAGCCCAGCGAGGTACCAAATACAATTAGTTTGACATCTTTGGATATCTTTTGGTTTCAAATTTCATTTCCTTGGAATTTTTTATTTTTTATTATTATTATAATTATTATTTTTTGGAAATCACAAACATAAAAGTTTTAATTTTATTTTAGATCTTTTCACTTTATGTAGATTTGAAGTAAAATGAAATATATCAAAACTTTCAGCAAGACCTTCCTAAAAACTTAAACCGCATCTGTTTTGTCTGTTCAGGTGCTTAACGACTTTTAAGATGATTAGAGCGAAAACTTGCATGAAAATTGCATAGTCTAATTCATTAGGGTTTACATAATATAGACAAAAATTCATTCATTCTATAATATATTCATAACAGCTCTGTAAAATTCACTGGTGCGCATTCCCGATGTCAGATATATATACAGACAATCTAATAGAATATTTATTCATATTTATATGAGTCCACCTCATAGGGTAGTCAATTGGCCCGGATTTCTATTTTTGGAACTCGGATTCGATTCCTGAAAGGGTGAACACAACCCTTCTGACATGAGAGAAAAATTATCATCCATGGCAAGTCAAATTTAATAGATGACACTATGTGGTGATTTCTTTAGAAATTTAAAGCCTTCTATAGATAATTATAACTTTTATAGACAGACTTATAGTTGAAAATTATTTCTTTAATTTCAGGGAATCTAAAAACTTGTATTTCTAATAAAAACTTATTGCGACAGGTACATTTATTTAATAAAGATATGTGGAAATTAAATTATCTATTATCTATCTATTTTTTCAAGAATTCCCAAAAAATGTAATTGTGTTAATTAATAGTTAAATTTGATTTGTTAAGAAAGAATAATTACATACATTAAAAATAATGCGACAATAAATTTATTATGGATTGCAAATAGTCGTCGCATTGTATGTAATTTATTTCACTAGGAGCTAAAACATTTGACATTTTTATGTGTGAACGATATCAGATGTTTTGAAATGAAAACACTTTTTATTTTTAATTGTTTCAGGAAAAAAATAGCAAATTTCATAAGACAGTTTAAATCCAAAGAAATAACTTATTATTCCATGAAGGTATACCATGGAATTGATATTGACTGGAATGGAATGGATATTGACTGGAATTGAAAAGTTTCAGAAATGGACATAATAATAAGAGACACCCACAGCTGTAACCCCTTACAGAAATGTGTTTTTGATCTGTTCTTGTAATAAGATAATAAATCTAATTAAACTGACGTGGTCATCCATAGAGATTTACCATACACCTGTGCTTTCACTTATATTTAATATTTAATATAATTATAATTATCATTTCCGTCCATAATGTGTATTAATTTAAGTTTTTATGTGTGACTTTTTACTTTACCATACAGGGTATGGTTAAGTATTTTAATCGTGCATGAAAAAAGTGATTTTTTTCCTTCTTTTTTTCAAAATATCTAAAAAACTGCTAAAACTATTTTGATTAAGAAAATTGAGCTAAACCATGGCATTTTTCTCTACAAAAAAGCTCTAATAAGTGAACATGGAAAAAATTATATTTTTCGAGATAATAATTGTTTTGTCAAAATGTCTGTTAGTTAGTCTGTGCGTTACCAAATTTGTGTACGAGCTAGCTCAATAACTACTGGGAATATCGAAACCAAATTTCACACGTAGTTTTGGTCCATTGAGATTAAGAGCTGATTAGATTTTGGTGCATATCGACCCAATATTAAGGGGGGTCGAGGGGGGGGGGTTAAAAATTAAAAATCTAGGTCGTTTGAGCAAACTCAACCAAATTTTGTATACATAATTAGTGGACCCCCTGAAGTCTAAAAATTCAAAATCTAACCCCAAAAATGGGGGGGGGGGTTAAGGTCAAAAAATGAAAATCTTGGCCATTACCAAATTCAACCAAATTTTGTATACATAATCAGTGTGCCCCTAGGAGTCTAAAAAATGGAAAACTAACTCCCTCCCCTACATGATTATAAATAATTTTATTAAATATTAATGTAAGTGAGGGGCCAGGTTGTATGGTAAAGTCAAGTGGATGGCCACATCAGAACACGTCAGCTTATTTATTTATAAACTAGCGTTTCGTCGACTGTGCCGACTTCCTCGGGGCATCAAATAGTCAGTTAGTTAATTAGTTAGATCAATGTGTGATGTGACTATTTGAAGCCGTGAAGAAGTCGACAAAGTCGATGAAACGTTTGTTGATAAATAAAAAAGTCTCACATAAAAACTTGTACTTATTTCCAATTACAAACTTTCAAATTTAATATAATAATTTATAGATAGGTAATCATTTACGAATCTTTATTATTTAAGAAGCAGAAATATTTATAATTTAATATTAAAACAATAGTAATGAATTATAAAAATATTAACACTAGATATTGGTATATCATATACATAATTTCACGAATTATAATTAAAGAATAGTTATTATCAAGACAACGCCTTAAAACGATAAAATCATTAAAAAAATATGTTTGTCTAAAACTAGGAAGTCCAAAATATAATCATTAAAATATAATTATTTTTGAATGAATGAGCTTTTTACCACTTTTTATTTTTGAGTAATCGTGAGAATAGGCATACAAACGACAGACAGAAAATATTCATGTATGAAAATAATTTTTCGCCACCATGAGTTTAGGTGGTGTAGAAATTATTCTAGAATACACTCGGAGAAAAAAAATTATTTTTAAGCATGATTTTTTCTATCTGTGCTGAATTCGATACCCACAGCAATCCATGAAGCCATTAATGGAAAATCATTAAAAGTTCGTTTCGGTGAAAAATTTCTAATTCGATAATAAAGAACAAAGATTTCATAGTCCTAAGCTTTTGGTAGCAAAATTCAGAAAATCAGATAAAAAATAATATTATTTTGAATCCAAAAAAAGTATTATTTTGTCATTTAGAGCCCTGACGAATCAATTGTAATAGATTGATGAAGAGAGCAAAGCTCTCGAAATTATAGTCTCGTTATAAATAAATTGAAAATTTATTTTTCCAACAGAAGACACAGTCTTTTATTGTCTCCTTTAATTTATGAAAATTCGGCAAAAAGAATCTTTCAATTTACTTTTTTTAATAATTTAATAAGTAGAGTGTAGACGTTGGTACTTTTGAATTAGGGCTTATTAAAAAGTAAAAATGGAAATTTCCAAATATTCCGCTGATCTGTTTTTGGGTATTTTATATATTTTTGAAACTACAGATCTTCAGAATCTCTTGTTGAAAAATGCCGAAAATAAGAAAAATTGAAACTGTATATGTTTTTGAAATAAATGATATAAAATTAAGCACTCAAATTTTTATTAATAATATAAATATTTTTTAAAGTTTCAACTTCATCTCAAATCTTTTGCTGTTGAAAAAAGTTGCCAAATTTTCAAAATTTGAGTAGAGATTACAATTTTGAAAAAATCTCAATTTTCTTTTGTAAATTTCAATAATTATAAATTCATCAACAGACATAAATATTTTCTCATTTATTTTAGAGGTTAGTTTGATGCATTAATTAATAATTAGTTGATGTATTTGTAAAACAAATTCAAATGCTTATCTAAGCCGGAAATGTCCTAGGCTAGCTATATAAGTAATTAAACACCCTTGTTTTAATGAATATTCAATTGTTTTATTAAAGGAATGATTTGTTATTGTTACATATTTATATATTTGATTTAATTAGAAAATGTTTTATAGTTAAAAAGAACGGATATTGTATAATCAAAATATTTATTATTGAATCACAATAGAATCGTAATAATCGTAAGAATGAACATAGAGAAATTATATGACAAGTGAAAGGGATTGGAGATTATAATTTACAACGGAAACATATGCACGCATGCATGGGTTTTTGTTAAAAATCAAAGGAAATTAGGCAACGGATGAAAATATCAAGCATATTTCAAGACGATGGCCAAATTCATTTCTATACCTGGCTGATTCTCAAAAAAAAATCGAAAAATGACTCTGATAATTTGATGGAATTTTTTTTAAATTATTACGGAATTTCTTTTATTGATTTGATAGCTAATTGTCTAAAACGTTATAGTGGTCTCCAACTTTTTTGAGTTTAAAGGGGGTGAGGGGGTCCATATAGTTATGGGTTCAGAATAGTTCCAAAAACAAAATATGTGATACCCGGAAAAAAAAATATGATTAATGGTGAGAGACTACATGGAACATAAACTTGTTCTTGTACTGGTTTACTGGACCGTCGCTTAGAACATCAACACCAAAAATTTGCATGAGGGAGGTGAGGGAATGAGAAAACGAAACATTATTGCACAAAAGTAGAAAAAATAACCTTATAATTTCTCATGTGAATGTACGATACTTTATTAATACTAGAAACATCCACAAATATATGATAAATGATACATAAATAAGCGCTTAAATTTTTAAAACAAGGGGTGAGGGAATGACGGTCCAAAATGTAAACTTGTAAAAAAAAAATCTCATAACTCATAGTCCAGTCTGGCATATTTTTAGAATATCAATATTGCCAACTTCTAAAAACAATAAGGAGGCGTTCACTATATAATTTGAAATTAGTTTTTATCCTAATTTTACACAAGGGTGAGGGAATGATTCATTTTTTAAGGACGAATTTAAAAATATATTTTGGAACTTTTCTGTTTGTCGTGTTTAAACTAAATACACATTTATGTACAGCCAGTACTATTATATATGAATAAATAATAAGATAGTACAGTTATAAGAAACTTTTCGAATTAGATCTTTGAATCTATGTGAATTTGACGGTTGGGACACAGTGAGGAAATGATTTTAGGGTATTTACTCGAACATATATTTTTTATTTAATATAAAAAAGATAAAAAGATATGTATTATAATTTGGTACGCCTAGGGATTCTTTGTTACGAAAACTTAGGATCCCATTTCACAGGAATGAACAAAGACATCAATTTCGATTTTTTTTTACAATCAGCCATCTACTCATCACATTGCAATTTCAGAAATGAATAGAATTTATCAATTTCTAAAGGAATTTTTCTTATTACTGAGATTTTCAATGCATATATTTAAAATTTTATGGCGTTTCACGCTAATACGAAATTCTTATTCATCATCAGGTCCAAGTTTTAAATTAAAATCACTTTGGAGTGAACGACCTATCTTGCAGATTGGAAAAAAATCAAGAAAAATTATTTGAAAAAAATAAATAAATACAAACAATCACTTGGGTGAAAGAAAAGGCAAAGACCTTGAGGAATCAAGGTTAAGAGCCAAAGCGCCAATAAAACAAAAGAGATAAATGACAATTATAGGATACTTTTTGTTGTTGTTTTTTTACCTTCGGGTAAAATGTTTTTTACCAAAATATTCTTCAGCAATTTACATATTTTCCTTCGATTGTTCTAGAACCAAGGATTTTTTTCTTTTTAAAATCATTTTAAATAAGTTCGCGAATTTCCCTTTTGCGAATTCTTCTTAAGTGGAAAATGTCAGGGTTAAAATGAGATTATAGGATTCTAGGATGATAATCCGCATAGCGAGGTCTTCTTCACAAGTGGCCTAATTTTATTAAATTTCATCTCAAAAGGCCAAAAGAATTAGTGAGATGGAAACAATTAAAACCAAGATCACGATAAAGAGGGGGAAATATTAAACTACAAGTAAGAAAAAAAATTGTTTTTCTATGCTTCTGCTAAGGAAAAAAAAGTTTTAAACACCGCTGTGGATCGAGGAAGGAATTTGTTTCCTTCATTGACCCCTTGAAACCCTGAAGAAGGAGGGAAGAATCCTCCAAAACGTTAGTTTGAAAGGAATCCAATAAATTACACCTTATTTGGATATGTGTTAATTTTTCTTTCCTGACTACCTCTGGGCTGCCTTCCATTACTTTCAATTAAACTACAATGAAGTGAAACTAGGTAGAATAATGTAATGGCTAAAGCGTTTATTTTCTATCCAGAAACCGCTGGAGTTTTTGTTTACAAAAGAGTCAGTCTTTTATAATTAAAATTTTTTTAATTTTTTAATTTTTAATTTACTTGTAAAACACCACTATAACCCTTTAAAAACTCCTGTGTTTAATATGTTCCACTATAAACCAACACCGCTTTGCCTAAATGTTAACATGTGACCCATTTGTTTCTGAAATAAAAATTTTAAGAAAACCGAATCGATTGTTTTCTTTTTGCATTTTTTTTTTTTTTTTGATCAAAATGTTTTATTTCTATATTAAAATTTTACATTATTATTTTTTATTTTACAATTATTTGAGCATCGAGCGAATAAATACTCCCTTCCCATGTCCATATTTACAACAATGCTGTTTTTTATTTTATTTAATCATTTTTATAAATTTTAGTGGAAAAATTTTGAAAAAATCCACAACTTGATAATTAGGGTCTATAATTATTTTGGTCCAAATAAGTACATGTCAGCTACTTTTCGATTTGGTTCAGGTGATCGCCCTTTGCTCTGACGACATAATGGGCTCGTTTTTCAGCATTTTCAATCACTTTTTCGAGTGTTGTTCGTGGTATTATTACGCCACTGAAATCCCACAATTAATCCACAAAAAGCCTTCCTATGATCCAAAAGTGGCCTGGTGTGGCATTTCTGCGAAGTGTGTGATTGAGCTGTACTTATTCGGAGACGAGCGGTCGAATAAGGTGATTATGACTGGCACCGCGTTTGCCTGATTTAACGCCGCTAACTTTTATTTGTGGTGATATTTGAAATCAAAAGTGAACATCGACAAGCCACGGATTCTGGCTTAACTTAAGACCAACATCGAACGTGAAATAGCGGCTATACCAAGAGCAACACTCGAGAATTTTTTTTTATGATAATGATGAGATAAGGAGTTACACCAAAAAGGTGCAACCACTAAAAGCCTCGGTTGGCCCCTCCATCGTGAAAAGAAGAAGAAAGAATTTTATGGGTTGGGCGGAGGTCGAAGGTATCTGTGGATACGGGTCTTAAATAGCTGAAGGTTATAAGTCGCGGGAAAGATGGTGGCAGGGAGCGAGTTCCAGTCTCTGGAGGTCATAGCGATAAAAGAGTTGGCGAAAGCGCTTGTTCGACTTTTATCCAATTTGACAGCGAAGGGGTGCTGAGCGTTAGAAAACCGCGTGTTTCTCGTAAAGAGGGCATTAAGGGGGATAAGTGATTTCAGCTCGACTGAACAGACACCGTGATAGTATCTGTAGTACAGGGAAAGGGCAGAAACGGTTCTTCGGTGAGCCAGGGAGTCGAGTGAGTTGGTTAGAGCCGGGTCTCCTATTAGTTTAATTGCTCGCTTCTGAATTGCATCCAGTGTAGCAAGAGAATGCTTGGATGCACCCCTCCACAATTTGAGCCTTATACAGTATAAGAAGTTGACTGGGAGTATAAGAGCGTCTAGACCTAAATAGGAGACCAAGCTTGCGCGCTGCAGCTTTAGAAGTGGTTGAGATATGGTCATTCCATGAAAGGTCCCCTAGAGATATTGATTGAAAATGCCGAAAAACGAGCCCATTTGTCGTCAGAGCAAAAGACGATCACCTGAACCAAATCATATTCGAAAAGTAGCTGACATGTATTTATTTGGACCAAAATAAATGCCTAATGCAAAGAAAAAATAGATTCGTTTTTCTTTAAATTTTTATTTCAGAAACAAATGGGTCACATGTAGATGGTCCACCCTGTATATATGGAGTCATGCTAATAAGCATCTTGTCTTTTATTTTTGTGAAATCTACAAAGAATATTTTAAAATCGCAGGGAAGTGGTCAAAAAATTAAACAACAGAGTTAGTTAATCAATTTTCCAGGCGTTTCGTCACTTTATTGAGACTTCATCAGTAGCTTCGTTTGTCCAAAAATGTTTTAACTGTGTTTTAATGGAAAATGTTCGTTGCTGACTGTCTTATAGCTGAGAGATTTTTGACAAAAGAGTTATATTGAATGAGGTAAAATAAAAAAATAATAACAACTTATTTTTTTCAAAGAATTTGTGATATAATAATTAACTATGTAAGAAAAAGAAATTTTTATCTCTTTGGTTCATTATTTTCAGCCACTGATGAAGTCTCAATAAAGTGAGGAAACGTCTGGTAAATTGAATAACTAACTCTGTTGTTTAATTTTTTTGTCCACTTCCCTGCGATTTTAAAATATTTAATAAAATATGGACGCGAATGATGAAATACTATATCTACCAACAATTTTTATATTTTTAAATTTTTTAAATTTACATATCATTAATTTAAAGTTGGATAGTAGTATCAAATGTAAATGACTGAAAGAGACGATTTTTAAATTCATAAGAAACAAAGATAGTGAAGAATTCATTTAGCCAACAGTCAATGTAAGTAATTATATAATTTGTAATCGGTTGAGAATCAGGAATAATCATAAAAGGGTGTCATCTATTAGATCAGATGGAATATTTAATATTATTTTTAATTATATGTCACTAGGGTCGTTTTTTATCCCCTGCGAATCGGACCCGAGTGCCAATAACAGCGAATTAATCCAGCAGAAGACACACTCTTTTGTTGTCTCCTTCAATCCAGTTCAAATTTTTTTTATCATTTCCTAATTGATAAAAAATACAGCTGAAGATTACTTAAAAACATACCCAATATTTTTATGAATTTATTTTATAATAGAAATACAATTATTTTTTTATTAATTATTTATTTATTAAATTTGAAAATAAAACATTTCCAACCCTATTCATGATACCCAGTACTAGTCACATCCTCAAATGATAAAAGACAAAATTATAATATGTATTTATATGTCATTATTGGTGTCCATGATTAATAATTAAAGGAATCGTAGGGAGTTGGACAAGACTTTAAATTAAATTAAATACAAGTTTTGATTAAATATGCCATACGTTTCGTTGCTGTTTTGCAACTTCCTCAGTGACTCATTATTATTAAATATATATTAAATAAGTTTAATAAATGAGCCACTGAGGAAGTTGCAAAACAGCAACGAAACGTATGGCATATTTAATCAAAACTTGTATTTAATTTAATTTAAAGTCTTGTCCAACTCCCTACGATTCCTTTAAATAAATAATAAATAAATAAATCTTTATTCCTCGACCTGCTTAGAGGCACAAGTCCTCGGTGGCTAGGTCCTCCAAACATCAATACAATCTAGCTACAATACATTAATAAACATCAATACAAATTAATTACAACAATTTAACAAAAAAAAAAAAAAAAATATGTATTTATATTCTAAGCCCAAGTTTTATGAGATACGATTCACTACGCTTTCACTCTTCTGGAGAAGTAAATATATTTCTGACAAAAATTCATATATGTGAAATGTTTATATTAAACATATGTTGAAGGTATGTATTCGGAACAACAATCTCAAGTCTTTAGAAGAGGGCGTCGAAAATGTTAGGACGTTAAAAAATTCAGAAGAAAGCAACGGAAAACAAACTCCGAGAACAATTTTCCCAGGAAAAGTACTAGTATATGTTTTCCATAGTAATCGTAAACGCTCAGAATCGAATTTTGCACTCGAAGAAGAAAAATAGAAGAGAGCGGAATCCTGGTGAGGCTAGACTATAATATTTTCACAAAAAGAACTTTCCAAAATCACCCATCGGTAGAAATAATATTCTACTACTTTTCTATTTATAGTAAAACTTCCAGAATCCTTGGACAATCAGATAAGTTAGCTCACGGTCATATAATGTGCAAACCACCTAATCAGAACAGAATATAACCACAATCTGAAAAATATTATGACCAGAAGAATAAATTGACCACCAGCCATGTTTAAGTAGACAAACTGGACCTAAAAGAAGAAGAAGAAGAAGTAAATTAATAATAAAATAAATAAATATTTTGTGAGGTAAAGCGATTTTAAATCAAAAGTTATTGATGTTAATCTTGTTTATAATATAAATAAAATGAAAAAAATTATATAAAAAAATTGCATAACCAAGGTGATTAATGATTAAATTGAATCCAATGAATATCTAGTTTCAAACACTTGACGTATTTTCATATTTATAAACCAATAGCTTCTATCTAATATATTTATACGAACGAACATGAATAAGCAGTAGAGCCTGGCGTTTATGCAACCGCTGCCTTTTAAAGCACATAAAGCTGCGTAAGAGCCAGGGGTTCCCGTTAATTCCCTCTACTGGTCTAATGCAAACACATTCTGAAAAGAAAAGAAAATTCTTGGTTTTCAAAAAATATTTTTCATTCACTTTAAAATAAATGCACTTGTTCAGCGTTTCTCAACCTTTTTTGGCCCGCGGACCAGTAAATTTTGTAAATGAAATTCGCGGACCAGTGATATTTTTTTAACAACAAGATTTTACTAGGTATTAAAGAACTACTACATAAGTTAATTGTAACATTTTTATTATCATTTACTTACAATAATATTTAAATGTAAAGATATGTAATTATATATACATATAAAAATTAAGTATATACCTAAAGCTTTAACAAAAATCACAGAAAATTAAAAAAAAAATCACTCTTACGATTACTAAAAAAATAATTCAAAATCATTTACAAAAAATGTAATTTGTTGTTTGTTTGTAATAATAATTATTAATAGATAATAAACCCTAGACAAAAATTACAACAAAAAATGTCAGAAATTACAAAAAAAAAAAAATCACAAAATCATTGCATATGAACACAACAATATAATCCAACATGTGATACTACACTAATAATTAAATATCTATAATTTTTATATTGGCATGTAATGTTAATGAGAAGATTGCACTTTTAAGCATTTCGGGAATTTTTCTTCAGTGCCGTACTAATCATAAATTACATAGAATTAAAATTAGTTTAAGATATTTCTATTTCGTAATTTTATAAATTAAAATTTAGTTATTATTATTTATTTTTTGATAAGTTTTTTCGCGGATAGAAAAAAATTGTCCGCGGACCTCTGGTGGTTGAGAATAGCTGCACTAGACCAATAAAAGAAAAGAGAGAGAGAAAAAAAGTAAATACGATTAATTTTCTCAGGTTTTAAGAATCGATTAATAGTTTTTGATATACTAAGGGATAAAAAATACTAGTATTATTAATAAGTACTTTTTGCTAAATTTTAATGATTTGAAAATGTTTTGTTGGCGAACCATTCGAGATTTAAAGCTGAAACTTGGCACAGAGGTTCAGAGTATTAATAAAAATATAACTATTAAATTTTACTTTATTATACACCTGTCCGATATATCCTATCTACATATAAAAATTTTATTTTTATGATGTTATGTATTTTTAAACAGGAAGTTCCCAACACAGAGGAACTACAATTTACTATAATTGATTCTTTGTTTTGGAAATACGACTTTTTTATTTTTTTATTTTTTATTTAGATTTATCATTTGCATCAAAATTCAGAAATAATCTTCGCATTTTATTCGTATTGAAAAACCAATATTTTGAGTGGATTTATTAGTGTAGTCTGTAGTTCATACCGAGTAAAATATTTATTTTTTCTCAATTTGAACTAATATATAACTTGAAATTTCTGTATACTTCTTTTTCTTTCTATTTGAAATAGAATATAAAAAGTAAGAATGAAAAAATATATAGTAAGTAAAAGTCACTTTATATTGGCTTAAATAGAGAAATTTAGTGTATTAAAAAAGAAGGATTCAATTAAATTGTCAAAACTTTGACGGAAACATTGAAACGAATAATTAAAAAAATCAATAAATAAAAATAAAGGCTGCTGTTTTTTCTTATAACGTTTTTATATGATTTTTTTTTACAAATATTATTATTCTAATGTCAAAGACTTTCTCTATTTGTGCTGAAGTTTTTTTTAATAAAACTCGGTCAATTATTTATTTTTATTAATTATTTTACAATAAAAAAAAAATTGTAAAATTTGACTGTGACTTTACCTGTAAAAAAATAGCTATTATAAAATATCTAAATATGTAATTGAGAAATTTTCAACTTACAGAATATTTTATTAAATATTAGTATGATTTCACGATACTTTTATAGTGAATATTAAATTTTTCTAATCTCAACTAAGGGTAGCTCTTTAAGTAAAAAAAAATATCAGTTGAATTGTTTAAAATAATATCTAATATCGAAATTCTACTCAAGTCCAACTAAGCACTATAAGTTGAATCTAAAATTAGAATGTTACTTCATTCATATCCATAGTATAATTATTTAAAACAGGAATAGTAGGGAATTGGATAAAATTAAAAACAGAGTTTTTTTAATGGGCCAGGTTTTTCGTCAATTTTATGCCTGGAGCACCGAGCGATGCCCGGTAATTTTTTGCCTCTAAATTGCTTAAGTTTCAAATTTCAGGGCTCTTGGGCTTACCGAAGAAGAGATATATATGAACGATTAAAATATTTATTTTGCGACATGACTAATTTACACCCCCTTCCTTTATTTCAATCGGATTAAAATTTATACACGACTAAAATATCATGAGACTTAATAAGTACACCAATTTTTAGCGAAATCGTTACAGCCATTTTCGAGAACCCGATTCTATATTTAATAATATAAGAAATAACATGGTATATCTGAATAAAAACGACGACAAATTTTAATTATTAAAGAATAATCGTTTCCAAGATTGTTGATTACTGTGAGCCAAGATTATATTAATTAAAGATTAATAATGTTTTGTCTAATAGTAAAATTGTTTTTTGACAAAGAGTGATACAATGAGCCACTGAGGAAGTCATAATAAATTGACGAAACGTTAAGCCCATTTAAAAGAAGCTCTATGTTTTTAATTTTATCCAATTCCCTACTAATCAAATCCTGTTATAAAATTAGATTTTTTAATGATATCAAATTCTAGAATAATTTACATTCGCTTTTGGCTTTAATTACTCTCAAGTAGAATTTTGGAAAAATTCGATTATGATTGTGCTAGATACTATGGATCTCTGTGAAATTACTGGAGTTATTAAATTCAATATTTTTAAAGATAGATATTTTTCTTAATTTTATAAATGTTATGGTTTATTTAGTCACTCAAATTAAAACAATTTTTTGGAAAAAATTATTAAGTGCTACATCGGCAAAGTTAATTGGGAACTAAATTTTAGTGGATTTCTCGACGCGTTTAAAAATACAAAGAAATAAAAGAAAAAGTAAAAAAATTGTCAAGATTCGGTGTACGCTAATTTCTTTTGTATATTTTTGCCTGAATTTTAATGAAGTCCAATTGAATATTTAGTCACACAAATTAAGCAAATAGAGTAATTTCAATTTTGTTAAGGGAGAATGCTGTAGGTTCTTGGTGAAACATATTAAATAAAGTAAAGAAAATTTTTTGAAAAATGTTTTTTTGGAACTTTTTCAATTTTTTTTTTTAATATAAAATACTATGTAGGTTTCACATAAATAAAAGATCAGATTCTTGTTTAGCACGAGTCAATATAAAGGACCTTTGTGAACTCCTGAAGATGGGCTTATACCCCGAAATATATATTGAATCGTACTAAACAAGCACCGATCTTTTATTTATGTGAAACCTACCTAGTATTTTATATTAAAAAAAATTTGAAAAACATTTTTCAAAAAATTTTCTTTACTTTATAGTGTAATTTCAGTTTAGTTAACACTTTTTATTTCATAGATTTACTAGACAGTTTCCGTCACCATTGGTAGACTATCTTCAGTAGTACCTAATGGAAAAACGAAACATTTTATAAGATTTTTTCTATTATGGTATATAGAATTATACAAAATAAAAACCATAAAATTTCATATTTATAGTTGCATACAATTTCGTTCAAGATTTAAAATTTGACACTCCAATATGGATATTTCAATAAATTTCAAATTTCAATTATTTTTTAAGAATGTTATTATTTCTTTCAGTAGGTGCTCCCCTCTTTTATGAGCGAAAACAACTATTGCCATAGTATGAAATGGTGAAATAATATCAAAACCCTCCTGATGACAAAATAAGGATGACGCGACGCGAAAGTCAAAATTACACATAATTAATTTCATGACGGAAAAATTGTAATAGTAAATTTAATGTAAAAGCTTGTAAATTGTTTTTTATTCAATCCACGATATTTATATTAAGTGTTAATAAATGTAGAGATGTAGCAAGACTTTAATTAAGCCAATCCAGAATGATCGATGAGTTAAGTGAATCACTTCATTGGTAATTCTCTGAACATTATCAGACCGCTGATAAATGAAATCAACTTAAAATTGAAAGAAAAACCAAAAACTTTTTCAACATTCTGCATCAATTTTGCAAAATGACATTTTTTTTTAGTCAACTAACGGTTTGATATAGGATTTAAAACACAAGTATAAAAAGGCGCTGAAATTAAAAATCCATAATAGAAAATCAATGGTATTGTCTTCTGCTTGATGTAAATAAACATATATCTGTGAATATATAAAATTCATTTGTTAGGGACCATAGTTTCAAAAGCTTGGCTTTTATCTTCAATATTTTTAATTAAAACTATTTTATATGTTCTTTCTCATAGGCACAGATAATGTTTAATTAAAAAGACCAAAGATTCAAAATTAACTCCTAAATAATAATTTATACATACATATATATATATATATATATTATATATAGATATTTGTTTATTTGCATCAATCAAAAGACAATCTTATTGATTTCCTCTTAAGAATCAACATCTCTGCTACTCTCTCAGCAAGAAAAAATATATACCTCTGAAGAAGGAGTGAATAAGGTTCCGAAACGTCGGTTTATGAATTAAAAGATAGTTTAAATTAACTTATTTTTTTTCAAATTTTGGACTACCTCATCAATATCCACTCAAAAATATTTACAATTTTATTAGGAATTCACAGGACTCTGAGAAAATGTTGCATGGTAAGTCTGAGAACGGTCTGAGGTAGAATGGTGTAACATACCATTAGAACAATTTAGTTTTGTTAAGGGAGAATGGTGTAGGTTCTTGGTGAAACATATTTAAATAAAGTAAAGAAAATTTAAAATTTTTAAAAAAATTTAAAGTTTTTCTCTGTGAACTCCTGAAATGGGCTCGTACCCCGAAATATATAGTCATGCTTACAAGCATCTTGTCTTTTATTTTTGTGAAACCTACCTAGAATTTTATATTTTTAAATTTTCTTTACTTTATTTACAACAATTTAGGACGAATTTGAGCTCATTAATAGATAAATTAATTCCTTAGTAGAGATTCGATTTTTAGCATTTTACATTTGGAAGTTCTGACAAGCAAGTACCTATAGTAACAAAGCAATTGAATTCAGAGAGGCAGCCAAAAATATATTTTATTTTTTAGTTTAAGAAAAGTAAAATCTATTTCATCAAAATTCAGAGATCTGTCAACAAAGCTGTGAAGCTATAAAGTTAAAATTTAGATGAAAGGTTCAACTTTTTGATGCAATCTGTTGTACCAAATTTCAGTACATTTGCAACAAGTATTTAGGATTTCCTGTTTAATGTTTTGAAATATTTTGATTTTTTGAATTTAATTCTTTGATTTGGAAATTTCAATGTTAGAACGAACGTTCTACGACTCGATGTTCTTGAGTTATCATAGAACAGTGATCTCCAAAGTGGGGAACGGGTACCCCGAGGGGTAAGCAGAAAATTCTAGGGGTTACCCCACATTTCTCTTCAAAATACTTTATGTCCTTTTGTAATTTATAAATTGCATGTATTGTTTCAATTAAAATAAATAAATTTAAAAAAAACTCGATTTTCTGCATTTTTCCGTTTATTTCCTAAAAAAAAAATCATTTTTGACACAGACGCACATTTTATTATAATTTTCGTCATAAGGGTAAGCGGTAAGCGGTCAAAAAAGTTTGGAGATCCCTGTCATAGATGACTGAAAGACAGAAAAACTCTTGTTTGAAAATGATTTTTGTTTTCTTTCTAGACATTTCTAAACATGAATAAGCAAAAAAAAAAAACGAAAAATTTTGAGTGAATTTAAATAATTTGGCTGTTATACTGATTAATATTAACCACTATTTTAGTAAAAGGATTACTTTTTTTACAAATTCAATATCTTTATGAGTCAATTTAAATCGGCTATTATTTTTTACTAGTAAACTGCAACGGATAGTTGCTAGACTTTATCTATCATCGTTTTAAAATCCATGCTTCGCTATAGATAAAGTAATCAAAAATTATAGTGAATATAGAATCTCAAAATTGAGTAAAATGACACCTTAATTTTGAAAATCGGTTTACAAATAATCGAGTTATGATGTTTTTTTATTGTCATTATTATAGGTTAGTCATAGTTAATTGGATGAGATGAAATCGGCAATCATCGACTTTTAAATATTTGAATTTGAACTTGATTCATTTCCCAATGCTGCCATCTTACATCGATTTGTTCAAATTAATTATGAAAATTCAAACAGTCGGTGATTGGAATCCAGCACCATCTTTTTTTTCATTTACTTAAGAATAACTAACCATAACTAAAACCACCATAACTCTGTTAATAATTAACCAACTTGCAAAAATAAGGTGCCATTTTGTTTATAAATATGTTAAATTATAAAAATTTTATTAAATATAATATAATTTAAAAAAGTAACAATTATTGATTTAAAGAATTAAAAATTGACAGGGCCGCCATTTTAAAAATTTAAGCCTGTATTCTCCGTAGTTTTTGCTTTATTAGCGACAAGTGAAGATGTGCCTACTTAAAATTACAGAAAAAGATTTTGGGATATACATATCAGATACATATCAGATGAAAGAAACAAGGAAAGTTCGACTTAATTAATTTTAATCCGCAAATTTGAAAATTATTTTCAAAGAACACTTTTTTGTTATATCCTGTTTTTTGTCGCTTTTAAAAATTTACTAATTAAAATTATTTCATTTAATTTTTATTAAACTTAAAAATTTATTACCTAGTCTTAAAAAAGTATAAATTTAAAAATCAGGTGATATAATATTAAATTAAAATAAGATTGAAGACGGGCTGATAAGTGAATTGAGTGGATATTGATGAGGCATTTAGTGTTTTGAAGGAGGGAATATGCAACCGAAACCTAGGTTTTTGAATAAAAAAGGTAGTTTAAATTATCTCTCTTTTTTGAATTTTGAAACGTGTCATCAATATCCACTTAATTTAAAATATTGCTCAAAAATGTGTCCAACTATTTAGTTAGGGAAATTTAGATATAATCCAGACACCCTCATCACGAAAAACTCTTGTTTGAAAATGATTTTTGTTTTCATTCTAGACATTTCTAAACAAGAATAAGAAAAAAAAATGAAAAAATTTTGAGTGAATTTAAATAATTTGGCTGTTATACTGAGTAATATTAACCACTATTTTATTAAAAGGATTTCTTTTTTTACAAATTTAATCTCTTTTTGAGCCAATTGAAATCGGCTATTATTTTTTACTTAGTTATATTTAAAGGTCATCATTTTAGTCTAACTGTATATGATCTCGATAAAATAATTTCATCAATACCAAAACTCGTCTAGACCAGTTTTTATCATATTTAATGTTTACAAATATCAAGAAAAGAGAAGATTTTTCTACCTGTGGCATTTTCAGAAAATAGGTTCTCAATTTTTTTAGCGTACAAATTTCAGGTTTATTTACATATTTACGATGAGTTAGATAATTATTTGATTTTTTCGGATTTTGTGTATTTTACAGCTTTAAGTTTTGAAGCTAAAAATCTTAAGTCCTAATAAATTCTTTGTTTTGATCCTAGAACAAATTTTCAACCAAATAATTGGGGAAATGGAATGCGAGACATTTAGAGAGGTCAAACAGCTGGCGGGAGACAGAGCCGAGTGGAGACGGGTGGTTGCGTCAAACCAGTCTTAGGACTGTATACTCGATGATGATGATGATGATGATGATGAACAAATTTCCTATTACTTTCCGTTCTTGGGGTTATCAAGCGTATCGAAATCCAGAGAGATTGAAAATCATGTTTGAATATTATTTTCTTTCAAATAGATATGTTTAAGCAGTAATAAGCAAAAAAAAAAAAAAAAAAAAAAAATTGATCGAAATAAATTTTTAGTAATTAGTGAATTTTTAACCTTGTATTTTCAATTTTGAAATCAATTATATGTATAAATTAAAAATAATTAAAAAATATTTTTCTCCAAGGATCATACATTTTTAAGCAGGAATAAGCGAAAAAATTGAAAATTTTCTAGGGAATTTAATAATTTGGCAGGATTTGATCACCGAGAGTACTGAGTAAAGTAATAAATTATGCCTATTTATTAGATGATTAGATTTTAATGAAAGTTTTATTAGCTATTTTTATATCCATCAGGAAGCCTTTTCGGAAAATTTCTTCTCTTTATCCTGTCATCTTACTTTAACAAGGCAATTACAAGTCAAGATTGAAGATTTTATAAAATTTCACTTCATTAATTTGACACTCGCTCGTAGAAACAACAACAACAGCAAATATTGATCAAAATTCTATTCTATTACTAAAATATCTGTTTTTAATCCGTTAATAATTGATTAATTACACCGCAATAATAATAATCGTCCGAAAAAAGTAAAAGTGAAAGAGATCCCAATTGATTGAATTTGCACGCGTCCGAAACTAATTAGATAGATTTTGAAAAAAAAAAATCAAGAAAAAGACTTAGATTGAGTAAGCGTGGAGAGAGGCTCGAAATGAGACAGAGAAAGATACAGTCGGACGTCTAAGAAAATGAAAGTCCATTGACTCTCTCTGCTTGTTCATCATTTGATTTCAATTTCCATTTCAAAACTATTTTTAGAAGAATATTTAAATTAGCATTTCATGCAGCGAAAACTAAGTATCGCTTAGTATGATACCTACAAGTATGTTTGGTATGGTTTGCTGGTATGCTTTTCATATCTCGTGACATATAAACAATATTTATTATTTAATTAAAGCAAAAAATAAGTATCTCTTTTTGAAAATAAGATGGAATTTTTTGCAAAAATATAACTCGCGGTAACAACCGAATTATTTATAAAAAGAATTTTGTTTTCAAGGTCTTAAATTCTTTGATATTAGTAGAATATTTTTATATTGGACTAGCTGCGACGCCTGCCTTAGGCAGCCCTCTTGATAGCCAGGAGGCTTCGCCCCCTGCACTCTCCCTGGAACCCCCGCCCCGAACTCCATTCCACCTCCGCACCCACCCTGCACCCCCTACTGACCCTTCCCCCCACGTCCGAACCCCGCACCCTACACCATTCCATCTCCACAACCACCCTCTACTCTTCCCACCCATTCCACCCCAAACTCACCCCTGTCCCCCTGACTCCACCTCTGCATTCCACCCCCGCAACCAGTATTTGCATTTCTAGCTTTCTAATGGCCTACAGATTATGTATACAAAATTTGGATGAGTTTGGTCTAAGGGCAAGAATTTTCATTTTTTAACCCCCTCCCCATTTTGGGGGGTTAGTTTTTATATTTCTATCATTCTAGTGACTATGTATACAAAATTTGGTTGAGTTTGGTCCAATGGCAAGAAAGATACGAAGCATTTTGTGTTTTAGACCACAAAATCAAAAATCCCCCATTTTTCAGTTCAGGGGTCAAATTTCAAAAAAATTAAAAAACCTTCCCGAGATTTAGTATTAATAAACCTATGTACCAAATTTGAATGCTAAAACTTAAAAACTGGAAGAGATAGAGCATTTGAAAAATTTCAAAAATTTACCCCAAAATGACTATATCTCCCTTTCGGGGACAAATAGAGCAAAATACTCAAATATGTTTTTTTTGTATTTCAATGCTTCACCTTTCTAAACTAAACCCATATCGATATCTTTTCTGTTTTAAGAGATCTTGAAAAACTCTGAAAACACATTTTGGGGCCCTTTCCCCCCTTTATGGTTCGAATTTCAAAAAATCCCTTCTTAGCACACCCATAAATCGTTGAAAGAATATACACTCCAAATTTCATCTTTCTAGGTCAAGCGGTTTAGGCTGTGCGTTGATAGATGAAACATCACCTTCTCTTTTTATATATATTAAGATTATCACATGGGTTCAACTTCTAGGGGGACAATCCCAATTCTACTAATATCAAAGAATTTAAGACCTTAAAAACAAAATTCTTTTTATAAATATTTTTATATTTATATTTTATATTTTTATGAGTCTCCGTGAGAAAGACATGAGCTATGATAGCTATCATAAAGTTTTACCTTTGTAGCTCAAAATGTTCTCTGACAAAATCATTGTTAAATTACAAAATACTGAGTCTTGGAACAAGTATTTACTTTATAAATCTGTCTAAAAAAATTTTCTATCTATATTATATTAAGTAATAAAGCAAAAGTTTAAAAATGGCGAAATAACTAATGATAGAGAGAATGGTGAAAGAAAAGAGATAAAATAAATATGAAAGTACCGTGTAAATTATTAACTGATATCCTAATGGATTACATTATCTCTTTTTTTTTATTTAATTAAAATTGCAAGAAAATTGCATTTGGTTTAGTCTACATTAAAAAATGTCGTCATAACAAAAACATTTTCATATAATAATGGCAATTTCATACTTGAACGATGTTCACTATACAGGGATGGCCAAGTTCCAATTTTTCGAGTAACAAAATACAAAATATCAATAAAAACGAAATCATTGTCAGAAACGAAACAATTAAATTACCGTGATTTATACCAATTTAATTTATTTGTAAGATTCTAATTAGAAAAGGATAGATTCACTTTAGTCAGCATTTTTTTCTTAAGAAATCTATCAAGAGTGGCTTACGATATACAGGGTGGCGCAGATGGATCGGGTGGTTTTAAAATACTTGTCAAACTGTCGGCTGGTTTTAAAATACTTGTCAAACTGTCAATTTTAAAGGTATTGGATTGAAATAAAGTGCAAAACGTGTAGTTACAATGGAAGTTTATTAACAAAAAATTAGTAAAGTTAGATTTTAAAACAACTGCACATACCGCTAGGATATCAATGCAAGCTGTACGCGCTCTGTTCCCTGGCCGTTTGATTTCCCGTAATGGAGGTATCCATTGGCCCTCTCGCTCGCACCGGACCTCACGGTATGTGACTTCTTCTTATGGGGCTATTTAAAAGCAAGGGTGTACATGAACAAACCCCGGACCATTCAGGAGTTGAAGGCAGCAATTCACAACGAAATCACATTAATTCCTGGTGATGTGCTTGAGCGGGCAATGCGGAACGTAAAGGACCGACTCCAAGAATGCGTCGCTCGAGAAGGAGGGCATTTGATGGATGTAATTTTTAAAAACTAACTTTAATAATTTTTGTTGATAAACTTCCATTGTAACTACACGTTTTGCACTTCATTTCAATCCAATACCTTTAAAATTGACAGTTTGACAAGTATTTTAAAACCACCCGACACAGTTTGACAAGTATTTTAAAACCACCCGATCCATCTGCGCCACCCTGTATATGGGTATTAAACTCTGATACGTCTATATGTGGAAAAAATATAAGGGTAGTATGGAATGTTGGAGGGGGATAGTTATGTTTTGTTGTTAAGTTTTTGCACAGTTCATTTAAAATGTAACTAATAATCACCAACTTCAAATCATCATTATCATTCATGTGTAATAAATTTTCTCCCTGGATAGCACTTCAAATATATAGTTATAATATATATAATATATAAACTGCTCACAATTTGAACTGGACTACTTACAAAAATTCAGATTTTTTAATGGTAATTATTTATTATTATTATGTTCGACTTTAAAACCTTAATTATTCAATAGTAATGTGTTTTGTGTTAAAAATAAAGACACCTGAACGAGTGTTAAAATTAAAATTAAATATTTAAATTAAAAATTAAAATCTGAATTTTTGTAAGTGGTCCACTTCAATTTTTGAGCAGTTTATATATATGTTGAAGTAAAAACCCATTTTTTAGTAAGAACGGGTTCTTACTAGTTAAAATGCGTTTCACCGAATACCTTTGTGCCAATTAGAATTTACTGATGTTGGTTGAGTTTGGTTCAAAGGTCTAGAATCTTTATTTTTGACCTCTCGCCTCATTTTGGGTGATTATTTTCAAAAAATTTTAAATGAAAATGTCAAAAATTACCTCCTCTACAATTTTGCTTTTAATTTTTGACATTTTCGTTTAAAAAATATTCAAAATAAACACCCAAAATGAGGCAGAAGGTCAAAAATGAAGATTATAGACCTGTGAACCAAACTCAACCAACATCAGTAAATTCTAGTTAACACAAAGGTATTCAGTGAAACGGGGAAAAATGGGGGTTTTACTGCAACATATATATATTTTCTCGAAGATAAGTATTTTTCTTTATTCCGACAAAATTCTAAAATATTTAATATCAAAAATGCACTTTTATCCAAATGATAACGGCCCCATAATAGAGATATTTTACTTATTTATATTAGGTAACGGTTAAGTATGTATAAAAAAATAGTAGTTACTAAATATAAGAACACATCTACATATAAAAACATCAATATATTATATTGCATGAGTAAAGTAGAGCATTGATTATGCTAAATATGTTTAAATATACTATTTAAATTATTTAACGATGAATGAATGTAGGTGTATATGGGCACCCATATAATTTTTCTCAATCAAAAATTAACCAAAGTCTCATTTGCTCAAACTACTATATTCAAAATCACCCACAGCCCTTTGGCAGACTAAGGGCCAGTTAGATGTCAGTTTGTAAAGTCTTTGTTAGTTGACAAGCGGTCATACCTTAGTTTTACCAAGTGACGGCCCGGATGGCCAATCAGATGAAAGTGCGTGTCATCTGATTCCCCATCCGGCCGGGCACTTTGTGAAAACTAAGATTTGACCGTTTATCAACTTAGCAAAGACTTTACAAACCGACATACAACTGCCCCTAAGTGTCAATAAATTCATAAGAGATTCGTCCCTAACTAACTTCCTTTATCTCCTGATGAACGTGATGTACTATAATAGTATTTCCGCTCTATTTTTATAGGTGTTTTCAAGACATGTGAATATGAAAAATTTTAATTAATTATTCCCCCAAAAGCATTCTTCGTACATAATAAAAAATTATCAAGATCAATTTAAATTTAATGATAATGATTCAAGAAAGAGTTACACCTAGAAGGTGCAATCCCTAAAGGATTCACACCAAAATCCTGGAAAAATAAAGAGAACATGATTTTAGGAGTTGGGAATAAGTCATTGGTGCTTGTGGATGCGGGAAAAACGGATGAGACGAGAGGGTTCCTTGGAAGTCAGAGGGATAGAGGAATTAGTGAATGCGTTTGCTCATTTCGTTATATTTGATAGCAAATGGTTTTTGAGCATTAGAAAATCGTGTGTTTGTGACTTTTGTTGTTAACTCGTTAAAACAAGCCCTTTCTCTGATTGCTAATATTTAATATAATAATAGGTAAATGTATATACTAAGGAGCTGTGTAACTAAAGTCACGTTGTGAAGCACAAGACACGCCTCACATTTTTTATGATATGAGTTTAAAAAGGTGCAAGGTCTCTGAGTCAAGATAGACGCTATAGAAGATATTTTCTAGACACCAAATATAATAATAATAGTCCGGACAATTTTAGAGGGTAAAAACCTCTGCCTTTCCTCTATCTATGGAATTAAAGGTTAGCCAGTTTCGATAACCCCCTCTCGCTCGAGTTGATGGGGTACAGAGTGAACAACACATCTGGAGTGAGCCAGAATGCGGAAGCTGCCGGAGGAGGGTCAAGTTTGGCGCCTAAAGAGGGTTCACTCCTAATTTGTTTAGGGGTTTTTCCCCTAGACGGGTAGCCGATCAAGGCTGAAGAGTCCCATCTACTCTTTCCCTATTAGTCGCCTCTTACGACAAGCAGGGAGTACTGCGGGTCTATTCTACGCCCAACCCGCAGGGCTATGTATCTTATAGACATCTTAAAAACAATAGGAGCTATTTAAGACATCTTCTAGAGCGAGCTTGCTATATGGGTGGTAATTTCTATATTTCAGGGGATGAGCGAAGACGGTTCTACAATATGAACCAGGGAATCCTATGAACTAAATAAGGCCGGTTCTCTTAATACTTTTATTAGTTTCTTCTAATAGCATCCAGAATGGCAAGAGAATGCCGCTTCATCTTTCTCAAATCTTAACAAACTTTTAAATAATTATGAAATTTTGAAAACGTAAGTTTTAGCCATAATTTTGGGGTTTCCTGAATTTGAAATATTTTTAATTTGTTTTTGTTTTTTTAATTTCTTAAAAAGACAGAAATAATATGATAAAAATACACAAGAAAAGTTTGCATCATTGAATGGTAAATACAAAACAAAATTTTAAAAATATTTATCGTTTAGTCTGATTATTTACTGTAAATTTTAATTTGCCAATGACCTTGTCATGATTCACGTACTGGTTTCTATACATATATATTTTTTAATTATAGGGATTCTAAACGATCGATAGATCTTTAATCAAAAATGACTTTCTCTTAAAATAGAAAGACGTCGGTAGGATGTTATGAAATTTTGAAAATATTTAGGATTCACTCAGACCAAAAGATATTCCTAAACTCAATTCTTAAAAGGTTTAAGAAATATAGAAACTGGGAGAAAATTCCAGTTTCTTATATGAATGAGCAAAAACAAATTGATAAATGAATGGGTTTTTATTTTATCTTAAGTTGATCACAAACTGTACTAATTAATAAAAATCGTATATCTGGCGTTAATGATCACCTACTAAAGAACTTTACAAACTCATTAGAACCGAGTCATGTTACTAGCATCTCAATTGGCATACATAGTTTAAATTAAAATACCGTTACTCCGATTATGCCTGTTTAAATACATAGTCAATTATATCTCGACTTTATTTTATTATAAATTTAATACAATTTTAATTTATTCATTGCAAAACTCTATCTGATAAAATATTGATTTCGATCATTCAGTTAAGTCAACTTCAAATGGTAATAATCGATTAAAAAATTTTGACTTAATATCTTTTGATTTTTTACTCGGAGCAAAACTGCCGATATATGAATAATTGCAGGCTGGCTATTATTAATTTATAGAATTAATTAACTAAAATTTAAAAAAAATGTCCTGAAAAAAGAAAGACTATTAACAATCGATAGTCATTTCCTTGTAAAGCAGCTGTAACACTGTCTGATTTTACAATCATGATCTAAAATGAGATTTGGAATCGATCAAATTTAATCTTAAAACAGCTTTAAAATCGAGTGAAACTTTGGCGAAACACATTTAGATAGATTGTGCATATACACTATTCAAAATAATTTAGGGTTAGAATATTTTTGTTTTTTGGATTATTGTTGGTCTATTGTATTCGATGAAATAAAAGAACAATAAAAGCATGTATACGTTGGCGTAAACAAATAGGTACTTCAAGAAATTAAAAAAGAACATAATTCTTGATTAAACATATGAAATTATGGTTAGTTTGCCATAAGAAAGGGTTTGTCGTTGCCTTTACTCATCCCATGAGCCCTGCTCTTGGGGGGGGGTTTGACCCCCCCCCGTGGCTAAGTCTCTGCATGTATAGGAGAAATATAATTTAAGAGATCGAAATGCAATGTTGTGTTTTTCCATAACCATCAAAATACTGTAGGAGTTGTATGGGAGAGTGATTATTCTGTAATAAAATTAAATCAGGAGCGAAATTTTAGGTCAAATGAGACAAATTTCGAATTTTGAGACTTAGTTAAAATACTAAATATATGGTCTTTATCGGTCCAGAAAAATAATCTAGCAAGAGCTTCCTCATTATTAGTTCCTACCTAAATATTTTTACGAAATGAAATGAGTGTTATTTTTATAAAATATATTTACAATAACCAGAGATATTCATTAAAACGTTTTGTCGTCTAGGCCTAGAGAACAAAATATTAAGCTCTGTAAATAAATTGAAAAAAAAATTCATCTATTGCATTTCAGTCACAAGTTATTAGAGTTATATTTAGCCATATTTCTAAATAGTAGTCTAGTTAAACACGATAATTGGTTCGAATACTGGTATTAAAATTATTTTAACACATACTCAATTAGAAAGTCAAGTCAGATATGTAGGTATTTATTTTTTTAAGAGTTCAATGTTTCATTAAAGAGAATAATTCATATATGCGGAATTTCACTATTTAAGAGGGACTAATAAAGTGGTGTAAAACGTTATAAATATTTGTGGAAAAATTGAGAGAATATTGATGAAAAAGTTAAAGGTTTACTGTCGATAAGGCGTTTAAATTTAAGTGAATGTGTTATTTTTAAAACTCACTTGCTGATCTATCTTTATGAAACTTTTCGATTTAGTTTGAGTTAAATTAAATGTTTATGTGTTTTTTTTTGGCTTTAGAGAACTATGCCCATACAGCCAATGTTTATGTGTTATAAGGCTATATTGTAGGTATCTTTTTTCTTAAACATTTTGTATATGATAAAATAAGCATGCGAATTAATTTATAATATTCAAATCTTTGTTTGGTACTCACCAAGCAATTCTAAGCAGCTTGATCGCAGTGGTAAAAATGAAACCGAACATAAATTACCTGCAACAATAAAGAAAAATAATTTCATTAGTTGATGTTTCACTACACTGTTAAAGATTAATTCATCATATATTTATTATTTTTGAATATAGTGGGAAGTTAAGCATATCTTTATTTAAATACATATAATTATTTCATTTTATACCCCCGAGATTTAATTTTTTTTTAATTTATTTATTGTCACCGGGAACAAAGCCCATTTAGACAGCACATAAGTAAAGTGTTAGTAGGGTTAGTGAGGGAGCCGAGTTTTTAGCCAGTAGAAATTTTTATTTGCCAGCCAGGATCGAACCCCGGCCTTCCGCTCCAACATCGTCATAATCGATCGATGCCGAAGCGAGGCCAGTGCGTTAGCCGGCTCGGCTAACCCGACTCCCCCCCGAGATTTAAAAAAAATACAAAATATTTTTTTAACATATTTTTAATCTTTAACAAAATATCACTTAACGACTATTTAAGTATGATTTTTAAAATTAAATAATGGAAAACGACATCCACAATAAGAATATTATTAAAATAAAAATATTGGAAGAAAAGATATTAATATCGTAGGGAAGACAAACAAGGCAGAGATTAAATATTGAGATCGAATGATAAAGGGTAAGGAAATCATTCCAATGCTGTCTTCTGATCAAAAAGGTTTCCACAATCCAAAAATTAAATTAGTGGATCTAACCGATAACTACAACTTCAGACTACTGTCGGATGAATAGAAGAAATAAAGAAAGGTATTAAACAAAAAATTGATTTCCTAAATACAAAAGATACAGTCAATTTTTTGTAAGTTTTTTTTTATTTATTAAGTAATTATTTAAGTAAGTTTACTATCAGCGTTTTTTATTCATTTCATTTTTTTCAAAATAAATTATGCCATATTATATTCTAATAATAATTTCACTGAAAGATAGTTTATGTTCTAAAGATATCTAGCAATTTAATATTATTTCGGAACGAGAAAAATTAACTGAGTGCTCTATTTACGATGGAATCGTAGTTTCTAGCATGAGTGAAAATAAATCGATATACGCCAAGTCTTGGCGCTTAACCGTTTAAGAGTTTCATGTTTCAATATGAGGATATGCAGAAGACACACTCTTTTATTCTCCTTTAATTTATAAAAATTCTGCTACTCACGGCAAAAAGAAACTTTCAATTTTAAAATTAGTAAGCTTAAAATTAAATCAAATTTTCCTAATATATATTCAAACATTTTGGCAACAGAACGGACTTTTGGTGAGCTTACGATCTGAAGTTATCGTATTGGAATCCTGACATTATACAGAAATATAAATATATTTAAAAGGAATTTTTCTTCATATTTTAAACATTTCTATAGAAGAATAAGAAAAAAATGAACATTATTTAGAGAATTACGGGATGTGATTCTAGTTAAATAATTGAAGAATAAAAAATGTGTTCTTGTAGTTAAATTTAATTACTATCAAACAAAATTTAATCAAAAGAAAGTCATCAATTTAAATTTTAAGTGATTATTTAGGTTGAATATAAAATGACAGTAGATTAGTATCTAAATTAATAAAATAAGGCCATAACTAAAAAACTGGTCTCGTTGTGAAATAAATTATTATATTAAATATAAGAACAAAATCATTCAGGTTTTCCTTGGAGGTCCTTCTTTTGGAAACTAAATTTGATATTTTTGCTTAGATTTTTTATAGAAAAAGAATAAAATATTGTTTTTTTTTAAGAATTGAGTTTTTATGTATTCTATGTTGGCATCTTCAGTACTATTTTAATATAGGTGACTGAAGATATCAAAATAAAGTTCAGCAGAAATACCCCCTCTTTCCGTGCGGTCTTCATGTGTCTATGTACACCGGAAGATGGGTTTTAACATTTATAAATATATCGAGATTTATAAAAAAATTTTAAAATCTTTCATTTCTATGAAACAACACTAATACGCCCTTTAATTTTAATCTAATTAGTTATTCAAAATGAAAATATAAAAATTTTGAAAACAGAATTAACATAAGGGACTCGACCATCGAGGGATGATGATTTATTTCTCATTTCATATAGGTATAGGTAAAATAAAGAAAATGTAAAAAACTTTTAAAAAAAAATTTAAATATAAAATTCTAGGTAGTTTTTGTAAAACCTATCTAGAATTTTATATTTTTTAATTTATCAAATTTTCTTTACTTTATTTAAATATATTTCACCAAAAACTTAGACCATTCTCCCTTAACAAAATTCATGCCTAGGTATATTCTTTAAATGTGTTCAATAACTTTTGTTATACTATGATTTAATAAATTCGCCTTCGATGCATATCAAGTTGAAGATTGGATAAATTGTTATGAGAGTGTAAAGAGAGAATGAGGAGTGATTTCACCCAGGTAAAACTTTCTAATCGGAAATCTTTATTTATTCTATAGAAAAAGAAAAGATTATCATTTGATACCCTCTGTTTTTAATTACGAATGAAAATTTATCAAGAAAGCAAACATTTATTTTGTCACTAGTATATATATTTGATTTTGATTTTTACTTAAAAATTTGTATATTTTATATGTAGATATAATTTTGTTTTCACCTGGCAGATGTATACAACTGTACTATGGAGTACTGTACTATGCAACTATGGAGGAAAGTGGATTATTTCTAATTCAGATGAGATTTAATACACAGATGCAAGAGGAGATATGAAGTAATTAATAAATATAATGATAGGACTGCAAGGCATAGGCAAGAATAAGAGGGCCAAGTGCGAGTCGGGTCTCAAGCGAGGGTTATGTACATTATAACTGCGAAAATATTTGAGATAAAAAATTATTTCTTATTTTTCTTTGATATGGAGGAAAGAGACTGTCCATAAGTTAAGTCACACATTGAGAGAGGGGTATCTCAGAATTGTGACAAATTGTGACAGGGGGCCCGGGGATCTTAAAAATTGTGATGTCACAAAAGTCAAATAAAAAATTAAACTTAAAATATATTAAATCCTTTAGTTGAGTTTAATTTATAAAAAAAAATTTATACAATTATTTTATTATACGGTATAAAAGTGATGGAGTGACGTCACAATACTTGGGGGGTCAATGAAAATGTGACAGAATGTGGACACAGGGGGTCTACAAGTATTGAAATTCGCGTGACGTAATTTATGGAAGGCCCCAAATGAGTGTATTTGTGGAATTTTTTCTTAATTTCAAGTTAAGCAATTTCAAATCGTCTATAGGTATAAAAAAATCACCTAAAAACGGCCAATTGTGAGTTCTCTCATACCGTTAAATCAAATTCAATTCCAAAAAATTAATATAATACTAATTCTACTATAGATCTTTACAGCAATATCTCAAACTTTATCATAAAATTTTATTTTTATTTTTGACCCTACATAAATTGCGATTCTCCCCGAAATACTAGTATTTAGGTATTGATTTAATTAACATTTTCCTTCAAGCTTTGCCATCCCCTTGGGAAATTTTATACAGAGGTCTATATTTGAAATAAAAGACCGTTTTGTCAAATGTTTTTTGTCATCATCAAACCCGTCGTAAAATAATTGATATTTTTCTGATGACAAAAACTCAACTAAAAAGAATTAACAAATAGAATTTAAAATATATAATATATAATTATTGAATTAATGTAAAAAATAACTTATTTTAATAATAAAATAGTGCAATATAAAATGTATTTTTTTATATATGATTTTTTCATTTGAAGAATTTGGTTGAAGCTTTTGTACTTGAAAACTACATTAGAATAAATTGTTAAAATAGTTTGTGTTCTTTCTCTTAAGGATGAATAATCTAGTGTCCAATCTAGATAGTTTTAGTCTTAGTCTTACAATCTATAAATATATTAAATTGAAAGTTTCTTAACGAAGGTAGCAGAATTTCTATATATTGAAGGAGACAATAAAAGAATGTGTCTTCTGCTGGAATTATAAATTTTATTTATAACGAGACTATAGTTTCGAGAGCTTTGCCCTCTTCATCAGTATATTACAATTGATTCATAGGAATTAATGTATGAATGGAACTTTCAATTCAAACATTAATTCACTATAGTTTCGAGAGCTTTGCCTCTTCATCAGTCTATTATAATATATTCACAGGAATTAATTGTAATAGACTGATGAAGAGAGCAAAGCTCTCGAAACTATAGTCTCGTTATAAATAAAATTTATAATTCCAGCAGAAGACATACTTTTTTATAGTCTCCTTCAATAGATAAATATATTTCAATCATCGAAGCTTCAAATCAATTTATTTAAACTAAATATATTAGGGTTTTAAGGGTGTGAGTTTTTTACAATTCAAAGAAATGATGTTATTAGTCGAAAAGTTTGTTATATAGGTATAATAATATATCGTTAAAATCTTGGACAAATAATCGGCCTTTGAGATTTTGGAATTTTCGAAAAAAATTTTAAAATTTTAAAATCTTAGAATTTTGAAGTAAATATATTGTTTTCAAAAATATTTTTAAAAAATAACGAAATAATTACATATTAGAAAAAAGTGTAGGTAAGATTGAAAAATAAGATTTGAATTGATAGGGTGATATCGCGGTCTCAATAAATTATCTACAGATCAATGAATAAGAAACAAATAAATCAATGGTTAAATAATAGGAAATAAATAAAGGTTTCGGTTTTATCCAACAAATAACAAAGAAATATTTTACTCTAGAAAAACCACTAATTGAATTGAATTACTGAAAGAATAATTCATTACAAAATGCAATTTCATTTCCGATTGTTATGATGCCATATTAAAACCAAGATAACCACAAGAAAAAAGTATTATATGTTCAGGAAGCAGTGTTATAGTTTTTCACATTTATAACGTATGCCCGAGTGAGTATAGAATTACCAAGAATTCCCATCTAGCATCTATTCATCTACTGTGTTATCACATATAAGGCGAGCGCGCTCCACTGGTCTGCAAAGGTGGCGACTTTTACTTTTTTAGGAGGCAAAACATGTTTCCTACCTGAGCATTGGTGGGGACAAGTAAGAAGCAAATGAAATTCTTTTAGTAAAATTTGTATTCATTACAATTTTTGAATTTTTTCTTGATTTTAATATTAATAAAAAAATTTAATTTAGTAACGTTTATAATGAAAGGGAAATGTTTATTTGAAATAAATCTACTATTATAATGCGCTTAATGACGGCGGCATGATCTCTCGGATTGGCCAAAGTGATCCAAGTAATATAATAGAAATAGGCCAACAAGAATGGATCTAAAATTAAAGGTTCATCGTTATTCAATTTAATGCCATTAGTACCAAATAAACCATGGTTTAATGATGTAAATCTCTGCAGAAAAATAATCACCCTCCTTATAAGATTGAGAATTAGACACGCGGTAACTCCTAAATATTTATTTAAAATTAAAATTAAAGAAAATCCCTTCTGTGATTGTGGAGAAAACATTGTTGAAGATCTTAATCATATTACACTGGGATGTAAATTGATTAAAAATAAAATTGAAAAATCTATTTACAAAATTCGACATCACATATCAATTTGGAAATCCTTCTATTCTACCTGAGATGAATTATCTAAAATTATCTAAAATAATTTTAAAATTCGTAATATCATTAAAACTTGATATTTAAATATATTAGTACAAAACAAAAAATAAATAAAAAATTATGAAGCTGGCCAAATGGATTTTTTCTGAGGACATAAAAAAAATCAAACAAAAATAGTAGAAACCTATTTGCAAGTCCCCATATTTAAAAAGAGAGGTATAACTAGGCTAATGAACCAAAAATTTAGTGGAAGGAGGGGATTCTTTTGTAAATGATTATAAATTATTTTATTAATTATCATTTAGTATTTTATTCTGCGATTAGAAAAACATTTTGGACTGCTTAGCCGGCCTTAAGAGGGTGTTCATCTATTAGATCCGAGATGGAAAATATTATTTTTAATTATGTCAGAAAGGTTGTTTTTGACCCCCTCGGGAATCGAGCCCGAAATAATCCATTCCATCGGATTTAATAGATGACATCCTCTTATGATTTTTTTAGAATTAATACTTTTGATGAATGAAAATTTTTTTGATTAGCAAGAAAATGTTTTTATGTATTTTATTTTATTTTATACATAATAGAAAAATAAAATTTGGACGATTTGGTTGCTCTTTCGGAAGCTCTTATCTAAGCGGGTAGTGTTACATATTTGAAGATAAATTATATTTATGGCTAATGAGCATTGCGTTATCAATCATATCATCATGATGCATGCCTGGTCAGAATTAGACAACGATTCCTCATTGCATTCTATTCCTTTCTGAAATAGATTAATAAAGTTGTGTTTTAGTAAATATTTTTTATTTTATTTTTTAGTAAAATTTGTGTACATATTTTCATTCTGTGATTTGGTCAGTTTCATTTTATGTAAACAAGATCTATGTTTACTTAGCTTTTTTGTTTGTATTTGTATTTTAAGTTGTTGTATGTTGTTAAGCTCTATACATCAGAGACACCGAAGGGGGTCAGAGGGGCTGCAGCTTCGGGGCCCGGTCTCTGTGAAGGTATTATATATATATATATATATATATATATATATATATATATATTTATAACTAACAATAACTACTACATATTTAAATTTATAAAAACAAACTGAGTGGGCTTTCACAAAACTTCACTATACTACCTGCGCTCTTTTGCATAATATATAATATTTAATTAAATAATTTATAATTTAATTTTTAAGATAACCCATCTCTGTCATTTAGGACCCATTAGCAATTCATAATATCTCTTTTTAAATATTAGATTCTTCTATTGTAAATATCTCGTTTCTTTGATTTTTTGAAAATTTAATTATTTCAAATTATTTTTGAAACCGGTTCCCTCTTTTGGGTCACTATCAATTTCAGATAGGGAGACATTTACATAAGTTCATATAGGGTGCAAATGCGAAATTTAGTATAAATCGATCAAATGGGTCTAGGACTTATATTGATAGTTCATTTTTTGAATATTATTATTTGGTCCCCATATTTCTTAATGATTCTTTTTTATTATAGGACCATTTTATAGTAAATTCCTTTTTTCTTGGTCTTTTGGGTTGGAAATTTTATCATTTTAATTTAAGAACTGATTTGATTTTGGGCTTTTTAACACAAGAACTTCCTGTAGACAAATACAGAAAATTAGAAAAAATAAGATGTCATATTATAGTGAGCTATCAAATGGCTGTAGCAAATGAGCTGAAAATGGCACACAAATTTTAATTACTAAACTACTATTTTAGCAAAATAAACATTCTAGCTTAAGCCGTTAGCTTTCAAAAAATTGACAAATCACTAAAACACACATTTTTCCAGTTTATTTGCTATAACAATTTTAAAAAATTTTAATTAATTTTGTGTTTCAATTTAAAAATAATAATTACTAGAAGAAATTAAAAAACTTATGCTCAAACACTTTCGATAATTACAACTAAATTAATTATCTTTCTATAAACTCTCCGTGATGTTTATCTAATAAATATAATTAAACCGAACACTCCACTCCACTTTTACTTAATTTTTATTATTACAATAGGCCTATAAGTAGCAAACTAGAAAATTTAATTTAAAGTTAAAGAGGTTTATGATTTGTCTCTTTTAGAAATCGACTATGTCAAAAGAAATTTTATTTAGATTTTTGGTTGTAATAATCTACTATTATAAACCTACTTGGCAAATATAATGACAACTCATAATGGAAAAAGATATAGATTATAGTAATTATTTATATCTTTCTTAAGATATTATTGATATTATTTGTCATGAATCTTTTAATAAATGTTAATGCTGGCTCAAGACATAAGTATATTTGATAAATAAACATGACCTTAACACACCTTTTACATACAATATGTATGTAAACATTCCTCTATATATTTGGATCTCAACTTTCTATCCTAATATTAATTAATATTTTGTTTTTTTGTAGAATAAGCGAATTATTGATAGATCTATTACTTTTAATTTAATTATTAATTCAAATTTCATGGTATATTAAAAACCACATTAAAAGTAAATCTTTCTAAAGAATCTTGCTAGGAAATTTTTTCACTTTCTCTAATATACAAAAGAAATCTTTCAAAATTTTATTGATTAAATCATTTATTTATAATTTAATAAAATAGTGTCCGTTTCAATTGATCTCTCCGCGATGGATACTTTCGACCAAATTTCACTAGCACTCTTGCCTTTGTTTTCGATTTAACCCATTTGGCATCGATCGGAACTACTCAAGTGAAATGAAATAAATAATAGAGACAAGAGACCTAAATGCCAAATAAAGAAATGATCGAATGGAATTAGAGCCTAATGCTACATGCGTTGAATACCGGAATTATGAAAGAGATTTTATTTTTTATTAACTAGAACCACTGATTTTTTCTGAGCTAAAATAAGTCAGTAATATTACCAGTAAACAAAGAAAAATACAAAATTTAAATAAACTACAATATATGAACAAAAGCAAACTACTTATATAAACAAAAAACAGAAGTAACTTATTATATGTATAACTTAAATATTTAGTTTGCTAGCTCCAGTCGTTAATCTGATTTGAGCGCAAACAAAATTGCCGAACATAAAAATAATTTTAAGAAAAAAATAAAAACCGACTTCAAAAAATTAAATGCAACAAATAAAATACACTAAAAGGTATAAAATAATTATTATCTTATTTAGTTACAACTAAACGACGAAATATTAACATGAAATTACTTTTTGAAGTCGGTGCCAAACAAACTATACCTATAAGCGAGCGTACCCGCCAAACGTACTAAGTAAGATCCGTCGAGTGCGATTCATAAAAGGTATATATTTGGCACCAACTTCAAAAAGTAATTTCATGTTAATATTTCGTCGTTTAGTTGTAACTAAATAAGATAATAATTATTTTATACCTTTTAGTGTATTTTATTTGTTGCATTTAATTTTTTGAAGTCGGTTTTTATTTTTTTCTTAAAAATTATTTTTATTTTTCTTTTTAGTGATGTCATTAATAGTGATCATATCATCAGAACTTGACCAAATTAATATGACACCATCCCTAAGACACCCCCTTTCGGATAAAAAAAGAACCATCGAAATCGGTTCATAAACAAAGAGGTTAGGTCTAAACAAACCTAATAAAAAAGGTCTAATACCTATGGAAAAAAATCGAAAAAAAATGGGATCAATCGGAAGTTAGACTGGACCCAATGCAAAAAAAATTTCAAAATCGGTTGACAATTGGCGGAGATATGAGGTAACATAGGCACAAAAAAAAAAAAAATCAGTCGAATAGAGAACCTCCTCCTTTTTTGAAGTCGGTTAAAAAATACTGGCACGCCCCGGGGCTATAGCCCATTTAGCCCTGTAGTTAAGATGGCCTTGCTGAAAACTAGTCAGCTCTTTGGTTTATAGTTAGAGGCATTTTGACTGCAGAATGGATTTCCTTTAAGCTTTATTGTGTTGATTGGAGGATATCAGAATAAAATAATAATTTTGAAAAATTTTCACTTCACAAATATAATATTGTATGTGATGAAGTATTGGTTTTGGTCATTCAATTATGTCAAATACAAAAGGTCATTTAAAAAAATATTAACCTAATTTGTCACACATTTGAAATAAATTTTGTAATCTCGATAAATTATTTTTAGTTATTTATATGTATTCACTAAACAGTTTCAGTCCCCACTGGTTGACCATCTTCAGTGGTAAATTTAGTTTTTGGAAATTGTAAAATATAAAAATAAAAAAACAATCTCCAAAAAAATAAAAGTTTAGAGAATACATATTTAAAAAATAAAATAATTTATCGAGTTTATTTCATTTCATTTCACTGATGTTAAATTTTAATCACAATTTGAAATTTAATAATCCTGTTATGTAATTGATTAGTTTCAAAACAAAGTTGAAAAGGTAGAGTTTGTCAGTAAATAGGCGATGAATTTTTGAAAATCGCGTGTATATTTTAACTGGTTTATTTACTTTAGCTTTACTTTTTGCCAGAAAAACGAGATGGTGAGTGATATCACTTTTAAAAGAAGTAAAGGGCGGATGTCTTTTTAATATGGGCCAGAGAATCGACAGTCTGAATCTTCTACTTAGTTTGTTTGCTTGTTTTAACATAAATTGCATCCAGGAGGACAAGACACGAATTTGAGCCCTCCCCCTCCACAACAGTTTGGAGCGATGTTAAAAACAGTGGCGTATTTGAGCCTTTTATAATGTTCCTTCTACATTATCTTTTTACTTTACTAATAGTTAATAGCAAATAATAAATTCTTTATGTATACAACTTGGATAATTTAACTAGCTTGAAAAATTTCTCTTGACTATATTAGTATATATAATTATTGTTAATTTATTGCCACATTAAAATTATTAATAAAAATTAAATTTATAGGCCCATAGAAACAAATTTATAACTCATCCAAAAGAAACAGTTTTTCCTTAAGTAAGAAAATTCCTTGCCAAAAAATAAGATTCAGGGATTCTTAAATTAGTTTATAAATCTTTTTTTTATGGATTTACCACGACTTACAAACATCATAAAAAATCTAACTTAGGTATATTTTCATTATCATCATCATTGGTGGCTCTAAAACCCTCGTCAGGTCATGGCTTTGACAAATAATGATTTCTACTTATAAAAATAACAACATCGAAAAATAGTTTTCATAGACTGGTTTTGCTAGGGGTTGACATCTAACAAATATATTATAAGGTAGAGAGGTAGGTATACAACATGCGGTAGAAATTATGATTGTGGTCAAGTCATGTATGTTTTGTCCGTTTTGAGATATTTAATATTTTGTAATATAATATTTGAATAATTTAATAAAACACAACCATAAATCAATCTATCTAAAGGTTCTATATTTTCTACGATTTTGCCAAACTGACTTCACATTATTTACATTAAATAGACGAGCACATAAATGAGATTAATTTTTTTTTGCGATTTTGACTTGAACCACTTTGGATACAGTGGATAAAAAGTTCTTTATATCGATTGACTCGATGGGGAAAATTATAATCTCGAACATTTATTATAGAGTTCTAGATATAAAATTGATGTTTAATTTGATTAGAGTAAATTTTCTGAAAAATTGTTGACTGAGTTGGCTTTCTGCGGCTTTGATGAATATAATTAACCTTTAATGTAACGTCATCGCACTGATCAGATTGCATTTTGTACGCTTGGTAGTCAAGAGTACGATAACCACTATATTTATGGTGTCTCACATTATGAGCATTGGAGACAAAAAAGCCCCTTAATCAAACTCAGTGTAATGCAAAAAATCGCCATTGACAAGCCAACAGTTCCCTGACAAATAGTGAAAAGTTTCTCCCCATGTTGAAAAACTTCTGGAAGACATATATGGTATACACAACATATTTCATACCGTTCTGGAGACTACAAGCTCTATTTACTACTCTGTTATTTCCAAATAGGAAAACCCTTCTTGATTAATTGTCTTCCTATCAACAACACTTAAATCGTCTCGTGAAACCAGAATAGTTGTAAACATCAATTAATTTTCACCATGGATGGAGTAACCCGAAAAAACTTTCCAAATGATCAACCTGACTGACCTTCAGCATAAAGATATAACTATAAAAATCATTTAGAAGAAAAGTGACACAAATCTAAAAGTTTTAATTTTAAAATGACCTAAAGTTTTCAACTAAGGATATTTGAATATAATGAGTGAAGAAAAAGTTAACTTTCAAATATTAGTATTCTGATTGGAATTTTTAACGATGTTTTTGTTATAGAATAAACTAATATATAAAAGTGGTTTTTAATTTAGAATCAAGAAAAAATAATTAATGATACAAAGTAGGAGCTCCCTGGTACTATCAGAAAATAACACCAGTCTTTAGATAAATAATATTTTTAGGTTTAAGAAAATATGTGTATTGATTGCAGAGAAAAGGAAAACGCTAATCTTTATTTTAAGCATTCATTTTCTTAAACAAAAGATAATTAAAAAAAATATTAAAAAGCAAAATTTAAAAAGTTTCTTAAATATAAAATAAAGGGCTAATTTTTATTCTACATCAGCGATTCTTTAACTGTGGTCCGCGGACCTCTGGGGTCCATGTAGCCATTACCGGGACGCCGCGAAATTATAAAAAATGGTTGCAAACTTTTCAAGACAATGAAAAGACAAGAATCACGGGGCAATAAAAAAAATATATTTTTAATATTATTATGTTCTCTGATTTTTATATATTTTTATTTTTATATCAAGACTACATAAGTTTAAGAACCCCTGTTCTACATTATTAGAAAAAGCAGGTCCCATTAGAGGTTTAACATTAAAATTTATTTTATGGTTTCTTTAAAAAAAGAAAAACTGTCCACAGCGTGAGGCTCAACTCAAAAAAGTTTAGAGAGACCCAGAATGCTAAAATTCTACCCCCTGAACCCCTTTAAGGGAGTTGGAGACTGCTTATCTATCTGTTTGATCTTCGAAAAAATCTTTTGTATTTCAGTGACAACGTTTGCATACCAAATTTTTTAATAAAAAAATTGTTAATAATGAGGTTAATTTCGAATAAAAATCTTTGTTTTGATAATATTAATAAAAAGAATATTGAGATAAATTTTTCTCATTATAAAAACATTTATTTATTTAACACAACATTGATTTCAACAATTCTAGACTAGTGCTTTTGTCATATTCTGTTGGCAGCAAATAAATTTTTATTTTTACATTTATGAATAACTAATTAACTAGAATGTCAAATCTATTGAAAAATGTATCATTCAATTCATAAAAGTTGAATTATTGATCTGTATAAATTTGTTGAAAATGGTATAATTTGTATAAAAGTTATAGCCCTTTTAAAAGCTCGGTCCATTTACTTTCATGTTAAAATGACAATTTTCAATAATTTATTTCTCGGCAATGAGACAGAAGATCAACTTCTAATTTCGGTAATAAATATTTAATGCATCAATGATTCGATGGTAAGAATTTGAGAATTTTCTTATAAAAATGATAAATAGTCCCGAACCTCCTTAAAGGGAAACACTTTCAAAGTATATATTATGAAGATATGGTGATCATATGATTAATGATGTGAATGTGGTGAATCTCTGGTCAGAAAACTCCTTAAATATTTATTAAAGACAGGTTGATTCGTCCCCATTTCAATGGAAGTATTTGGAAACTTAAACAAATAAAAAGTTTTGTTCTCAACTCTAATGTGAAATTTGAAAAAAAAAAAAACACGAATACACCGGCATATTAAATCATCATACAGTTTTGAAAATAAAACTAGTTACGTAGGTTTGAATGTTTAATTTTGGGTCACGCGAATTAGATTAAGTGATGCTGGTCTAACTAGTGACAAGATTAGTAATCAGCTACAGCTCATAGTGATATTGTATAAATGGGAGGTTCAATCTGAAGGAATTCTCCATTTCAAATAGATTAATGTAAAAAATACCTATGGACTTCAGTTGCTCTAGGAGAAAATTTCTTTCTAATAGAACAAGACGACATATTTTAAAAAATTGAAAAGTAAAATATTTTTGGCATGTAGAAATATTGAAATGAAATAATTTATTATCTTACTGAACGACAACTTTCGAAATAATTCTAAAAGAATAAATTAGTGATCAACTGATATATAAAACAGATATATTCGTATGTGACTATGAGAAAGTCAAATCTTAAATTTAAGGCTAAAGAAAAATTCGTTCAGGTACCGGCAGTTGAACAGGTTTGTTTTTCTCTCCCAGACGAAGCTCATAATAAAAAAAAAAATCAGTAGGCCAATATTTGTAAGTGAGCTTGTGTGAATGTGAAGGAGGCTTGTCAAAGAAGACTTTCTCTCTCATCCGTGCAAACAGATCGCGAGCAGTTCCCGTTCGTTAATCGCATTGCTCTTACTCAAGAACAAACCTCAAGACATTGGAATACATTGAATATAACATGGCTCACAGTCTCACAATTATATTTCCTTTTTTTTTCTTTTAATAAAAGTAGAGTAAAAAAATCGAATTCAATTAGGTATGTAATTATGCAGAGCAAGCTTCACTAGAAATTTTTATTTTGACTTTGTTATAGTATAGTCAAGTATTGTAATAATACAGGATAAAGTAATGTTTTCTGCTTTTTGTTTTTTTTTTGTTTTTGTTTTCAAAATATGTCAAAAACGGCTAAATTATTTTGTTATTGTCCGCATCTTATACCTTCCAAAATACTTGAGATATCAAATTAATTCTTATTTATAACGTTTAGGGAAAGCGGTGTTGGTTTATAGTGAAATATAATTAGTAGAGAGTGTGGTGTTGGTGCAAGGTGAAACATCTTTAATAAAGATAAGAGTAAATAAATATTATATTTAATATTGATTTACTATGAGTTAGGATTCTTGGTCACTTGTTTCACATTAAAATTAAAAAATAAAATATGTAAAGATTTTTTTCTTTTTCAATAGGTATATATATTTCGGGCTATCAACCTATCTTCAGGAAGTACAGAAAATAACGTTATTTTCTGTACTTCCTGAAGATGGGTTGATAGCCCGAAATATATATACATTGAAAAGAAAAAAAACAATTTTACATCTTTCAATTTTTTAATTTTAATGTGAAACAAGTGACCAAGAATCCTTAACTCATAGTAAATCAATATTAAATATAATATTTATTTACTCTTATCTTTATAGTGAAACATATTAAGCACAGGAATTATTTGACGGATTATAGTGGTGTTTCATATTCAGTTTTTTCTTAAACCTGCTGATGAATGTTCATTAGCCCGAAATATGTATAGAGATAAATAAAAAATCTCTAAAATATAATTTTAAAAAATTTTTTAATTTTTTAATTTTATTGCCTCTTTGTGAAACACCAGTATAATTCGTCAAATAATTCCTGTAATTCTTATTTGTTGTTTGTTGATAAGGAGAGAATAAGTGAATTTGTGAAGATTTTTCATTATTTAGAGTCAAATAACATCTGAATGCTGGCAAATATAAAAATCACCTAAAAATGGCTACCTTGGAGAATTCTTATATTATGCTATTTTAAAGTGATATAAATTTAAAAAAAAATCAACTTGATGCTAATTAAGGAGATATTTTTAGGGATAGCTTAGAACTCCATTACAAAAAACAACAACATAATATATTAGAACTAAAGATCTGAGCATCTTTTTTTTTTGAAAATATTTAGTTGAATAGTTTTCAAAAAATCAGCTCGGGTTAAAAACCAATGTATATTAAGAGAGAAAGAATTTAATTTTTAGGACAAAATCTAGGATTTTAGTAGAAATATTTTTACATTGCGATATCAAAGGGGATTCAACCCCTCTGGAGAATTCCCTCAGATATCACAATGTAAAAATATTTCTACTAAAATCCTAGATTTTGTCTTAAAATTTAATTTTTCTCTCTTAATTAATATATTAGTTTTTATTTTCGACCACGCAAAAAATTCGACCATTCCTAAAATATTTATTCAATTACAATTTAATACAATTTTTGATTTCATAGAAAATGAATACAGACAACTTGAAAATTTCAAGTTTGTTTCTTATTTATAACTTTGTAGCTACAATGATCTGGCAGCCGAACAGACAGATTGACAATGTGTCTTCATTAATTTTTAATTTTGAAAGGGACCGTAAAAATGACGGAAATTAAAATATAGCAAACATCGAAAAAATAGTATTTTAAGAAATACCTATTCAATATTTTGTCAAAATTTCTGTGTGATTTGGAGAGTGAATCAAAATTTTATTTATTCATTCTAGGCTAAAATTTAATAAGAATATCAAAACGAAATTTCATATTTAGATGTTTTATATTGATCTTAAAAGCTGATTGGATTTTCGGTGAAATCAGAACACGAATTTGTGAAATTTATTTTTGACATTTTGATTAATTATTTTTTCAAAATATCAGGAGAGAACATCAAATAGGCGTATTCTGATTTCACCCAAAATCTAATCAGCTATTAATCTCAATATAAAACAACGAAATATGAAATTCCGTTTTGATTTTCTTATTACTTTTTGAGCTAGAGAGAAAACAAAATGTTAGTAACTCTTTCATTTCCGAACTCATACATAAACATTTTGACAAAATAATTAATAACTCTTAAAATATAATTTTTTCAATGCTTAGTATGAAAGGTATTTTAAGGCCTTAACGTCTTGATTAATTTTAATTATTTATCAAAATATTCTTAAACCTTTTTGAGAAATTTAAAAAATCTAAAAATCAAAAGAAAATCTAATTGTTCTAATGTGGAGTATAGAATGATTGTAGCAAACGAGCTGAAATTTGGCGCACAAGTTTGTTTTAATGAGCTACATTCAAGTGTCTCGTTTTAATCTAAGCCGTTTGAGGAGATGAAAATTTGAGGAAACCGTAATTATAGAGCTATGAAAAAGCCATGAGCTTACAGTTTTTTTTCTAGTTACTTAATTAAAGCAAAGGAAATTCAAATTCGATTCTCATTGAATTCAAATCGGAAAAAAATCTCTTCCATCAATTGTTCTTTTAAAATGAAAGAAAGAGATTTATATAATCATGTTATATTGAATAAATAATAGTATGGATCTTTTTAAAAGTTTTTTTTTTGTTCTTATGAATAAATCTTTATGTCATATTCAAATTTTATATAATTAGTATTTAATTAAGATAATTTATTTATATGATGCTAATTGGAAAGAGAAAACATTATTTTAGCTTTCTTTACAGAATTTTAATCATCATCGTTGTTTTTTGTTTAGTGACTTTGTTCTAAGTGAACATTTAGTCAGAACTAATTACCTTTTAGCTTAACAATATATAAATAAGCAAATACTGCACTATACGTATACAAGCATAGCTCAGGTTCCTGGCCAGATGAGACCGAATATTTGGTGATTTTATAAATAACATTGGTCAACAGTGTTTTTGTTGCCCATGATATAAAAATAATTTCTAATAATTTTATGCCAACAAATTATGAAACTATGAATGATTTTGGAATAGTGGCTGTAGTTTTTTTTTTTAATCTTCATTTTCATATTACACTGTAAAAAGCAGTAAATATGAAAAAGAAAAAGCATATATAATTGTATATTCTATAACAGGGTTTCTCAACCTTTTGTAGAGTGAGGAACCCTAGATCAATTATATTTATTTCTGAAGAACCCCCTAGTACTAAAATATGAGGTATTTAATTTTTCGTCAAAATATCAACATCATGCTACTTTTAAAGATTCCAAATTTAACATACCACCGCCGATGACGGTGATGCCACATTTTAAAAATTTGCTAAATTTAGGGGAAATTGGGTACAAAAAACGTGCATTTTAAATTACAATATATAACATTTTTATTTTCATGAATAATATGGTATTATTATTAAGTTTTTTTGGTAATGTCATTGGGACAGGTACTCATAAATAATATTCTCATCTATTTGAAAAACAATATTATTTCAATCGTCATTAATAACAAAATAATAATAAAACAATTTATATGATATTTTCATTTTGTTACTAATGTAACGTAATCGTTGTACATATTATAAGAAAATTAAGGAACTTTAGAGCAACAAAAATGGTATCACTGAGACGATAATAGTGATGTTTATCGCATTCTTAAGCATCACTGGCTTTATTTAACTATAAGGTAATAATTAGACTCTAAATTTAGTATTTTTTTTTCTTTACATGATAAATTTTTTGAGGGGTGATAACTACTATTTTTATTTTTCAATTTTTTCTTTAATTGACCTCTAGGCGCGGGGAATCCCAAACCTCCCTTTGTGGAACAATGGGGTTGAGAAACACTGTTCTATAATATCATTTTTTTTATTGAAAAATATTACTAATTGTTTTGTTTTAGTGTTTCAATAATTTATATAGATGTAAAAAGAGAGAAAAATAAGCAAAAACAATGTCACACTTTAGAGAAACGCCTTTTATAAGCTTATTTGAAATATTATAGGTACACCAATATCACAAAAACCAGAGCCAATTCAGTACTTTCATGAATATATTCGTAAACTGTATACTTGAAATTATAGAAATCCGCAGAGATATCCAGGGCAACAATTTTTTTTTTTTTTTTTTTTTGAGCTGTGTAATAAATGGCAACCCGGCATTGAATACACCCAAACTTTTTATTTCTTTGATACAGCATTTTCTGGGAAGTAAAATTATGTGGGGCGAGCTAAAATGGGGTTTAATTCAAAACAAAAATTATTATGCATCTCCTCAATTAGCTTAAAAAAATGGTAAGAGTCGTAGTATGTCTCTGAAGACATATATGTCCAATGTACGAATGTGAAACCTGGACGATTGACTGTGAGGAAAAGACTAGAACTCTTTGAAATGAAGAGTTACAGAAGAATGTTAAAGATTATATGTATAGAAATACAAACGAATAAGTTCTTGAAAAAATTAAATAAAAGACAACACTGGAATAATCTGAAGAAAAGAAGAGCTCAAATGATAGGGCACATCTTAACACATAGATGATTACTAAGGGATGATTTAGAGAGCGAAATGGGAAAGAAATCTATCTAGATTGGAGTATTTTGTCTAAATAATGTGAGATATGGAATGTGGACTTCTAGAGAAGTGAAAGATTTAACATTGGATAAAGTTGAGTGGAAGAGAATGGTTCCGTCTTAGAACTGTATACTCGATGTTTATTTCATTTTATAAATATCTGAGTCGTGAAGAAAAATTCTTTTCAGCTTTTAGAAACGTGAAAGAGTTGGTATGGGGGTAAAGTCGTGGCGCTATAAATCCTTTCACAGATTTTTCGGAAAACGGCCTTTTGAACTTGGCCAAGCAACCAATACTATAAAGGAATATAGCCGTGGCTTTTATAGAGGGTTGCAACTCCTACTATCAATATCTAAATCTAATGTAATGAGATCAGCATGTCAGGGATTAGAATGGTTATTAATGTACCAATAGAAGCATATTGCTCAGCCACTTATCTAAAAACTAACCGAACTTCATTTCGTTTAACTTAGATGTTCATATGCGAACTGGTATTTCAAGGTGCTTCACAAATAATAAGTAAACAAAAATAGAAAAATAAATTAAGAGATAAGACAGAGATGAGAATTCCTATGACTTTTAACTATTAGAATTATATTCCTGTTTCCATCTTTATCGAATCCTACAACCTTCGTTCTTTTAAGACTCAGCTTCACAGATATCTAGAACTTCACCCCAAACCTTGATTATCCCTAAATTTGATCACTTCCTTTTTTTCCTGAGATACAACAGCCAAGAGTGACTTATAAGTATGGCATATTCTTGCATTTTTATCAGAGACGAAAATTAATAGTCATCCTTTTGAGCTGGTCACTTTTAAATGGTACCTTTTTATGAAAAAGGAATTGATAAAAATGAGTGCATATATGTTTGAATATTCTTTTTTTAAGATCAAAGGTTTAAGATGATTAATTAGAACTAAATAACAATTTAACATGTATACTATAGGTTCCATTAATTAAATATATAGATTATAATTAGATCTTATCCGAAACGGTTTAAAATAATAAAAAATAAGTACTTAAACGTAATTAATATTTAAATGAGTTAGATTAAACTGTATCGCGTCCTCAAAAGGTACTTTTTTCGCTCTGCGATTTTATAAATCATAATGTCTGGTGAAGACTTATCAAATTGTGTACTAATTAAATAAAGAGCTCTTACTATATAACGATATTACTTTTTTGATTTAATAAAAAAAGTGCTTATATGAGAACACTAATATGTATCTATATTTGAATTCGGCCTTTGCAGGTTTCCTTGATGCCTTGGACATTGTCTATCTGTGTGTATGTTAAAATCACATATTAAATTAGGCTTTATGTGAGATTATTGATTTTATCTCTTCAGAACAAGTGCCATGTTAGATTATATAAAAACGGAAAAGTGTGGAGACAGTGCTATGATGAGCTAGGGCAGGGGTCCCCAAACTACGGCTCGCGTGCCAAATCCGGCCCGCGGCTACTACAGAATTAATTCACAAATATCCACTATTTTAAATATTAATGCTATATCATAGCGTATTATTAACATAATTTCCGTATAATATGTTATATCCGGCTCTCCCATAGTTTTCAATGTTCATATTTAGCCCTATCTCTAAAAAGTTTGGGGACCCCTGGGCTAGGGAATCGAGAGCGCTAGTTGAATTGCATCCAGAGTGGCAAGAGAATATAAGGAAACTCCTCGCACAGAAGTGAGTCCTATTCGAAACAGAGACGAATTTGAACCTTGTATAAGGTGAGAAGTTGATAAAGCGTCTGGTCTGGAATAGAAAGCCAGGCTTACATGTTGCAGCTTTTCCTACAGAAGTAATGTGGTCAGTCGAAGAAAGATCAGACCCCAGGGTGACACACAACATTGACATTTAGACACAAAATGTCAGGAAAGTCCGTATCTACAATTCTACACGCCTAGATATTATACACCATTGTGTATTGTCCATATTAAAGTTTGTCAAGTTATGTAATTCCCAATTTTTAAGTCTGCTTAAATCTAAATTAAATTCTTGAGCTATTTATAGAAGCAAAAATAATAGACAACAAGAACAAAAGAATCAGAGAAAAAAATAGATGAAATAAAGCATACAGACAAAGAATCAACAAGGTGGAAATTTGTATGTAAGAAGTGAGCAAGCAATTATATATGTATAAAGCGAAAGTGGCTTGTTAGTGGGAAGAAGATCAGGCACCTGCAGCCATTTCGCCGTTATCTCGACGCTTCTAATAAGCATAACACATGATTTGTCCTGCTAAAAAAATAATATTCTTTCAGTTACTAGGAAGGTTCTTAAATTGAAAGTTTGTTTGCCGAGAGTAGCAGAATTTTTATATATTGAAAGAGACAATAAAAAGAGTGTGTCTTTTGCTGGAATTATAAATTGTATTTATTTATAACGAGACTATAGTTTCGAGGGCTTTCAATTCATAAATTAATTCCTGTGAATCCATTGTAATAGACTGATAAAGAGGGCAAAGCCCTCGAAACTATAGTCTCGTTATAAATAAATAAAATTTATAATTCCAGCAAAAGACACACTCTTTTATTGTCTCCTTCAAAAGGAAGGTTCTATAAGTACTATTCAGTCGATGAAATAATGAACTGTGTTAGCGGATAAATTCATTAGTTTAAATGATTATTATAAACTAGTAAGAGCGTTAGGAAATGACAATCCTCAAGCTTTTGTTGAATGAATTTAATGAATTAGCAGTTAGTTAAATAATAAACATCAGACCTGCTCTTCTGTCTTCATTCTTTTTACTTATATCCGAAATGAAAATGGGTATATTATACGATGATTTAAAGATTTAAACATAAATACTAGCGGATTATAGGGATGTTTCGGGAACAAATACGATACCGCGGGTTGCCGATAAACAGAGGCTTATAAGAATAACTAAATTAGAATAGTCCAGTTTTAATTGTGATCAATAATAAACTTTAAAGATTTCATTATTTCTAGATACCATGTTGACAATTATAAATTTCTAGTTTTGTTCAATATATAAATATTGTGAATATCCATTCTAAACCGTTTCCAAAATAACAATAATATAAAATTATTGATGACTTCATTAGAAATTTTAAATTTTATTGAAAAGTGGTAATTGAAAGGAAATTGGTGTGCTATGTAATTTATTTATTACTTTTGCTTAAAAATTATTACTAATAATTATGTAAAAGAAAAATTGAAAGGTTTTTCAAGGCCCTTGTCAAATTTTCGACTATTTTTTTTCTAAGCTTAAGCTAGAAAACTAAAACCTGAGAAAAAAATGAGCAGCTTTACACGTATTAAGAGAATTTCTACAGCTGTTCGAGAGCTTCACATAAAACAAATATTTTTTTTTTTTAGATTTTCTGATTTTTCAAACAAAAGTTTCAAAATCTAAGTTAGAAAACTTCAAATATATTTATTTTTACGTTTTGGAAACACACATATTTTGTTATCAGAACGAACCTTCAACGACCTTCTGTTTATACTAAGTTTTTGTAAGTATCGGAGTCCACAGGTAAGCACCCAACCTGACAGAAAAAAATAACACTTGAAATTGACTTTTCTCCAAGTTTTAAGCATTTCTAAGTAAGAATTAACAAAAAATAAAAAAATTGAAAATTTTGGAGAGAATTACTATTCCTTCTACCTGGTGTTATCATATAATTTCTCAGTGAGGCTTGGGCTGAAGCAATCTAGATTAAACATTTTTAATGAGATATTCAGATATTCTCATCAAAATGAACAACGTTTTGAATTCTGAAGTCATCTTTAAAGATCATTCAAAAAGTATGCTTCTAATCTACTTGTTTAATAAGGAAATTAGAGTCATAGATTCGGAATTGTAAAAACTCCCACACTTTATAATCGTTTTTTGTTTATTTAAAAATCCCATGAGTGCATTTTCAAAAGCGTAAAATGTGTCTAATCCAAACTTTGACGTCATGCCATTCTTTTTGGCGTTGGTTCTAACTTTTTTATAATATTTTCAAAATTAAAAAAAAAAGGAATTTAATATTTTTAATTGCATTATCGATAAATATTACTTTTTTTAATATTAATTTTTATTTTTAAAAATTTATGCTAGAATGAGAAATTTCGATATATTTTTTTTCTCTTATACCACTATGAATGTCTAAAGATTTTTATCATAATATAGTATCTATGATTATTGACAATTGACCGTTAAATATAATATAAAATGCTGTCAGTGGGCTGACGCCTATTAGTCCTTGCATTTATTAGCTAGATGCTCTGGTTCATTTAATTTTCACACCAGAGTAGATAACTGTCAGGAAAGGCAAAAATTGACACATTCTATTATAAAAAATTAATAAATATCAAACTCTAAATCAAAAACAAAAAATAATCAAATTTATCTTTCAAGTTTTCGGTAAATTTAATGTGTTGATCAGGAACTAAAATATTATACAATTTTTGTAAATTTATGGATATTTTAGTTTCCTGATAAAGGCAATAAATATGGCTGAAAGCTTTAATGAATAAATTACAATAAAAAAAAATAGTTTCCTGGCGAAGGCAATTAATTTTTTCAAATCTTAAAAAAGTAAATTGGTTAATTTTTGTTTTAAGCCTGATATGTAAGTATTTATTTAATAAAACAAGAAATGAATAGTCTGATTATCAAAATCATTTAAATATTAATTATTTTTCAGTAAATAAAAATTTTATTGGAATTTAAAAATGAAATTTTAGATTTCAACTTTTTTTAGTTATATTTCATACAATTATTATATTATTTTACTTCTCCTTAGATATAAGAAGAATTCGTTGGGGCTTCAAAAAACTGAATTTTACTTTTCACAGGAAACAAAAATAGATGTTTTGAGGTCCCCTGAACATGTATATAAGTTTATTGGCATTAAGACGTGGTAAGGGAAAGTTTGTGTAAATATTTTTGTTTTCATTAAAGCAACAAATAATTTTCCTGGGACACTCTGTTTCTATTTCTTTTTAATTATTTCTTATTATTATTATTAATTTCGTTATTATTATTATTTTATAGTTTCAGTAACTTGCCTGAGAGAGCTACAAGTTTAGATTTGTTTTTATGTGTATGTTTTTGCGTAAATAGTGTAGGAGCCCTATTTATTTTATATTAACATATAAAGTTTGTCACTTAAAAGGGGGTATATAAATTTAAGTTTCCTTAAATCAAACACTAAATGAAAAGTATTATAATAAAATAATTCCCAATTAATCAAGTGAGAAGTAATATCTAATGCATTCATAAAGGTTAAAAGATTTTAAAGACTTAATCTAAATAATCGAGTTCTGACGATACATTTTTTTGCAGAGTGGAATATTGAACACCCTGTACACGATTAATTAATTGGAGACTTCAACAGTCTAAAGGTCTGCAATTAGGAGAAGGAAACCTGACTCCGAGACTTAAATCTGGACAGATGGTGTCATTAACAAACATATCAAAACAATTTTTTATTGTTTTTCTTTATCCATTTATTTTTTTTTATGTAACCGAAACAAGAAGCACACCTAGAATTTTCAGCACTGATAAGATGGATAGACTCTTGCATTACTGAAAAGAAGAAAGTTGTTGAGAAAAGAGTGAAGAATAATATTATTGCATCCGAAAACAGTGGAAAAAAGTAAGGTAAAAAGGAACTAATTCGGCACTTATCTATTTTGACCGTGAAGAAGTGTAAAGAATCAACATAACACGTTCTACCGAGCAGGCTTTTGGTGTAATTATTAGGTTCATTTAAGTGGTTAGCATGCTAATAAATAAAGTAGTAATTCCGCCTGCTAGCCGAAGGGGCTCATGGTAAAATATTCAAAAATAAAACTTTAAAAAATACTGTTAGGTAAAATATAAATTTTAAATAGTCTATGTGCTATATTTAACCTAGAGGAAACATCGGTTTATCCATAGGGGTTTTTAATTTTATTTAAATGGGTTGGACAGTACAAAAAATGGATCCATCAATCTATCCTCAAGGATTAAATGTAAAAATCTCCCTTTTTGGGTTATGGACGAAACCCGAATTTTTGGAAAAATCATTGGTTCTCAAAATTTGATCTAAATGAATATTAAATTCTTTACTTTAATTAAGACCATGGATGGGGCTTACTTTATGACTATGTGATGTTGCAAATAGTACGTTTTTCCAGAGAGCTTTGCAATGCTAAGATATGGATGAAGTAAAATATGAAACGATGGACCAGCCAGTCAAGGGACAGATCCCATATTAATCTAATATGTAGTTTCCTAATTACATTTAGGTGGAAAGAGAATGATCATAGGCCCCTATTAATAGCTATATTCGAGATAGGGGAATAGCGTCTGAACCTGAATAGAAAAGTTCTTTTCAGGTTTCGCTATAGGGGAAATGTGGCCACACCAAGAGTAGAGCTCAGGTGCTATTCTCAAGCACAAAGGGGCAGCTTATTACACATAGTAGTATTCGTATTAGTATTAGTAGTATTCGATCCTATGAAAATTTCTTGATTTTTTTTTTTTTTAATATTCCAATCAATCTCTATACAGTTTTACAACAATTTGTATTTATTTTCATTTTAATATTTTATATACTTGACATGTACGCTCGGGCGTAATGCTCATGTATCGAGGATGGAATAGAAAATAAAATAATAAATGAAGAATAGCAATTTTAAATTTATCATGCTAGGTTTCAAATCAAAAACATGAATTGAATTCAAGAATACTTACCTACTATATTTGAATTTTATTTCATTTCTCTAAACTCATATTGAAAATTTTGAACAAAAAATCATGCTTGAAAATGATTTTTCAGATATTTCTAAACTCGAAAATCTGTTGGAGTCAATTTTTATTATTTAAAACTACTCGGAAACCAGACTTCTCCTGAGCATATCGAATAATTAACCTATTTCACATCAGAGGAATTATTTGTAAATTTAAAAACAATAAATTTCGAAAAAAACAATCTAATTTTTTAATGATAATTGTAATAGAAAAGAATAATTCACAACAAATTTCGGTTACACGGATTATTTAATTTACATTATGTGAAAATATTAAAAAATAAATAAATCACAATACCAAGGTGATATTTTTTAAAATAAAAAACATATTCTTGTTTTGATTGTAACACATATTTAGTAATTCACTAAGGTTCCCAAGGAAATCGCACTAGATTATAATTCTGTCTAATGTCCAACCCATAAAATTCGTTCTTCTTCTTTTCACGATGGAGGGGCCAACCCAGGCCTTTAGGGGTTGCACCTTTTGGTGTAACTCCTTCTCTCATCATTATCATAATGTGACAAAAAAGAAAATCTTAAAGACAAGATTAAAAAACCCTAATTTGAATAATCAGCAGGAACGGCCATATGGCGACCGTTGACCATGAGCTATATTATACCTACAGATTTTCAAATCAATAAATTTTAAGGAATTTTAAAAAAGTACCATCTTACTCTAGAGTAAGGTACTTTAAAATATAATTTTACTAATAATTTTATATAACCTTTTTTGTGGTCCTCAAGATACTTAATTATAATATTAAATTTCATGAGAATTGGTTAAGTCATTTTCAAGATATTTAGAAAAAATTAAAAAAGTATTGGAATAAAGTACTAATGTTTGTGGAGCGATAAGTACCAAAAATTAATCAGTGTTTCATTTTGTTAAATTAATGGTAGATTCTCAATTTCATTTCAATTGGTTGAACGGTGTGGAAAAAATCGTACAGGAAAAAAAAGGGTAACATACGTACATCCATCTATTCATCCATCCATGCTTCGCAATGGATAAAGTAATACCCTGAATTGTAAAGTAAAAATGGGGAATGACTTGCGCCTTTTTTGTAGGTTAGGCATACCCTTAACTGATCTGGTAAATGAGTTGTCTATATAGCAGGGGTTCCCATTATAGGTGAGGTGTTTCTATTAAATGACTGATGCTGTTACTGACAAACAGCGAGCTTGCATCGACACGTTTGAACATGATAGTGCCTCGTAATGCTTCCCTCACCATCTGCTCGCTAGACAAGCCTATTTGTCGTTCAGTTTGTTTGTAGCATATAAAGGCACCAATCAGTATTTCGCACTACGGCACAAGACTTGATCGTCCCTGATAATCAGATTAATAGCCGTCGAGTGACTTCGCTTTGGACACATAAGCCCGATAGGATTCTTTTCTAATTCATTTGATTAAGAAATAGAGAATTTTTGGCAAAAATTCAATTTTTAGACATTTGGGTCAGAATATTCTCACATCTGACAAATAGATTGTACGAGTAAGACTTAACAAACAAACTTAAATAACTTCTTTCAGATAATTGTAGGAAATCCTTTAATCAAAGTACAATTAATCATTACTATTAGGTATACTAATTATTGAAAGAAGGGTTCTTAACGGTGAAGAATTATCAAAAACGTTCTAATAAACAATTCATTAAGGTAAACAAAGTTTTAATAACTGTTAAAGCGTTTTTGTGATTCATTTTATTAAGAGTTGAAATTTTATTAAAATTACACATAATTAATTATGATTATTTGTTCGTGTTCAATAAATAATTACAATTAATTATGTGTGATTCTAATAAAATTTCAACTCTTAAAAAGTTTTAGTTTTATAAAAAGATACCAATTTGAAACCTTTAAGTTATATTTATTTATTTTAACCAAAATGAAAAATTGTATTAAAATTTTAATAGAATGTTAGAATTTATTGAGTGATGGGAAATAAATAATATTTTTATTATCATGGAATGTGGGATATCCTTTTAAAGATCACATTTAGCAGAATTAGCCTGAATTTTTTTAAATATATAATCCACTTTAAAATGACGATGTGGGAGAGTGCAAAATCACTAATTTCTAACTACAATAAATGTATGAAATTATGAAGATATATTGAAAAAATGGATTCATTGTTTTTTGTGTATAAATAAATGCAATTATTTTATAAAACAATCTTCAAATGTTTATTAGAATACCAAACGTTTCCAGAGAAATTCTCGCTTTTGAAAAAATAGTTGCTTTATATTTCTTTTTTTCAAATTTTTCAAATTTCCATTGATAAAAGAAGAATTTCTCCCTAAACATTTAGTATTTTAATAAACGGTTGAAGATTCTTTTATAAAAGAATTGTATTGAGGAGGTCCGATGCTTCAAAAGTATTCGTGTTAAAAAAAAGAATTGTATTTATTTATGAATATATATATATATATAATCGTATACTCCTACTTTCGTTGGAATATCTCGAAAAAAATTACTTTTTTACCCCTCTCTTGTAAGGGTACTTGATACAAAGAGGGGAGACTTATCAACTTGTTTGAGAATTTTCACCGAAAATAAAATATTAATTTTCAAAAAATGAAACTCATTTTTAATAGTATATTTAAAGAGTTGAAAGAGTATACTTTCGTTGGAATATCTCGAAAAAATTACTTTTTACCCCTCTCTTCGGAGGGTACTTGTTACAAAGGGGGGATACTTATAATGGTATTATAGTAGGTATTCTATGTGTTTCATGAGCACAGTGGATTCGAGTTTAAGCACCGTACTTTGCTAAAATTTAACCGGCAATATAATCTAAAACTCATAGTAATTTACAATAAAATAGACGTAGTGATATCTAGATAACTAGACTAGTATAATACTCCATAGAACAACTTTTATTGTTTAACTATACCTACAAAATTATTCAACAGGAGTTTACATGTATCAACCTTGGCTTAGAGCTAATTTATTTTCTTACCTCTTATCTTATCATAAAAAAAAAAAACTTAATGAAAGAACAATTTTATAGTTGTACATTTGGAATTTACATCCCAGATGGTTTTTTGTGTCGTGTTGTTTGCTCGAAAACCATTTCCACCTCATGCTATTTGAATCGAATATTTTATTTATTTATGTATTTTGTTAGTCAATCGAATTGAAATTTGAATTTCATTTTATTCGAAAAATTTTCACCTCTGTCAAAAATCCAAAGCACATAACCGAATACCAAGGTTGCCAAGGCTAGAAATAGATAAGGCACACGAAGAAGAAGTAGCTTAAAGATAAAGCATGTAACTATTATTGTTAGGCGTGTGATTTCTTTATAAATTTAAAGTCTGCTACTATTTATTTGTTCCAATTACAAGTGAATCGTTTGTAGAATTAATATATGCTTTTTGAAGAATAGAATAATGATTTACCAAGTATAGACTAATACTATAAGGAATTTACTTGCAATGTCAGGAAATAAAATAAGAGTGAATAGTTTGTAGTATTTGTGCATATTTTACGTGGAATAATACCCAGAAGTTCAATAATTGAATTAGAAGGTGAACATGGATATCTAATGGAAAGTGAAATATATTTCCTAGTTACAACGGCTGGAGAGGGTGAAGAAAGTCCTGTCAAATGATCGGCCAAAAGAAGATGCAAGAAAATACTTTGATTATTGTGCAACAAGAGATATGTCACAATATATTGTCAACTACTGATATTTCCTAGTTACAACGGCTGGAGAGGGTGAAGAAAGTCCTGTTAAATGATCGGCCAAAATAAGATGCAAGAAAATACTTTGATTATGGTGCAACAAGAGATATGTCACAATATATTGTCAACTACTGAATCCGATGTGTTATGGATGATTTTTATTATAGTGTATATATCAGACATGTGGTGGTCCGAAAGTTGTTTGGCTGAACAATCAATTCTCAGGAGTTATTTATTTATTTATTTATTTAATCATTTATCTCTATTTACAGATTTAAAACCTTATACAATGCTCTGAGGCAGTTTGCCCCATATGAGCAGTTAAAAAAATAATAAGTTAAATGGGGAGAGAAAGAAACATTTATCTCTATATCAGGCATGAACAATCAATCCATAACACTAGAGAAAATTAAAAGAGATGGTCAAATACTAGATCAGAGATATTATGGATTATTTTTATTATGTGACAAGGGTTGTTTCACCCCTTCAGAAAACCGAATGCTAAAAAAACACCTCGTATTCAATAGTTAACAATCTCTCGGGATGTTCTTCAGAAACCTCATCTCTGCTACTATCGGAAATTTGATATAGATGAACTGCTGTTCTACCTTAAAAGAGATTGCTGGAGTTGATATCCATGTTGGGTCTTTACGATGGTATTTTGAGTTTTGAAGGATTTTGTTGTGAAGCGAAGGTAAGGGCTGTGACACAATTACAACAATATTGTGCACCCCCTTAAACGGTACAGCACTTGGGTTGTCACTAAGATGTTATCCACCCACGCATACACATATATAGGGTTGTCGTCCGACGTGGCTAGCACTCATCACCCAGTCACTCATCCACACACCCACTCACACACACACGCACACACTCACTCACACACTCACACAAACACCGATCACTAGCAGCACTAAATCACGCGCACACGAACAGCACTAAGCCTGGTATTGGGAGCGCAGCACGGTTTGTTGCTCTGTTGCTGTCTGCCTGTCAGTTTCGGTTCCCTCCTGGTGAGTGGCGAGAGAGCGGTCCCCGTGGTCCCCCCCCAAGTCCCCCGAGTCCCCGCTCATTCACCTCTCCCACCCGCCAACGTCATCATATAGAGAGAGTGAAAGGATTTTATTTTTTTTCTATACGTATATATTAGATTTTTGCCTTTTCTTTTTTCTTTAATATTTTTAAATCTAGATTGCGCTCCAGCGGCCTGTGACCAACAGACGGACAGCAAAACCACTTCCGTCTCTCTCTCTCTCTCACTTACCTTTTCCACTCTTTTGATCACTTTAGCTTAAGAAGAGAGCGAGAGCACTTCAATCATTCAATGACATATCGAATCATTTAAATAATCGATACAAATCAAAACTTAAATTCAACTTTAAAAAAAATCAATAAAAAAATGCTTTTACTTTTTTTGAAATCGAAAAAAATCACGTTTTATCATAATTAAACTTTATATGAAGAAATATTTCTGAAGAAATTTTCTTCATGCAAGAGAAATTAAACGTTTAGCCCAATATATAAAATAGGCAATTTGAAAATGATCGACAACCGGCAATATTTTATGGATGATTGGTCCATATTTCAATCAACAACATCTTAACAGTCAAAATATTTAAAATAGAAAGCTTATATAAGATATTTACGAAATTTCTCTTGAATTTTTGATAGGTAAATTATTATTATATAAATAATATATTTATGAATTATTATTATTTATTATACGGAGGATAATTTCCTTTAAGTGTGATACTGTTCATATTTAATAAACAAAAAAACACCATTATCGTTTGGCAATGGAAAAAAGAAAGTTATTCGTTTTGTTCCCTCACGCAATAGAAGGGACGACAAATTCTAGGATGAATAATATAAAGAATGCAATATTCTTAAGAGTGACTTCAATGCCTAGGTTGCAAGATAAATGATAGGTAAATAATAATAATTTACTTTAGCCTTGGAAATTGTATAAGGAAGCATGCAGTAGCTGTGCAGAAAAAATAAACTTTTAAATGGAGAAGAAATGAAGTCTGACGAATTCCAGAAATTTTGATGAAAAGGTAGGCAGGAATTAGTAATAGAACGTTCTACTAAAGATTATCTATTTATTTCAAATATAATAAATATTTTAAAAATCAAATTATATAATTTTATTAATAAAGAGGAAAAAGTGAACACTTTTTCAAAGACTCGATTGGTGTTAAAAGTATTATTTGTCAGAAAATGGTTTGAGCTAAAAGATTAAAACTTGTCACAAAAAAAGCCAATCGATACATAGATTTGTGTCAAGTTTCAACTGATTAGCCACGATAGCTCAAGAGCTTCATTTATAATATTATTTTTTAATTTGTGTCATCTCATAAGAAAGAATTCAATCAATCTTTTTCGGACAAATTAAAGCTGCTCTCAGGTTCGACTCCTGAGGGGATGAATCCCTCTGATATTTGCAATTTAATAATATTTCTACTAAAATCTTAGAATTTGTCCGAAAAAGATTGATTGAATTCTTTCTCTTTTAAAATACATCTTGGTTAATCTGAACCCAAGCTGATTTTTGAAAAAACTTTCAACTATTTTCAAAAAAAAAAGATGCTCAAAACTTTAGTTATTCATTATTTATTATTCATAAAACTTTTTATTAGACTCATAGTGTTATTTTAACTTATTTGCATCTGTGATATTTTAGCATTAGTTGTCAATTGTGTAAACTTATTTTTAAGTATTTATTATACTCATTGTGATATTATTTTATCAATAATTTATTCTGTGATAAATTATTATTGATTAATCATTTATAATTATTAATTACTTTAGTCTCATAGTGATATATTAAGATTAGTCAAGTCAGTGATAATTATTAATTATTAGTCAATAACTATTTATTAGATTCATGTCAGACTGGCTAAAATGGAAATTATTTTCAGGTCATGAAAGAGAGAAAAAATATTTTTACTGTGATTTTTTATCTAGAAGTTTAAAATCTATTCAGTTCTTTGTTTTGAAAATAGATTTTTTTTACCATAATGAGATTCCTACGAAATTCCAATCTAGAATTACCTTGGGGATCAAAATCAAGACACTTAGAAAGAATGACATACACAATAATTCCAGAAATAGAGGGAGGAAATATTGTTGAAAATAATATTTCTCCATGATTCACACATTTATAAACACGAAGTATCGTAAAATAAATTTGAAAATTTTGAATAAATTCAATACTCTGGACGCCGGGCAAACTGCTTATGTCCTAGCAAATTATAGCCCAAGAATATTATGTGAAATATGTGATTAGAAATATGGCAAATATAATGCTAGTACATATTTAGATTGTAAATAAAGCATAATACAATAGTATAAACAAAATTAATAAATAATAAATGATAAATGGGCTTACCAGGTTGCCGGGATTCCCCTTTGTAGGACCTCGAGGTCTCCAATAGAAACAATGCCTCTACTCTGTATGTCCACTAAAAATAAAAGAAATTATTTTTGAAATCAAACAAAATTAGCTCGTCATATATTTATTACTAAATGAAAAAAAAACTTACCAAGATGCTGGGCATCTCCTCTGTGAAGAACCTCGTATCTCCAGGACACACTTGCTGCTTTGAGCTGCTTCAGCGCTGTGAGTAAAATATATTTTTATTTGTCAATAAAAACCCATAAAGTCTTGTGTTTTATCACTAGTAATTACTTAACCTGATTCGAGAAAGAAAATACTATGAGAAGTTTACTTATCATTTTCCATAAAATTTCATAGAGGTTAACTTATTAATTCGCTTTACATAAAAGAAAAACATAGGTATTTATTCTATTCTAAACTTAAAACAAATATGTGAGTGTTTTTTTTTAAGAAATAAAGATAGAATTTTCAACTCACTGGCTTAACCAGTTATATTTTTTAAAAAAAAACACCAAAAAAACGATACTATGGACGCAATGTCTAAGATTTTAGTAGAAAATATTTTTATATTCCATGTCAGAGGGCATCATTCCCAGTTAGTCTAACCTTCGAGACAATGCATATTGGAAAGTTAGACTAACTGGTCGGCAAGCTTAGTTTAGTGTTCGGGTTCAACTCGCGGGGGATGAAGCCCTCTGACAGCAATATAAAGATATTTTCTTGAAGGAGACAATAAAAGAGTGTGTCTTCTGCTGGAATTATAAATTTTATTTATTTATAACGAGACTATAGTTTCGAGGGCTTTGCCCTCTTCATCAGTCTATTACAATGTATTCACAGGAATTAATTTATGAATGAAAGGTTAACATTTTTCATGTGGTAAGGTTAGAAATTACATAGAGTGGGCAAGTTAAGAATTGACTTTTATTGTCTCCTTCAATATATAAAAATTCTGCTACTCTCGGCAAAAAACTTTCAATTTAAGATATTTTCTATTAAAATCTTAGATATTGTGACCATAGAATTGTGTTTTTTAATAATTTCGGTTTTAATTTTGAATTTAAATTTCATTTAAACTTTTAAGTAATTATTATTTCACTCATCTATCATGTTAGATTCATAAAATAAATATTTTTTCTACCAATAGAAACAAATTTCACAAACGAAGATATTTTCAAAATATTTTTTGAGAGGAATCCTCAGGGGTGAGGGGGGCCCTTATAATCTTTCTGGACTATTTTTAATTGTCATTAATTTTTAGTTGTTGTGATAGAAAATTATACTTAGAAGATTTTGAAAATTTATCAAGTAATTAGACAATTCGTCATTTTTTTTTCTCGAATAACTGTTGACTATTCAAGTATTTTTGTTGTTTATGAGTCTGTGTGTGTGTGTGGATTTATTACATGAGTCAGATGGTAGCTGAATAAAGTTTTGGGGGTGCTTTTACATTTAAAATCTCAATTTTTTTTGATTAATTTATTAAAAATTTGGTCAGATTGATATTATTAATAAAACTTTTTGATAAAAAACATTTTAAGCACTTTTCAATATATTTATTAATGAAATAAAAATTATTTACAATAAATAATTAACGACGTTTTGGTCACTTCATTTGAGGAACTGCCTTCCTAGCAGTATCTGTACGGGTATTTCATTATTTAAAATGATCACAAATAAAGTTAGTAATCAAAGCGTTGTAAGTATTTTTATTAGATATCTTAATTATTTTACAAAAATAATCTAATTATAAAAACAAATGTCTTTATTATTAAATTTTTTAAACTTCCAGATCATCTGGACCCGGTCCTGTTCTGGATTTCGCAAAGTTTTTAATTTAAATATTATAAACAAACTAAATAGGCGAAACTCCCATTAAAATAAAAAGGCAAATTTTGGATATTTAGAGCTTACTTTGAAAAAGAGTTTAACATGTAAAATTAATGAAAATTGTTTATTAGTTTTTAAACTATGCATTGATTATTATTGCTGTAGGCATTTGGTTTAACACTTTATTAATTTAATTCGGCAATGTTTTGTCAACGAGCAGCTTGAGCTAAAAAGTCGCAACTTTGAATAAAAAAAAGTGAAGTTTATTAATACTAAACGAGGGATAATTTCAAATCATTATCTTCATAACAATTTGATTTTTTTGTATTTTCTGCATTTTTCAATCATAAGTTTTGAAACTAGAAAGCCCACAATCAGTTATTCATTTTGTAAGCAAGAGGGTTTCTGAAATTTGGTAAATCTATGTAAACTTTTTAGGGAATATATTTAAGACTCAGCTACTTTTAGGATAGTAGGTATAATATTAACTGATTTTTTTTTAGTATAACTTAATAAAAGTTTATTTAAAAAAAAATCAAAAATTTAAAATATTTCCTATATGAAGGTATATATAATTCTACAATTTTTTATTTATTTCGAATTGACGACAAGAGACACAAATTGCAATTTTTATCTATTTTCTATATCTTTCAGAATGAAATATATCTAAAATATTATTATTATTTTATTTTTCAAAAGAGAAATTGTTATAATTTGATTATTAATATTTTTTTATCCAAAGTATCATAGTAACAAATCGGCAGAAAATTATGGGTTAGTAAGACAATAAAAATATTATTAATGTTTCACCAAGTACCAACACCAAATTCCTTAAAAACTATCAATAAAAATATGTTTAAATCAATCCTCATGGTAATATAAAAACCATTTGGCATTATTCTTAAATAGAAAGAATTGCTCTCAATAAAGGAAATAATTTTAAAATTGAAAAAAAATTATAATTTCTATTGATATTTCGTTTAGTAATAGTTATACTTCTCGTGAAGATCTTAATTGAAAAAAGGTAAAGGGTTTAATTTTCTCTAATAGAAAGCTTGTAGCAAGATCTGATGGAAAAGTAAAATTAGAATGTCTTTAAAGTTGTTAATCATCGTCTATAATCTATATTGTCGATTTTTTTTTTAATTTTACGATTCATTTGACCAAGTGTTTTATTTTAAAAAGAGATTCCATTAAGGATTTTAAACAGAGATTTTATTTTCATAATTGAAAACATTCAATCATCTTTTTGCATTTATTATGTGTCGATTAGAGTGGCTTCTCTTAGGGTCCTATAGACTGAAGGGATTAGTTATTAACCGACTTCAAAAAAGGAGGAGATTCTCTATTCGACTGATTTTTTTTTTTTTTTTTTTGTGTCTATGTTACCTCATATCTCCGCCAATTTTGAACCGATTTTGAAAAAACATTTTGCATTGGGTTCAGTCTACCTTCCGATTGGCCCCGTTTTTTTCATTAGTATTAGACCTTTTTTGTTAGGTTTGTTCAGGCCTAACCTCTTTGTTTATGAACCGATTTCGATTATTCTTTTTTTATTAGAAAGGGGTATCTTAGGGATGGTGCCATATTAATTTGGTCAAGTTCTGATGATATGATCAACGACGAAATATTAATAACTTCACTAACTATTAATAACATCACTAAAAAGAGAAAAATAAAAATAATTTTTAAGACTAAAATAAAACAGACTTGAAAACAAATAAATGCAACAAATAAAATACACTAAAAGGTATAAAATAATTATTATCTTATTTAGTTACAACTAAAAGACGAAATATTAACATGAAATTACTTTTTGAAGTCGGTGCCAAACAAACTATACATATAAGCGAGCGTACCCGCCAAACGTACTAAGATCCGTCGAGTGCGATTCATAAAATGTATATGTTTGGCACCGACTTCAAAAAGTAATTTCATGTTAATATTTCGTCGTTTAGTTGTAACTAAATAAGATAATAATTATTTTATACCTTTTAGTGTATTTTATTTGTTGCATTTAATTTTTTTGAAGTCGGTTTTATTTTTTTCTTAAAAATGATTTTATTCTACTAGTACCGGAGAAACGAACTTGGCTCGATAGTAATATGTTACCAAATTTTGTTTACGATCTAGATCAAAAACTAGTGTAAATATTAAAACGAAATTTCATATGTATTTTCTTTAAATTGAGATTAAGAGTTGATTACGTTTTGGTTGAAATCGAACCAAAAATTTAAGAAGGGAGGATCTTAAAAAATTAAAATGATAAAATTTTCAAACTAAAAAAAAACAAAATAAGAAAAATGAAATTTACTATAATAGAGACCTATAATAAAAGAGAGTCATTATTTTTTTCGGGGGTCAAAATTTTGGGGGAGGGGTTCAAAAAATAGATCTATCAATATAACACCAAGGCCCTTTGATCGATTTGTACGAAATTTTGCATATCCACCCTATATGACCTTATGAAAAGACCCACAATCTGAAATTGATAGTGACCCAAAAAAAAGGGGGGAGGGTTTAAAAATAATTTTAAATAATAAAATCTCCAATCAAATATCGAAGAGAACTAAAATTCACTTTAGAAGTTTCTCTTTTATAAGGATATATGAGTTCAAAATCCAGAGGGGGTAGGTGTATGGTAAGTAAAGTCATCTGGATGGCCACATCAGTTTATTTTTATTAATTAGCTTGTAACTAGTACTGTAACTAATTATAGTATTTTGTATCTGTATCTTATTCCTCAAAATGAAATGAACTATTCCTTGTACTCACTTCTTAAAATTGAAGTAATTAGTAATTAGTTCTCCAAAAGTGATTTGACTGCCCGGTCCATACACCCTACATCTTTTGAATTATTATATTTTATAAAACTATAATGAATTTAAAATTAATTTATTCCTCGTTCATCGGCTTTTACCCAAAATTTTTAGAAAATAAAAATAAAAAAACCAAAATTATTCATATCGGATTTAAATCAGAATCACATAAAATTAAAATAAATACTAGAATTTGCTCTTGATTTTACTTTTTGTTAATTGAAATCTGACCTAAATATAAATAATATAAACATAAAGCAACATATGGCGACCTTGTACTTGTTTTTACGCTCGTCCTACACAATAAATTATAAATATAGAATGAAATTTAGCTAATTACTAGGTTTAATAAAATAATGAGTATTGTGTAGCAATGAACTTATGATATATCTTTATTTTAACATAGAAATGAAAATATAAGAAATCCCGGAGGGTAATTGAGAAATAAAAGATGTAATAAGGGAAATCTCACTTTTGATGAAATATAATAGATTACCATTAACTTTATCTTGATGAGAGAGTGGCATTAAATAAAGAATAGGACATGTACGGAAATGCTCATTGGAAAACAAGAAAAGGGAGCTAAGTATTTTTACGGTCATACAAAATACTTCTTGGACAGGCCAGAATTAACTAACATTTTTAGAGACCCTAAAGCACCGAAAAGATATATAATTCAAAGTATAAACAATAGTGTAAAATATAATTTTTAGTTATGCTAAGTAACCCTAAAAATGTGTATATTTTTAAGGGGCCGTCCATAAATTACGTCACAAGAATTTCAAGATTTTTATACCCCTCCCCTATGTCACATTCTATCACATTTTCATTTTGCCCCCCCCCCCTGTATTGTGACGTCACACTATCAATTTTCTACTCTATATAATTTAATAATATAATTGACATTTTTTAAAAAATTTTAATTTGACTTATGTGACATCACAATTTTTAAGATCCCCCTCCCTCCCCGTCACATTTTGTCACAAATCTGAGATGCCCTCTCCCCCTTACTGTGTGACCTTAATTTATGGACGGCCTCTAATGCCAAAAATTCTTTGTAATTGTTGAGCCTGATGAAGTCTCAAAATTGAAGGACTAAATTATACCTAAAAGGTTTGTATAAGCGTTCTATTTAAATATCCTATTTCCCCATAATTCATATTGTATAATTTTAAATATAGGCTAAAAATTTTGTCAGTATATTTTGTGTATAGTCCTACTTTATTAATATTTGACGGGTGTCTCTTACTTTTTCTAAATTCAAGTTTTTGATCAGACTCTCAAAACTAATTTTATCTAATATATCTGCTTATAATTCTCGAGGCATAGCAGGTTCCAAAATTTTCTTATAGGACGGGAGGGACGGGGATTGAAAATTGTTGTTGAATTGTGAAAAATAAATAGCAAAATTTAGTGATTTGTAATTTTAAGCCATGGGGGGCTTAAACCTTCATTGCCCCTCTTGCCAACGACCATGAATGTTAGAGATAAATGGAAGTACGAAATTTTCCCATTTCAAAAATTGAAATTTCAGAATAATTAAAAATCTCGACTTTAAACCTCCTGCGCTTGCAAATAAATTTCTTAATGAGAAACCAAAATAGTGTGTATTTTTTGAATACATAACGATGAATGACGTAAATGGAAAACTGTTTGAATTTTCACTTAGATATATTATGAGTAATTGAGATTCTACTTTATTAAATATTATACTTGCATTTGTAATGCCAATTTATTAAATAGGAATCTCTGATCTCATCTCTTACTTTTCCCAAGCAATAAATGAATCATTCAGAATCCATCAGTGTGATTAAGTACATTTTGAGTAATATACTTAGACCGATATATAGGGTGGGCCATCTAACTTTTGGAATTTGAATCGTCTATAAAAAAAATAATGAATATGTTTTCAAAATTATGAATTTATTAGAAAGATTGGACATTTTCATTTAAGAATGAAACACAACATTATTGTTTCCAAAAATTGAAGAGGATGACATTGTCAGAGGATTAGCCACTGGGGGGTTTTGGGGGTCAGAACCGCAGTTTTTCCTTCATAAAATGAAAACCACTAATCCTAGAAACTTGATTTCTGTCTCATTCTCTAGGAAATTTTGTTGACTTGAACGTTTTTTTTTGCAAAAAATCGCAGTTTTTCAAAACTTCAACCTCATTCCGCCACGGGTTCAGCACACCAAAAAACATAAAGGGTCGAATAAATTATAACTACCCCAAAACTTTCTGGGTAAAAACACAATATAACTGGACTATGACAACTGGCATTTAGAAATTAATTGTCAGGCTATTGATGGGCTCAAGCATCCTGAATTTCCCCATTGCCAGTGTTCTTAATCAATTTCCGAATGCGCTGAGCCACTTGTATTAAAATAGTTTTCTATTTTACAAAAGATAAATTGCTAAAGAAATCAAGGACAAGTGATAAAATTCCCATTAAGAAAAAAAGTATATAGACAACATGACCGAAAATTAACTCTCACTGCTGACTATCGGTGTTTGTTTGTCTGTCTTCACTTTTAACTTTCCCATTATCCATATGGATATTTCATTATTCAATTATTCGTTTATTCCATTTTAATTGCATACTTCCTGAATACGTTTAATTATTTATTTCCACATAAAAATTGTAAAATGTATATATTTATTCTAAATTCACTAAGTGAACTAATTTCAGTACTGACTAGATTTATCAAATAACAAATATTTTGATTAAAATTTTGAAAGTTTCATTTGTAAATGGAATTATAAATATGTAATTATAATTCATCAAATATTAAAGATTCATTTAGGAGTTTCTCTCAATTATTTATCCATTTTATTGTTTAACTTTACCATTCGCGGTTTGGCGAAGTATTGTAAACATGAAAGAAACAAATTGTTTTGCTTAGATTTTAGGGTTCCGTTCATAAGTAAAACGGGACCCTTTTAGTGTCGTTGGAATGTCTGCCTGTTTGTCCGTCAGACCGTCAATCAGAGCACTGTAGCTCGTAAATTGAATTCGATAGAACTTTTAATTTATAAATTATTAATTTCCTCCGAAATCGAAAATCGTATTAAAATTTTAATCAAATGATTATTGTGGGGAGGGTCAAATGTACCTATATATTGAATTAAAAATAAAAAATATTTTTTTAATCATGATGTGTGAAGTATTCCCGTAATCTCTTTAAGTGGAATTAGGCTTAATTTTTTAAATTTATTTTCCTTTAAAATCACGATGTGAGTGAGCTAGTATATGAACACTTTCAGGTGAGTTTTTTACATGTCGAGATGTCAATGTTTGGAAATGGCTTAAAACTTTTAAGTTAAAGTTTACTTTGCAAAATTAATTGATTAGATGGTGAGGGGATATATCATATATGTATAGGACAAGAAAAATAAAATTTAAAATCCAGAATTAACGAACACAAATATATCAGAACCGAAAATTCGGAATGTTAGCCGCTTGACTAACCTGGGGTGTGGTTTTGTTTCTTTCAGTCCCAAAATTGTGAATAAGGAACGAAATTTAGACAAAAGATAATTTTAGGTATGATAGAAATTTTAAACAACAAAAACTCAACACTTAACATAGATCGATTAGAGACTGTTTATCTAGAATGTTCAGGAAAAAAATATTTTTCGTAAATATTTTTATTAATCAAGTTACTCTGTTTTCAAGACAATCTGTAGTATTGTAAACTTCTCAAAATATTTATCTTTATTTGAATTTGAATTTTTTTTAATAATTGTTTTAGTTTCTAAATTCTTCATTAGGTTCCATAGATTTTACACTTATATATAGACATTCATGCACCTTAATTATTAAACTACAAGGCCCTTAAGTTTCGGAAGAGTTTTTTAAAAGTGATTTAAATGCAAAAGAATATTCACCATAAGTAATTACAGCACTCCATTGCAGAAGATCTAGAGGACATCTTTCCGCTGTCGTAGACTGCAATCTCTATAAACATCTAGAAAACAGATTAGCATCCCCGACGTTGGCATGGCGTATCCCAACCACCCTCCTAAACCTATTGATAATTTTATCCCAGTAAGTTGAGATTATAATATATATATTAAAAATTAATTCATGCAATTAATTGTAGCGGATCCCACGGTGGGAGAGGCGATGATCCTGAAAGTAAAGGCCCTAACGACATAATATCATTCGACAAACTTAGACCCATAAAAAACTACCGATTCTAAAGGGTGTCTTACTTTGTGAAGCTATATCTGCCCTCCGAAGATCATCCTCCTTTGATCCTTTTTGTACTGTCCATCCAAAATGAAGGGACGCTGAAAATCCCTAGTTTGATTTATATATTTATTTTATTTTTAATAAAAAAATTTTTAATTTAAAAATTGAGTAGGTAAATTAAACAACATTTACTATTAAATGAAATTGAATTAAAAAATATATTTTTAAAAATTTAATAATTTGAAATGTAATTTTAAATTGAAAAAATTTTATTATTATCATTTTTTTAATGAAATCTTAAATACAAAATTGAGGAAAATGCTGAAAGAGAAAAAAAACATCCTATTTCAAAAATTAGAAATATAATTTTTCCCTATAGTAATTAAATCAAACGCCATGCTAGTAACAAAATGATCGAGTACTTATATTGAATGCGTAGCTATGATGTCCAGATTCAAGAGATGAGTAGAATGAAGTCAAAAAGAGAAGAAGAATAAGAAGACATGACGAAGAGACCAAACAATATGAAAAATAAAAGAGAAAAAAATTTAATTGAAAATTAGAAAACTACATAGAATTTTCTTACTTAATAAATATTGAATAAATACCAAATAATCTCAAATTAGTAATACAAAAATAATATTTAATTATCTTAATTATATAGAAAAATCCTCCAAAATACATACTTTTGTATAACTAATTTGAGGTTTTTATGTATATACAAAATTATTTATTTATTTATTATGTATTTCTATAGATATACCTACAGATTTTATTATTTTCAATCAGGAAGTTGGAAGAAGAATAAATAGAAATATTTTTTGGATACTTGGTTTACTTATTTTAAATTGATAGATTGGACTTTTCGGAGATCTTCAATTGTCCATCCTCAGCATATCAATGTAAAGAATTATCTGTTGCAGGAGATAAAATTAGATGGTGTTTCATCAACTATAGAATAAAGAAAGAATTGCGTTATACAGCCATATATAGTAGGTTAAAATGAACCACTATTGCTGTATTTTATTTTAATGAAACCTCTGATCTCCAACAACAGAGAATTCTATAAACTGATACGTAATGCACTGAGAATAGACACTTGAAAGAGTCCGAAATGTCCAGTTAATCAATTTAAAATTAAAATGATAGAAAAATATAGCTCTAATAATTTTTATTCATCTTCGTAATTTAAAATATTTATTTATGTATTTTAATAGAAAATATGTAAATTTAGTTTTAATATAAACAATTTTTAAGAATTTCGATCAATATGATGTGCATACCTCGTAGGTTGAATTAAGGCGATTCTCAAAGCTGACTACGATGGGGAAAAGTAATCCAGCACAGGGGGTCGACACTTCACTAGAAATAAAAGAAAGCAAAAAATTAAAAATCGAATTAAAAATATATATACCTAGTTGTAATATGTTCTCAAAAAATTTTAATAATTCAATTTTAAATTATAAAGACTCCAAACAAAAGAAATTAAGGCTAACAATTTTAATGATAGTTAAAAGTACAGGGGTAGATGTATTGACCATGAAAAAGTGTTGTTTTTTCGAATATCTCAAAAATATAGAAATTTATTTTGATAAAATTATTTGAGCGAAATTATGGCATTTTTGTCTACAAGAAACTCTCTATTATAAAAATGATATTTTAAGATTATTTTATCAAAATTACCGTAGCGAAGTGAGTTTTTTGAACACTTTACCAATAAGAGAGTATTAAAATGAAATTTCATATTTAATTTATTAGTATTGTAATAAAGACCTGATTCAATTTTTGGTTGGAATATTTTGGGGGATGGATTTTTTAAAAATTAACATCATAAAATTTTTGAATAAAAGAAACCTAGAAAAAGAAAAGAAATTTACTATGAAAGATCCAAGTGAAGACCCAATATTAGCCTCGAACAAGCTTCAGGATCAACTCAACATCATTCAAAAGTAAATAGCAAATTCAAATAAATTAGAGTAAATCATATCATAATATCACTTCCACGAATAAAAAATGTACATGACCATATCAGTATACATAAACTCAAAGATTATTCCTAAAAGTAATTTAGTGAAATACTTGGACACCAGACTCACATGGAAAGTCCATATCAGCAAAAAAAGAACGATATCAATATAAAATACAAAAATATATATTGGCTAATTGGTAGAAAATCACAGCTCGCATTGGAAACAAAAGTAATGCTCTACAAGAAAATGCTCAAGCCTATAAGGTTGTATGGTTGTCAAATCTGGAGAACACTCAGCGAATCAAACTTGAGAAAAATTCAAAGAGTCCAATCAAAAATCCTCAGACATATCAAATGCCCCCTGGTCAGTGGCGTAACAATACGGTGACAGATCGTGCAAAAGCCACGGGCCCCCGGCCCGAGAGGGCCCACGAGCATAGAGGATCCTAACATTTATTTAAAGTAAAGAAAATTTTTGAAATTTTTTAAAATTTGAAATATAAAATACTAGGCAGGTTTCACATAAATTTTTAAAAGTTTCTAAAGAAAAATTTTCATTTACTTACAAAATGTTTCACCAAGAACCCACACCATTCTCCCTCAACAAAACTAACATTTATTATTACAAAATTTAGTAAAACTTATTACTTTTGTATTCTATTAATTTTAGTTACCTAACAAAGTACAGACACAAATTAAAAGTTACTAGAAAATCAACGAAAAATGACCACAGTAATTATAATAGCATTTGTACGTAGATACTTTACGTAGTGCTTTTTTAAAAAGAAACTACAAATTTGGTTGTAATTTCTTTACATTGAGGGAGGGCCCATCGGATGAATTTGCCACGGCCCTCATCGGTATAGTTACGACACTGCCCCTGCTATATTACAAATGAAAGTCTACACATTGATCTTGATGTACCATCAGTTAGAGAGGTTATAAGTTATAAGCAATCAATTCATTAAACACAAAAGAAAACTGGAAAATTGCAAAAACATATCGGCCATCGTTCTTCTGGACAACAGCGAAACAATCAAGAAGAAGGAATAAATTTTTGGATTCAGAAGATCGATTGTTAAATTTCAACTGGAAAAATAATTTCAATTATCACTGAATGACCCTTCAAATTCATCATATTGTCATCAATTACTTAAACTTTCACTTAAAGATGCATCTAAATTCAAACTGATTGTAAATAAATAAATAAATAAATAAAAATATATGAAAGAGTCTTATAAAGAAAGTACGTGATGTTGTCATCTACGAAATCCGAGCTGAGATGTATATTTATTAAATGCAAAAAGGGTTGTTGTATTCAGCCACTCGGAAATTGAACCCGAGGTTCAAAACAGCAATCCAGGCAATTTATATTATTACATGCTTTAAAAATATGTGTTTACCTACTCAATTTAAATGAAATTATATAAAAATAATAAAAATAAATACATTTCATTCTGTTAAATTCAGCAAATTTTTCTCTAAAAAAATAATTAAGACTAAAAAGTAAAAAGATAAATTATATTTAAAAAAAAAAACTAACTAACGTGGTTCTAAAAAGTACAAAATAATGTAATACTTAATCAAAAAGCCTGTCGAAATTAATTACAAGTTTCTGCGACCCACACTTTTTGATTAAGTATTACGCTATTATTTTGTACTTTTTAGAAGCATGTTTTTTAGTTTTTAAAATATAATTTATTTTATTTTTTCATTTTTTAATATACAACAGGAAAAGTGTGTGATAAATCATTAATGAAGATGGCCAATGGCTACGCTGACCCTAATTTTAATTTAATTTATTTTATTATAAATGAATAATTAAAATAATCAACCTTCATTTATTTAGTCTACAGAATAAACTTGTCGGTATTTAATAATACAAATTTTCGGATCAAGTAATGAGAGATTAACAAGAAAATTTCAAATATTTTTTTTATTAATATGAAATTATATGAAATTAAAATGATTGAGATTTTGATAAATAATTGATAATTCGCAGGAGACAATTGAGCATCAATATATTATTTTATATCTAAAATAAATATTCCGTCTAGAATAATTCAAAATTCTGAAAACATTTTCTTTCCGATAGAGATAAAAGTTATTTATCAAACAGAAATTCCCAAGAAATTTACGAAAATCCTATTTTATCAAATATTATCAAAAATTATATAAGAATAGAGAGGCTTTTATTTTACGAGCAAAAATGATAAATGGAGAGAAAATTAACGAAATGTAGAAAACAATTTGCAAGAATAACTAAAAATTATAAATATATAATGAAAAATTATTCAACTGGGTAAATAAATTAGATTCAAATCATTAGCTATGCTTCTTCATAAAAAATGTTTTTCAATTTTTCACTTAATGTACTCTATTTTATATTAGTTCAAATGTGCAATATATAAATCGAATTGAAATCATTTAATTAAAGTACGAATCTAAATTGACAATATTTATATATGATCATTTACCCTCATAATTTAATGCCATTAATGAATACTTGTCTATTTAATAAATTAAGAATCGTTATCTGAATGGAGAGGGAAATCTTTACTAAACTAATTAAATGAATAATTATCTTTCCATTGAGCCAGGTGAAATTTACTTGAAACATTATAGCAATTTGACTAAACTAAAGTTATTAAATTCAGTGAAATTTAGCTATAAATTTATTTATTAAAAAGAATTCAGCTTAAAATTGGAAAAATCGGAAAATTCTATCAAAAAATTGATCTAAAAGAAATCATATAGAGAATCAAAGAGGTTGTCCTCTGCTTGATGACGTCTCTTTGATTCTCTTTATAATTTAATAAATCTGCTACTCTCGCCAAAACAAAATATTTTCAATTAAAAGAAATAAGTCAAAAAGCTTAAAATGCTGTTATGAAGAAATATTGACGAGTACACAATAGCTAGATGTTAAATTAACTGCCATCAAATTTATTGATATGTTCCTCAGGAAATATTATTGAAAGATAGGAAATAACTAAATTGCAAATTCCCCGACACTAGTGGAGCTAATAACTTAAAATGCTTACCATTTTCAGGAATTGACCTAAAAGATTGAAAAATCAAGATTTTTTCATTGTTTCACTTTTAAAATATGTTTTTTTAAATCGTTCTTAGTAAACATGTATACCGAATTTAAAGTTATAGCTTCAGTAATTCCGGAGAAAAAGTGATATTTTAAAATGAAACCATATCAAAATAATTATTAGTTTTTACCACTTTTGATCTTTTCATAATTTTCTCACAAGAACATCTCAATAAATTTGATGCAGCTTATAAATCTAAACATCTTTTGTATTAATTTACACTTTTCTTCTAAAATTAATAGTGAAAAATCAATCAAATCATTCAAGCAAATGAAAATTTTATACAACCAGTATGTATATACATATATTATATAGGTATATATCGTATTCACTATTATAAAAAACATAACATTTATTTCAAATCAAAGTGAAATTTGTATATAAATATTATTTAAATCAGCGTTCAGAAAATGTTTCTTACCACTTTTCCCCCTTTTACAAATAGTTTCTAGTTAACAGAAAGATCTTTTGTTTATTCTCATTTTTTTCAAATCTATTAATTAGTAAATAATTTTTAAATTTGATATATTATAATTTCAAGTACCACCTGGGAATATTCTTAGTATTAGTAGTAGTATAGTTTGAGAACCGTTGATTTAAATTATAAAAATCAGAGAATGGATTAATGGGAAAATAAACTTTTAAAAAGAAAGAAAAAATATTGATTTTATATAAGATTGAAGTAGTTTTTGGAGACGGACTGATAAGTGAATTGAGTGGATTTTGATGAGACAGTCCAAAATTCAAAAAAGAGAGATAATTATAACTATCTTTTTTATTCAAAAACCGAAGAAGGAGGAAATAAGCCTCCAAAACGTCGGTTTTTGAATAAAATAGATTGTTATAATTATTTCTCTATTTTGGATTTTGGACTGCCTCATTAAAATCAATTAATTTCATATAAATTAGCACTGGGGCAGAGCCTAATGGAGACGGGTGGTTGTGTCAAACCAGTCTTAGGACTGTGTACTCAATGATGATGAACACTATTCATAAGGCTTAAAAACAATCCGTAGATTCCAAGGGGTGCGAGAGCACGATGATTAAAAAAATATTTCTGATATATTTTGTTAAAATAATTATATCCTCTTACCCAGAAGAAAACATAAATCATTTGGAGTTAATTCAATTGTGATATTTACCTGAAACAGCCAGGTGAGGTGAAGTACTAATTAGAGGCACGTGGTCGCGTGGGAAAGGTTGAATGTACTGGCGCTTGTCGGGCGACAAGCGGCGTCCGGGCAGAGGGGAGGGAGTAACGGGACGATTACTGGGCAAGAAGGCAGGAGGGGAAGAGCGCGATTGACCATACTCATTTGCAAATATTTAATACAATATTAATTAAGAAGAAAATATATATAAAATACATTCTAATATTTATTAAGCCTTTACAAAAAATAAATAAATTGGCACGTTCTGATGTGGCCATCCGATTGACATTACCATACAACCTGGTCCCTTTCTTATATTTATTATTTAATAAAATTATTTATAATCATGTAAGGGGGATTAGTTTTTGCATTTTTAGACTTCTGAGGGCCCACTGATTATGTATACAAAATTTTTTGAATTTGGTTCAAGGGCATAGATTTTCATTTTTTGCCCCCCCCCCCCCCCTCATTTTGGCCCTAGAAATTTTTTTTTCGTCATTATAGGTTCATTTTTTAGTATATTGCATTTTTCTTGTTTTTTTAGTTTGAAAATAATTTAATTTCACTTTTTAACCTCCCCTCTCTCCACCCCCTTAATTTTGGGTCGATATGCACTAAAATCTAATCAGCTTTTAATCTCAATGCACCAAAACTACATATAAAATTTGGTTTTTGATATTCACACTAGTTTTTGAGCTAGCTCGGTCACAAAAATTTGGTAACGCACAGACTAACAGAATAACAGACTAACAGACATTTGACAAAACAGTTATTATCTAAAATAATTTGAAAGTTTATATTGGGAAAATAAGGACAAGTTTTTTATGTGTGACTTTTTTATTTATCCACCAACGTTTCGTCGACTTTGCCGACTTTGCCGACTTAAAATAATATTTTTCAGGTCTCGTGCACTGTCCCCAAATGTGGCATTTCGAGCGGTTCTACTAATAAGTTTAAATTGATTTATTTCCTTGTCAATTTTACATTTTTACTTTACCATACATCGAAAAAATTATATTTTTGGAGATAATAATATTTTTGTCAAAATGTCTGTTAGTCTGTCAGTTAGTCTGTGCGTTACCAAGTTTTGTGAACGAGCTAGCTCAAAACTAGTGTGAATATCAAAACCAAATTGCACACGTAGTTTTGGTCCATTGAGATTAAGAGCTGATTAGATTTTGGTGCATATCGACCCAAAATTAAGGGGGGTGGAGAGGGGGTTAAAAATTAAAAATCTAGGCCATTTGAGCAAACTCAACCAAATTTTGTATACATAATCAATGGAACCCCAGAAGTCTAAAAATGCAAAAACTAACAACCCAAAATGGGGGGGGGGAGTGCTGGGTCAAAAAATTAAGATCTAGGCCATTTGACCAAACTCAACCAAATTTTGAACACATAATCAGTGGGACCCCAGAAGACTAAAAATGGAAAAACTAATCGCCCAAAATGGGGGGGAGAGGGTAAAAATCAAAAATCTAGGTCGTTTGAGCAAACTCAACCAGATTTTGTATACATAATCAGTGGACCCCCAGAAGTCTAAAAAGCAAAAACTAACCCCCCCATACATGATTATAAATAATTTTATTAAATATTAAATATATGTGAGGGGCCAGGTTTTATGGTAAAGTCAAGTGGATTGCCATATCAGAACACGTCAGCTTATTTTTTTTTTTAATTTTAATATCTGAAAATATTTGTGATGAGCTATAAGTAAATAGTTTTTCAAATAAATAAACTAATTAATTAATAAAGTTAAATTAAAAAATGCCTATTAAATGTAAAAGTGTGTAATGTTGTGTTTTTTAAGTTATATTAAAATAAAAAATTTTAGGCTGATGAATGCACTAATATAAAGTGGTCGAAACGTCCCTATTGGCAATAAAAATTGTTTGTTTTACAAAAGAAAAAATGAGAGCCATTTCTTGAGAATATTTTCGAGAAGTTACATACATAACGCCCCTGCATCGCATAAAAACCGTGCAGACATTGCCTCCTCAATTAATTTAGACTTATGCAAACTTAAAAACCGGGGATCCCAAAACTTAGTTAACTTCAATGCAGGGAAAACTCAGTATTGCCTTATTTCTAGGCGCGTCGACAGAAACCTCCCAAACATATCATTCGACTCCAAACTCACTAGAATTCAGGGATAAAATTTCAATGTTAGGCATAACTCTAGGGTCTGACCTTTCATGGAATGACCATATCTCAACCACTGCTAAAGCTGCAGCGCGCAAGCTTGGTCTCCTATTTAGGTCTAAACGCTGTTTAACTCCCAGTCAACTTCTTATACTGTACAAGGCTCAAATTCGTCCCTGTCTCGAATATGGCTCTCATCAGTGGAGGGGTGCCTCCAAGCATTCTCTTGCTACACTGGATGCAATTCAGAAGCGAGCAATTAAACTAATAGGAGACCCGGCTCTAACCAACTCACTCGACTCCCTGGCACACCGAAGAACAGTTTCTGCCCTTTTCCCTGTACTACAGATACTATCACGGTGTCTGTTCAGTCGAGCTGAAATCAATTATCCCCCCTAATGCCCTCTTTACGAGAAACACGCGGTTTTCAAACGCTCAGCACCCCTTCGCTGTCAAATTGGATAAAAGTCGAACAAGCGCTTTCGCCAACTCTTTTATCCTAAGACCTCCAGAGACTGGAACTCGCTCCCTGCCACCATCTTTCCCTCGACTTATAACCTTCAGATATTTAAGACCCGTATCCACAGATACCTTCGACCCCCGCCCAACCCATAAAATTCTTTCTTCTTCTTTTCACGATGGAGGGTCCAACCTAGGCCTTTAGGGGTTGCACCTTTTTGGTGTAACTCCTTCTCTCATCATTATCATAAAAAAGTTATTTAATAAATAATATTTAAAAACATCTGTTTGTTATATATCATTAAAAAGCCAAAAAAATATCAATAATACCGTTCAAAAAATAATATTTTTTAATTAATTAATCGGAAGTTCTGAAGCTAGAAAGCTCAAAATTTAATCTGTTCTCCGGATTGGAAATAAAAATATTTTTAAACCAGAATAAACTTTGAAATGAGTTTTCTTTTGTGACTATTATCAGAATGCAGACACGGAGTCGTAATGTTGTAAATTATATACCTCCTCTTTCAGTTAATTCTAAAATTCTATACAAAAATGCTATCATTGAATTTAAAATTCATGAATTCTTATATTATTATTAGAAATTTATGAATTCTTTATTCTACTAGTAAAATATATTATTATTTTCTATAACCGGGAGACGGGATTTAAATTGAAATCTCTTAAATAATGAAAATACTAGATTTTTTTTGCTCAAAATATTTGAAATCCGAGAAAAAATTATTTTAGATTTTTTTCACTCTGTGTATTTGAATTTCATACCCATGATAAGTCATAACTGAAAGTCCTGGTATGGCAACTTTTTCCAACGCGGAGATTTAATTAAATATATGGCGATCTTAAGAATTTCTGGCTAAAAAAAATGCAGAAAATATCTTTAATTGAATTTATCTATGAAGGCATTAACAAACATTATTTTTCAATTTCAATTTATTCAATTAATTAATTTTAAAATTTAGTAAACTATCGAAGTTTATTAGTTTGGTGGCTTTAGCCTGAGAGTGTACTGAGACAGACTCTTGAAAAAGTTGTCACTTTTTCCTTTAATTTTCTTTAACTGGTGGTGTTGATTTAAAGCACTACCTCACCCGTGTGCATGAGTCTTTCGGATGTTCATTAACTAGTTTTTTATGAGTATAGCCAAAGTTTCCATTTACAGTAAGTATATTCTAACGCAGTGGATTTTGAAAGGTGGTCTTCGAAAAATAGCTAAAACCATGGTTTGCTTATTACTGAAGTATATGCATATATGTTGCAGTAAAAACCCCCGTTTTTTATTAAAAACGGGTTCTTACTAGTTAAAACGCGTTTCACTGAATACCTTTCTGGCAACTGGAATTTACTTATTTGGGTGAGTTTGGACAGAAGGTCAAGAATCTTCATTTTTGACCTTCCGCCTCATTTTGGGTGTTTATTTTGAAAATTTTCTAAACGAAAATGTAAAAATTATTATTTTTTCATAAAAAATTACTATTTTTGACATTTTCGTTTAAAAAATTTTTGAAAATAAACACCCAAAATAAGGCGAAAGGTCAAAAATGAAGATTCTAGACCTTTAGACTAAACTCAACCAACATCAGTAAATTCTAGTTGCTAAAAACGTATTCAGTGAAACGCGTTTTAACTAGTAAGAACCCGTTCTTACTAAAATCGGGTTTTTACTGCAACATATATATAAATTAAAGTTTCGTTTAGAAGCAGCTATTTGTATACTTTATTTATACACACTAATCTTGCAGTATATGTAGAAAATAAATAATAATAATTTAAAAGGGAGAGGGATTATTTTTTTCATTCATTGCCGTTTCACTCTATAATATTCCCATTAGGCTTATTTTGTAAGCAATTAAATTTCCTTCAAGATCAACTGGTGTGCGCCATACATGACTTCACTTACAACCTCCCAACTTCTTTGAAATCACACTACCAATTTTTCCCAATCAAATTATATTAGTCCTCCTATCAAGAAAAAAAAACTCATTACAGAATACTTGTTATGGACAGCGATTTTTAATAATCACAACAGGCACTATCCATACAGTATAATACCCATTGGTAACCCCAAAGTTAAAGGTATCAATAAAACCAAACGGTAAAAACTTATGGAAGAAACTTTAATAAAATAGAACAACCCTATGAACATCATATTAGCACCCATCCAAGTTTTTTTATTTTATTTTATAATGCTGACACAAGAAGAATTTGCACCAGAAATGTACAACCTCTGTAGTTGGTTGTAGGCCCCTGCATCGTGAAAAGAAGAAGAAATTTCAGGGATCGGGTCAGAGTTGAAGGTATTCTTAGATGAGGGTCTTGAACGACTGAAGGTTATATGTCGGAAAGATATGTTAGATGGGGAAGCGAGTTTTACCCTCTAGTAGTCATAAGGATAAACAAATTTGCGAATCCGTTTATTCCGTTAGTACTAAATTTAATCGCGTTCTAACTTAATTTAATTTGATTGAAACACAGCAAAGGAAATTTTTTTTATTTTTTAAATCTTGTAAACATTAATAATATTGGTACCTACTTATATATTAAAAAATAACAATAAACTATTTTTTTAACTAAGTTTTGGGCTCCCTAAAAATTTTTCTGGTTTTGTGCCTTTTGAAATATGTTAAGTTGGTGATATCCTAGAGATAAAGATAAAGGTTAATAAATATTTTATGAAATATTCAATTACTATGAGTTAGGTTTTCTAGGTCACTTGTTTCACATTAAAATTAAAAAAAAACAAGAGGTAAATTTTTTTAATATATATATTTTGGGCTTTCAACCCATCTTCAGGAAATATAGAAAGCAACTCAGTTAATAAAGATAGAAAGTAAATAAATATTTTATGAAATATTCATTTACTATGAGTTAGGATTTCTAGGTCACTTGTTTAACGTTAAAATGAAATATATATTGAAAAAATTTACCTCTTTTATTTTTTTAATTTTTAACGTGAAACAAGTGACCTAGAAAACCTAACTCATAGTAAATTAATATTTCATAAACTATTTATTTACTTTTATCTTTATTAAAGATGTTTCACCTTGCACCAACACCACAATCTCTATTAATTATATCCGAGAGATGTTATTAGTGGAACACGATCTCTTAAGAAGAACGATACATTAAAAATTAAAGTTACAAAATATTCTTTAGTCATTCGATGAAATGGCAGATGGAATAGAAGTAGGAATAAAAAAGAAAACTCCCCCTCTTTTAAAATTGGTAACGAATGAAAAGATTAGAATTGAACTGAAAGAGCAAGCAAGCTCTAGTGAAAGTATTTTCTGTTATTCACCTCACAAATACCTTCTGGTCTGGTAGGGAAATGAGATGACTATATAATAGACCCGAAATTAGTGTTAAATCTTTTGGAGAAGATAATTTGCTTACTCAGCGAAAACAAAACAAAACAAATAATATATTTTTGAAAGATTTTTTCGTATCACCATCTAATGAAGTACTTTTACAAGTTACTTAGATAGGACCTTGATATTATTCAAGATCACTATAATTAGACAAATTGACATTATATCACTTTCATCAATTTTAATAGATGAATTTATTTAAAATTAAAAATAAATAAAGAAAAGTTTTGAAAATTAAGAAATAACAAATAATATGTAGATATTCACCATTTTTTTACTTTACTATACAGGGTATGGCCAAGTATTGTATCGTGCATGAAAAAAGTGTTGTTTTTTTGCTTCTTTTTTTCGAAATATCTCAAAAACGGCTGAAACTATTTTGATTAAAAAATTGAGCGAAACCATGGCTTTTCGGTCTACAAAAAGCCCTAATAAGTGAGCATCAAAAAAATATATATTTCGAGAGCTCAAAAACTAGTGTGAATATCAAAACCAAATTTCACACGTAGTTTTGGTGCATTGAGATTAAGAGCAGATTAGATTTTGGTGCATATCGACCCAAAATTTAGGGCGGTGGAGGGGAGGTTAAAAATTACAAATCTAGGCCATTTGAGCAAACTCAACCAAATTTTGTATACATAATCCGTGAGACCCCAGAAGTCTAAAAATTTAAAAACTGACAGCCCAAAAAGGTGTAGGTTCAAAAAATGAAAATCTAGGCCCTTGTACCAAATTCCACCAAATGTTGTATACAAAATCAGTGGGCCCCCACTAATCTAAAAATGCAACCCCCCATGTATGGTTATAAATAATTTTATTAAATATTAAATATAAGTGAGGGGCCAGGTTGTATGGTAAAGTCAAGTGGATGGCCACGTGTCAGTTTTTTTATTTTTTTTATTTTAAAATCACAAAAGTTTTGACTTATTTATAAAAAATAAAAATGTTATTTTAGGGAGAGTAGATTCATTTTGATTCATAAGAATTAAGGTATAACTTAATTATTCTATATGCCCTTAGTTTAATTTAATATATTTATTTATGGAATTTTGGAGTTTCGAAGATTTTGACTTTATTCCAAGTTTAATAATAATAAATCTAAATTTTCGAATTTTTATAAAGATTTTTATAGTCACATATTTAATTATTTTAAATCAGAAAGAAATTAAGTGAAATAAATACTTGTGTGTCATTTTTTGATTTATTATTGATTAATTGGACAGTTCGAATACCTTCAAGTGTCCATCATAAGCACAATATCAATTTATAGAATTCTCTGTCCTTGGAGATACATTTTATTTTTAATGAAGCAACATTTAAATGTATCTCCAACTATAGAGAATTCTATAAATCGATATTGTGAAGATGATGGACACTTGAAGGTATTCGAAACGTCCAATTAATCAATTATAAAAATTAAAATGAACATACGATTATATATGTAGTTCAATTAATTTTTTTAATCTTCCCGATTTAAAATAAAATAAAAATATAAGACTAAAAATGAAGGCAAGACATCAGAAACAATATTTTTTAAGAAATACAAATAGTGACAGAAGACACAGTCGTTATCTCTAAATTAACATTAATAATATTAGTAGATACCCAGGTAACACACAATATCCTCCAGAGTATTCTAAGAAGATTTAAATGTCCTTAGAATATCCTTAGAATATTCTGAGGATATTGTGGTTACCTGGGTAAGCTATTGGTCAACTTCTAATTACACTGATAATAGTGCCTATTCAGTGATTTAATTTGGCTTGGACTAATGAATATTTAAATAACTCAATTTCAATTGGTCAATGATTATACAAAAATTTAGTTTATTTACCTTAAGAAAAATGTATGTACTCATTGTCTAGGAAAAGTATTTTTTTAATTATTTGAATAATTTAAATATTTACCTACACTTTTTTTTAACTAAAATTATTACCAAAACTGAAAGAGAAATTAAATAAATTTTGCTGACTGGTTTTCGGAAGTCTTTAAGCAAAACAGAAATTGACCATATTTTCACTTTCAAAAAGAATTTCAATATTTTCTCACGTATTCTTTAAACTAATAAGGTCTCATTATGTTTCACTAGTAATGAAATATAACGATAGTCATGAGATTGGATTTTATTCTTGACAAAAGGGATTTTCTATTTTTGTTTTCGGTGTTTTGTTTCTATCTGGTTGATTAATAATAAAGTTTACCTGGCGTGATTCAACTTTGCGGTTAATCATTAAGTCTTAATAGAAAGTGAAGGAAATCTCAAATAAATGATAATTATTATAGAAAAATAGAGATTTTTTTTCAATTTCCTGTATTCACTATTATTAAAAATCAAGTTAATATAAATAAGTAGCTGGAAATTGAATGAAATAAAAAAAATGAAAATTTATATTAATGAAGTAGAGAAGGGGCAGAACTTATTAAATCTTCGAAGGTGGAAACAAAATTTTTGGAATATTTAAAGAATTTTTCTGACAAATCGCGGTAATATTCATCATCATCTAGTATACAGTCCTAAGACTGGTTTGACACATCCACTCGACACTTTCAATTCTCTAAAAGTCCCACGTCCCATGCATGTGCATGTATTGAATTTTTTAGGAAATACTCCATTTTAAGTCTAATTTCCTTTTAATATGAGACTATTTTATTAGTAATATCAGCTTTCTTCGATTTTTGTTTGAAAATATTTTTGAACCCTTCCCTCTCTTTTTTGTCACTATTAATTTCACATAGTCATTTTCATATGGTTGTATGGGGTGCATATTCAAAACTTTGTACAAATCGATTAAAAGGTCAATGTATTGATACTTCTATTTTTTGCCCCCCTCCCAATTTCGGCCCCCTCAAAAATAATAACTCTCTTCTTTATCATAGGTTCATTTTATAGTACTTATACCATATTTCATTTTTCTTTGTTTTTTTAGTTGAAAATCTTATAATGTTAATATTTAATCCCCCCCCCTCTTAATTTATGGTTCAATTTCAACCAAAATCTAATCACCTCTTAATCTCAATGCAACAAAAAAATTTGAAATTTTGTTTTGATATGAATACTAGTTTTTTGAGCTAGAGCGTAAACCAAATTTGCTAAAGTATGTACTTACTAAAAGACATTTTGACAAAACAATTAATATTTCGAGAAATATAATTTTTTTGATATTCACTTATTCGGGCTTTTTTGTAGACGAAAATGCCATGGCTTTGCTCAATTTATTTGAGATATTTTAGAAAACCGAAGCGAAAAAAACACTCGTTTCATGCACGATTACACTACTTGACCATACCTTGTATGGTAAAGCAATAAACTAGAAAGAAATTTAAGCATTATCATTTATACCCCTGAACTTTTTGAAGATGGCCTTCTCTCAAGATTACGAAAAAATCAATTATTATGATAGGGAATTGATTTATTTATAACTTTATTAACTTGAAAGGAAAACATCTTCCTTTAGACATTACCAAAAAGGACAAACGACATAATTACAACATTATCAATGAAGAGAAGGAAAACAACACCCCATTTTAATTTAATGATTATATTCTGATTTTAAGAATTTTTGGATAAAAACTTCATTATATACTATAAAATATGTTTATTAACAAACTAACAAACTAACGATAATTTAATAATAAAACTTGAGCAAGATGCGAGGTAGGTTTTTTGTGAAACCTACCTCGCATCTTGCTCACGTTTTATTATTATATTAAAATGTTTCACCTAGAACCAACACCTAACTCCTTAAAAGTTACCAACAATAATTGTTTGAATTCGAGGATCGACCGTAAAAGCTATGAAGATGTTGAGGACCTATCAGTCAAAAATAACACCTCAATTGTCTATTTTCGAGTTTTCGAATCATCTCTCGCACTTTTTATCTCTATGCTTATCATTTAAAAAATATTTTTTTCCATAAAATTGACAAGAATAAATCAAATGTTACCAGTGTAGATAATCAAGCAACTATTTATAGGAAATTTATAAATATGTATAATAATTGTATATATGAACAAATTATAAAACATTGCGCTTAATTTATAGTCCTGAAGATGATTTAATAACGGATTAATAGCACAGAAAAAAACAGTTATTTTTGACCAAAAACCTGATACCTCCTCAACATCTTCTAATCCAGCGTTTCTTAAACTATGGGTCGCGACCCCAAATGGGGTCGCAAAGCGAAATGTTGGGGTCGCGAAAATTTAATTCAGATACATAAATTTAAAGAAACATTAGTATAATCTCTTATTTATCTTTAATTTGATATATTACATTTTATGTACAGCGCAATTATAAAATCGTAATACTGGTTAAATGTAAATTATATTTATATATTGAAAGATACCACTAAGCGCATCATAATAGCGCTTTCTCATTGCAATTTCAGCATTAAGTTATTTCAGAATCAAAATGTTCCACAAACGCACAGTATATATATCGACCTTTGTATACTTGAGACAAATCGCTAAAAATGCTTTTTTTCATATGTATATTGTTTACGAAAAAATAAATTATCTAAGGGAGAATATTTATTTTATATTTACACCATGGGGTCGACGCAAAAATCTCGATGATAAAAAGGGGTCATGTATGTAAGAAGTTTAAGAAGCTCTGTTCTAAACTAACATAGCTAAGCACTTTATACTAGTATTTACGTGATAATTTTTAAGTGTGAGATATCCTAACGAAGGCAGTCAGAGAAAATTTCGCTAGGGTATCTGACCCTTGAAAACAATCACAAATGAAATTGTCGAAACATAGTGTAGTTTTGTTATCTTTTTGTTATTTTATTAATAAATGTATTTAATAGTACATAAAATGGCTTTTATAAAAATGTTCTAATAAATCATTCTATCACCAAAAATTTAATCAAATTATGGGTATATTATAATTAAGTAATGGAGAGGGATTCAGCCAATGGGTAGCCTCTGCTGAATAAAAAACTCCCAATTATGGAAAACGTTTCGGCTTTAATTAAATAATGCCATCATCAGTTCCTAAGAGCTGAAAAAAGCGATAGAGCACACATGTAAAATTACAATAAAATTTTTTACAAAAAATCCAAACTTGTTAATTACAAAATTATATCTTACAGTATTAGCGACACAATTAATTTTATAAATAAATTGTCCGCAGGCAGAGTTGTTGTGGATTTTATCATAATATACAAAATTATATGAATTATAAAATGGTACATAAATCTTGGTGTGCTCTCACTCGATATGCGCAACGTCTCAAGTACAAATATAGCAAATTTTCATTTCATTCAATTAATAATAATAATAATTATGAGGACATTGATCTAATTAGGATCACTGACCCCTCACAAACATCTCTCAATTAAAAGATTTCTCAAAATAATTAAAAAACATTAAGAATAACAAAATTCGAATTCAAAATGACAATATATAAAAATAAAAATAAAAAATAATTTTTTCTCTTTTTACAATTCTTTCCCCCTCTCTCAATGTTTATTATACTTGGGCATCAGTATTTGTCAATATTGACAAGTAGGCATTGCTAAGCCCAATACAATCAGTTTGAAAATTAAGACCCCTTTGCCCATATGTCTTAATAAAACATTTTTCGGCTAGCAGACGCTTATAATTGTTCCCCAATCTCATCAAGATGACAGCATCATCAAACTCAAATCCATGTGTTGTATCGATATGATGTGAGCTCAGGGCTGTCGAAGCTTTTTATTTATTATACTTAATTCGTGCTCTCTTTTATAGGTATATTATACTATGTGTTAAAAGTGCAATCAGGAAGGAGCACTTAGTGCATTGAAATAATGATTCTATAGATATTATTTTAGCCTTTGCAGGGCTTCAAAGAAAAAATTAAAATAGTAAAACAATACTAGCATTAATTTGGAAGGGATTAAAGGAACAGTTATTGACATGATTTATACGAAGCGAATGGTTGATCTGCAATGAGAAGGTATACGAAATTGACTCTAGGAAATAAACCTTGACTGATACTCCCACCACTAAATAATAAACAAATAAATTAATCTTAAAAAAATATTTTATAAAGGAGTTGAGCTACCCCCTAGATTTAGAATTCCTACGCCCCTGTATCGACACGTAAATCATGCTTCGCGAGAGATTACCGAGTAATATATCTAGAAAGAAGATACAAATAGAAAGTTAAATAGTTATTTTTTATTATTTCTTAATTTGAATGCAACTTTTATAAAATAATCAAGTGTTTTGAAATCATTTTTCAAAAAATATTTCATAAAAAATATTCCAATTACAAATCATAATCAAAAAATTCAAACTTTTTTAAACATTTGATTTGAATTTTTAGTGATTAGTTTTTTAAGAATTTTCTTATTCGTTTACAAAATTCACTACTTTCCATTCTTGATTTCACTCTTTCTAATATTTTTTTATTTATTCTTTTTTATTATTATTATTCTTATTTCTAAATATTAAATTACATCACTTTATTAAAAAATTGATTATAAACAATAATTTTTATTTTTAATTGGCTAGATTAAGACTACACAGGGAATGCTATTTATCCCTGATGGAATGCAACCATTCTATCTTTTTGATTTTAATAGTTGCAGACGAGGGGTGAACCGCGGCCTAATTTCGTGTACACCTACAGCCACTTCCACTTTCATTTCCAAGTAGAAGACAATAGATAAAGAGGCATTATCTAATGAATTCCAAAATAATTCCACATAATTCCAAAGACTGTGTACACCTAATTCCAATCGCGGTTCACCCCTCGGTTGCAGCTTACTTGTTAAAAGCCATTATTTTTCTTAATAAAAATATTTTGGCGAGTTTATTTCACACTACACTTTTCAGACTTTCTTTTGTTACAAATCGAAATATATCTTGCAATCTCTTAATTGAAGTTTAAAGTGGTTTGTATTTTTAACCGACTTCAAAAAAGGAGGAGGTTCTCTATTCGACTGAATTTTTTTTTTTTTTGTGCCTATGTTACCTCATATCTCCGCCAATTGTCAACCGATTTTGAAAAAAAATTTGCATTGGGTCCAGTCTAGCTTCCGATTGGTCCCATTTTTTTCGATTTTTTTTCATAGGTATTAGACCTTTTTTATTAGGTTTGTTTAGACCTAACCTCTTTGTTTATGAACCGATTTCGATGGTTCTTTTTTTATCCGAAAGGGGTGTCTTAGGGATGGTGTCATATTAATTTGGTCAAGTTCTGATGATATGATCACTATTAATAACATCACTAAAAAGAGAAAAATAAAAATTTTTAAGAAAAAAATAAAAACCGACTTCAAAAAATTAAATGCAACAAATAAAAATACACTAAAAGGTATAAAATAATTATTATCTTATTTAGTTACAACTAAACGACGAAATATTAACACGAAATTACTTTTTGAATTCGGTACCAAACAAACTATACCTATAAGCGAGCATATCCTCCAAACGTACTAAGTAAGATCCGTCGAGTGCGATTCATGAAAGGTATATGTTTGGCACCGACTTCAAAAAGTAATTTCGTGTTAATATTTCGTCCTTTAGTTGTAACTAAATAAGATAATAATTATTTTATACCTTTTAGTGTATTTTATTTGTTGCATTTAATTTTTTGAAGTCGGTTTTTATTTTTTTCTTAAAAATTTTTATATAGTATTTCAAAAACAATTCCTATTTATCAGTAATGAAGCATTTATTTTTGTGAAAATTTTATTAAGAGTTGAAATTTTATTAAAATCTAAAAATTTAATTTTTTAAATGTTTTTCGAATTAAAATGTAAGTGTGAAAGAGACCCAAATAAGAGGCTGTTTAGATGATTTTTATACTTGTCAGATTTTAGAAATAGATTGACTTAAAATTACAAAAAAATTCTATAAATTTCTCTCGAGGAATAAGGACGAATTTTATATCTCAAGTATATTGTGAGTTATAAATGACGGAACTCTGGGTATGCGATCCAATTTGCACTTGGCTGGTTTATTTTCATTCAATAAGCATTTAAGAAGTGTGATATTGAAATTGAAAAAGAAAGCATTCGTTAATGTCTGTCCTCTGTTTCTATCTCAGGTCCAATTGAATGTCAATGTTCATCTGGCCTCGGCATTCCTTTCCAATTATTTTGATCAATTTTGCTTTTAAGAAATAACTATTCTTTCGGGAACAGAGTTCAAAGAAATCTTTACAGAGATGCTTCACATTCTATGACGAAAATTTTTATTTTTTTACCCAACAAAATTTGACCCTCTTTAAAATAAATAATCATTCAATTAAAAGTTAATAAGATTTCTGATTTTCAAGGAAAATGACCACACATAATTTGTAAATTAGAGCACGAACCAAAGGAATAAATAAAAACTTGTAAATTTTAAAAGGAGGATTCATTGAGGTTGTCCTCTGCTTGATTCATATATTTATACATTTGCATATCGTCGCTGATCTTACAAAACCTCGTAAGTCCTAAATTCAAAGTTTGCCAGAAAACAAGAAAAACCATTGTAAACACGAATACAAACAAATACAATGCAATATTTATTATTTGGCTGTAGCGCGAAATTGAATTGGAATAGAATAATAAGGTTTCAATAGACAGACGCGCCGTGAAAAGTTGGTCGGTATAAACGTATAATACGTATTTGACCAAAAATCGGACTTACCTAAAAGGTTTTGTAAGATCAGCGACGATATTTATATACAATAAATATATTTGATGCAATTGTGATGGCTGTATATGTATATAATTAAGTACTGGAGGGATTCAGCCAATAGGTAGCCTCTGCTGAATAAAAAACTCCCAATTATGGAAAACGTTTCGGCTTTAATTAAATAATGCCATCATCAGTTCTAAGAGCTGAAAAAAGCGATAGAGCACACATGTATGCTCTATTGCTTTTTTCAGCTCTTAGGAACTGATGATGGCATTATTTAATTAAAGCCGAAACGTTTTCCATAATTGGGAGTTTTTATTCAGCAGAGGCTACCCATTGGCTGAATCCCTCTCCATTACTTAATTATACAATAAATATATTTTTAAATGTATACATATATATAATTTATTTGTTTGAGACTATAGTTTCGAAGATTTGACTTTCATCATCATTCTTTTTAATTATAAATATTTTCTCTGTTATTTCTCATGGGTTCAAATACCCGATTAGATATAGGTAAATTGGTTTTGTTGTAATAATAATTTGGTCACCAAACAAAGAGAGAATATTTCTAATTAAAAAGACAGATGATGGATGTAGTCCAAACCTTCGAAACTATAGTCTCTAGCAAATATATACTATATAATTAGGGTGGTCCTTAATTAAATAATTTTGGAATTTTATATTAGGGTGGTCGTTATTTAAATGATTTTGGATTTTTATGTTACGCACCCCCTAGATACCTTCCAAATATATTTTTAAAAAATCCTGTAAAATTTGAGCTCTTAATTTTAGTATTAACACGTGCTTCAAAATCGCGAAAGTTTTAAATGGAAAATTCATGCAATTTTTTTTAAGCAGTTATTTTTTTATAATTCTAGTAAAAATAGATAAATCAATTTGAAATTTTTCACATTTGTAGCTGATACTATTTGGAACAAACCCTGAAAATTTCAAAGTGGGTGAGTGTTTATTTGCATCAAGCAGAGGGCAATCTCATTGATTTCTCCTAATGAATCATCAACTTTGCTACTACTGCTAACTATGCAAACTAAATCTTTCCAATCTAAATTTCAAGTTTGTATCTTATTTATTTTATGAGATACAATGATCTGTCAAACGAACAGGCAGACAAAAAAACATTATAGCGATTATAGTTTTACTTTTTAAACAGAACCCCAAAAAGAAAAATAATAATAATTTCAAGTAGCCATGAATTCAAGATTAACATAATAATCCAATTAAAGTGATCATACCTTAAATCTAATTAAATTAGTTCGCTTTTAGTAGTCTATAATTTAGTATTACAAATTAATTTTTTCGTAGTTCTAATGTCTTTAGAACTATAATTATTAGCAATTATTAAGTATTTAAATCCACTTTTCTTTAAATAGTTGAAATGATATTTACATTTAACTAAATTAATTACTTTAAATACATTATTTATTCATTATTGAAATTTTATCAAGGAGAAACCGAATTATATAAAATTATTTTTTAGAAACCTCAGCCAGCAGATCGATTAAACGCATCAATAGATTTTTTATTTTTGTTAATCAAAATTATAATTCATCTTTACTTTAATAGAATCTCTCTTTAAATGAGGCAGAAAGATTGCTTATTCTAAGATTAACTCAAATGGAATATTTTATTGTTATAAGATCTCTATTTAAATATATTATTTGTTAAAAGATATATTATTGATTTGTTTTCAATTTCATTATTTCGTTTTCAAGCTTCAATAAATACAATTGAAACTGAACACTATTAGTTTTGATAAAAATATGTCTGTAGGTCACTAGGTATGTCAGAGATTTTTCACCTTGTAAATAAATAAGATTCAACCTTAAAATTTATAAGTTATATTATCTCTTATATTATTAAATGAGCAATTCTTGTATATATATATATAGAATGGGGTTCTCGAAAACGGCTCTAACGATTTATTAGATTAGTGTACTTATCAAATCTCATGAGTAGAGATCGGATTCCTATGCAATTGCATATTTTGTTCGCAGACACATTCGACACAGGAGATAAATTATCTATCCAAATCATGCATCTAGGTTACTGTGGGTTAAATTTTATTCTGCATATTTTTGCACATTTGAGTAATATTGCATAAAATTGCATATTTGAAGAATGTTGCATAAAATTGCATATTTGAAGGATTTTTTGTGAAATATTCCAAATACAGATGTTTTAAAAGTAAAAAGAATTAAAAAAAAAAATAAATAAAACAGGAGGACACTTGTAAACATAAATTATTTACAATTACAATCAAATTTTAATTGTTTTTTGAGATCATTTGTTATTTTTTATTTATTTTTTAACAGCCTTCGGGAACTATATAGCCCATTTTGTACATTGAGTGTTCGTGTGTGTGCGTTGAAGTGTGTAAATGAGTGCAAAGATCGGATTATTATAGCCGGTCAAATATTTGCATTATTTTATTTGTTTAACGATTTTTTTTAATTGGTTTACTTATCAAGTGTCATGAGTTATTAAGCTATTTAGAGGCAAAAAGTTACCGAGGATCGCTCGGTGCCCCAGGCACTATGTATTTATTTCCCCCAAAATCAAAAATAATAGGTATTAAGATTTTCATCATAACATACCAATATATGTATAAAATGAACAAATATATCGAAATTTTAAAGTTAATTAAATTTAGAAAAAAATCAGCTTAATTCTACCGAAGCAACTTCACACTCCATGATAAAAATCTTTAATTGAAAGGATTTTATTTTGCCGAGAGTAGCTGAGTTGTTGATTCATAAAGAGAAATCAATAAACTTTTCTATCGAATGAATGGTCTAGCCCAGTGATGGCGAACCTTTTGAGTGAAAATTTTGAAAAACACTAACTTAACTCTGGTGCCGTGTCACATATAGCAATATTCATAATTTTTTGATATTTGCAACCATAGTAAAAAACAGATTTATATTTTTGTTATTTATTTTAAATTTGAATTAAATAATTTGTGTTTATTTAAAAATTATTAAAATTTAGTTTTAAAAACAGGATCGCGAGGGCGAAATCTGCATCTATGATCTTAAAACCAAATTTATGGAGAACATGGAAGGATAATATGAAGAACATGACCTAAGAATGCACCTTAAAAGGTAGACATTTTTTCTAAGTTATATGGTATATAAGCTAGGTTAGTTAAGATATACACAGAGGCGTAGCCACGGGAGGGTTTTGGGGGTCAGAACTCATGGGATGAGTAACGGCAACGACAAACCCTTTCTTATGGCAAACTAACCGTAATTAAATATATTTCATATGTTTAATCAAGAATTATGTTCTTTTTTAATATCTTGAAGTCCAGTTAAATTGTTCTCTAAAGGGCCTCTAGCTGGAAAGTTTTGGGGTAATTATGATTTCTTCATCCAATATGTTTTTTGGTGTGCTTAATCCGAATCTGAGGTTTGCTAACAAAATTTCGTGGCGGAACATTATCAAAAATGAAACTTTATGAACTTTCATTTTGAATAGGAAGGTTATTTACGAAAAGTTGATAGTTTTCGAGTTATAAGCAAAAACCGCCAAAAAATGAGATTTTTTACGTTTTTTGCATTTTTGACAATGTTCCGTGGCGAAAATTTGTTAGCAAACCTCAATTTCGGATTCAGCACACCCAAAAACATAAAGGGTCAAAAAATTACATCTACCCCAAAACTTTGCGGATAAAAATACAATTTAACTGAACAATTTGTTTTAATAAAAAAAATTCCCACTAAATATTTTGCTTTGTGGATTGACCCCCCCCCCCCCTCCCCCAATAAAATGTTCTGACTACGCCACTGGATATACAATATAAATATATAATCCAAGGTGAGAAGGTCATTCGAAATACTCATAAAGCGCTTGTCGAATTTTCCTAAGAGGATGGTTGAAAACCAAATCCAGGTAGGAAAGATAATGATTTTGGTTTTATTAAAAATAGAGTGAATCAAATATTTCTATAGTATTTCCACTTGGTAATTCAATCAGAAACTCTCAGATGATTATTCTAACCACCAAAGACTCAACATCAACAACAATACCACCAACAACAACAACACTAACAACAACGAAATTGTTTATTTGTTTACTTACAGATTTACTTTACTTACAACAACGACAATACCAATAACATCAACAACAATACCAACAACAACGAAATTGTTTATTTGTTTACTTACAGATTTATTTTACTTACAACAACAACAATACCAACAACATCAACAACAATACTAACAACAACGAAATTGTTTATTTGTTTACTTACAACAAAGACAATACCAACAACAACGAAATTGTTTATTTGTTTACTTACAGATTTACTTTACTTACAACAAAGACAATACCAACAACAACGAAATTGTTTATTTGTTTACTTACAGATTTACTTTACTTACAACAACGACAATACCAACAACATCAACAACAATACCTTCAACAACAACAACACTAACAACAACGAAATTGTTTATTTGTTTACTTAAAGATTTACTTTACTTACAACAACGACAATACCAACAACATCAACCACAATACCAACAACAACGACAATAACATCAACACACAAAAATCGTTTATATGTCTACTTTAATAGTTTCGATTGAAAAATCGTTTTTTAAAGTAAGTGTGAGACTATTTAAAAACAAAATGATAGAGATTAGATTTTAATAGTAAGTTTAAATAAATAAAATATTATTGTTTAAAATAGACTATTCACCTTTTGATTCTTTCGAAGAAAAGTAAGCCGAAAGAAATTTTTGTGCAGAATTAAATTCATGTCGATGACTTAAATTTGGTCTCCTCGAACACCAAATGATATAAGTAGTTAACCTTTGGAAAGAATAAAATTATAATTAATCAATGAGTTTTATCATATACTTTTAACTACTACTACAAGTCCAAAAAATTCCATCACCAAGAAAGCTAAGATGCAATTTTTACAAAATAATTACCCACTTATAAGAAGTTAATGAAAAAAAGGTGAGTAAAGAAAATATTTTTTAGAAACTTAAAGGAGCTGTCTAGTCACCTCCAGCAAGCCAGGGATGACAATCAATAATCAAGATCATCTAATTATTTTGCCCCGTTAAATTTGGGAATGTATTAATACTACTAATAGTACCATATATTTATAATTAAATTTGTTCTTTAATTGATATTATTTTTTTTATAATGTAATACTGATTATTTTTTAAACAAACGTAAATAGACTATGAAGAATTAAGTACAATGAATTTTTCTTTCTAAGTGGTAGAATTTTTTGGACAAGAAGTGTAAATATAGTAAAAATATTACTCTCCTCGTCTTTCGACGAGATCGCAAGCAAGTGATGGACGAGTAGATTGGAAGTTTTAATAGAATCTTCTTGATGTTCGGCATTGGATATGATTCCAGGAAGATACAAGAAACGCAACCAAAGAAAGCAATGCAGACAACTTAAAAATCTCAAAAATAAAAACATATTAGTAGGAACGTTCACTTACTACATACTCAATTAGCCAACGAGCATGTAGTAAATGAAAGAATAATAGCACAGTGCGTTACTTTGTTTCTAATAAGTATAATTCAGAGCCGTAACTAGCTAACTTGGAGCCTATGGCCAACAATATACAGCGCCTATACACAGAGTAAAATGTAGTTAAGAATATACATCAATATTATGATTATGGGAAAATGGAGTAACTAAGCTTTTGTTTTTATATAATTTATATGTGCAAAACATTTTTTATTTAACAAATTATCAAATATTTATTAAATTAATATTAATATAGTATAATGAAATTAAATAAAAAAATGAAAAATGAAAACAAAGTTATTAAATAAGTTTAACTTAGCATTCGCAAAATCATCAATGATGGTGTTTAAATCCACATCGACAAAAACATCATATGCGATAGAAAATAAACTTAAATTACTTAAGTCTTTCTTGATTCATTGATGATCTTAAATGATTTTTTATTATATATTTTAAGTTAACTAAAACTTTGCAATGGTCCTGTGGATTGAACCATAATTTATTTTTAATTAATCAATTAAATTCTTATTTTTATTCATCATTAAGTCTAATTGAGGCAATCAATTTATCATCAAACAAGGGAAACTTATAAATTCTGGGAAAGCATAGTAAATGACCAACGATTAACAAATATAGAAGAGCATTGACTTGAGCAAGTTCGACAGTCATTGACTGACATGTCATGAGAGAGAGTGTGCATATCTACTGCTATCGAAGTGACTCTGAATAAACCTACACAAATACTGTTATATTCAAGTTCCACAGTTTTTGACACGAGTGCAGAGAGAGAGTGAGCACATAAACTGCTAATTCTCTATATATACAAGTTCCTTCTTCATCGAGCACCTAGGTTGCACAAGGCGGTTACTTCATTTTATTTGATATACGTTCTTCTTGAGGAAAAGGTACTGGCGTACGAAGCGCACACCGCTAATATATATACAATTATATACATTGAGCACCAGAGAAGCACACCTTCGGATACGGTCCTCAAACCTGATATATATATATATATATATTACATTCACCAGCCGTTCTTCCCCATCGGGACATCTACAAGCAAAATAACACGCCTCTCCACTGCAACTGGGAAACTACAAAGGAAACACTTCTCTATCTCGCCTTTCTTATTTATAACGATACAAAAAATAAATATCTCAGTCTCTCTATTAATTGCTGGTCTGTATAACTTTATTTATAGTATTAGTACCAGGAAGCCCATTTCCCTACATCCTTCACGCATCACCTCAAATTTCATTCTCCATTTCAGGGACGTGCCACTTGGATCAGTCACTGAGGGACACACCCGCCCCATCAACAAATAGCGAAGCAGATTAATTTAACAATAACGTAACAATAAAGCCCAATTTCCCTAGTACATAAGTTACATCCACCCCCCCTTGCCCCCTAATAACCCCCCACCCCCTCGTGTGGTGTTCGTAAGCTGGGATTCCCTCGTACATAAGTTACATTCACACCCCCCTTGCCCCCAATAACCCCCACCCCCTCGTGTGGTGTTCGTAAGCTGGGATTGGATAGGCCGCAAAAGAAGCCGGTATTCTACTGATCCAGGTGACAATCCTTATTCATCTTCAAAAAAAATTTTCATTTCATCTCACAATCATTTCCTGGTACGATAATTCTGAAAATATTTGAAAGTAGCTACGTTTGCCCAGAGATTGGAAGGTTCCTTTGTTTCGAAAAAAAATTTTTTTTATTATATTGAAAAAGAAAAATTTACAAAAAAAATTTATTCTATATTTATATTTGCCTGAATTAAAAATAAGTAAATAACCAAGGGCCATTGACATTCCCACCTACCGATTATAGATTAAAATACATAATATTTATTAATCATTTTTGTTGATATTACTATTTATTTTTTTTCTGAGTCTACCCAAAATGCCAGCAAGGGGATCGAGACGGTGCATATTGGGGAAACTTGCAGATCGCAGGCCATCCCTGTTAGCTAGCTCCTGACGAGACGGGAGTCGTCGCGGAGCAGAGGACGTCCCGGATTCGCTAGTGCGGAAACGGGCTCGGGAGGCAGCGTCGTCTTCCACCAACTGCTGGCATGGAACCTGAGACCAATAATGCGGAACAACGAATCCATCAATCGGCTCCACCTACACACGAGAGACACTCGACAGAGCAGCAGGTGATAGTGAACCCGCCCCCAACCCCCTCCACCCCCGAGTACTAGACCCACCATCCCCAATTTCCACAATAATGATACGGGCACGTATTGGTATCGGCTGCTGGAAATGTTATGAATAATAATGAGCAGCGATATGAATGGTAAATTGAAGAATATGAGTAGCGATATGAATGGTAAATTGGAAAATATGAGTAGCGATACGGAAATAATACGAGTAGCGATATGAATGGTAAATTGGAAAATATGAGTAGCGATATGAATAATATGAGTAGCGATATGAATGGTAAATTTGAAAATATGAGTAGCGATATGAATGGTAAATTTGAAAATATGAGTAGCGATATGAATGGGTAAATTTGAAAATTTGGATGGTGAATTTAGAAGTATGAATGATAGATTCGATAATGTAGATGGCAGATTTGAAAATATGAATGGCAGATTTGATGAAATGACCAGTAGGCTCGATGGGATCGATAGTCGATTTGATGATCATCCCGGAAAGTTTGAAGATGTAACTACCCTCCCAACCACTCAAACCCCTCCATTAAAAATTCATTTTGCAACCGCGGTATCCACAGCCGAACTCACCGAAACCACACAAGAACTCAATTCAGACCCCCTTAAGAATGTTAATATTAGTTTCATCATAGAGCCCACCACCGAATTAAAGTCAGTAACCTATCTACCCGGCATAGAGATTAATGAACCAATTGATAAACCACAAATTATTGAAATTAAGTCCCCATCGCCCTTAGTTAAAATCGCTACAAATCCCATAATCGAAATCACCCCCACAAATAAAATTTTACTTGGTTTAGACACATATTTTAAAGAGTATTTAAAGGCATTTTTAAGTTTAAAATTAATAAAATTAAAATCATTAATACTATTTATTGGCCACGTGCTTCAGAATCAAGTGCACCCCGGCCACCATGGCGTTGGAACAAATCGTTCGTAACGCCTCGCGGAATCACACACGCTAAAATCAATAAAAGAAAATATTTTGTTGATCCACTGTGAAATCTAAGAAAATTGTCTTCCCACTGATATCCGCCTTAAAAATGTAAAAATAACAATCAAACCAAGTTCCATTTATTTCTCCCCCACTATCGTATTCATTTTTTATTGCTGTCATTTGTTGCATATATACATAATTTGTTCAATAAAATCTCCGCCTTAACTCTTACAAATTTCATAGCCCCCACCTTCTTATAAAATATAAATTTACCAGTCCCCATTAAATTCTTAATTATATTATTTCAGATATTATTATATAAATATCAAAATAGTAATCTATTATTAATAGCTAACGATTAAAATCACTAATTCATTCGTTCCCAGTAAAAGCAGTAAATAGACAAATACATTAATCCGTTCTATTAAATTCACTTTTATAAAATCAAGCGAGCCCTCATTTTTATATTTTGTCATTAGTTTTTATTTTATTTCGTACCCGATTAACTAAAATTTAGATCCCCTATTAAATTTACATCTCACCCACCCACACATAAGTATTATATTTTAGTCCCTCATTTTAAGTACCCCAGTGATATCATTTATTCTGTTATTTGTCCTGTTAGCTCAGTCATTATTAAAAGCTATGATTGTCAATGCTATTGTGATCAAATCAATTACATAGTATAATACATTTATATTTTTGCCATCTATTATAAATTGCAAACTCGAATTATCATTATCAGAGCCTGCTACTGCTTGCATTTTCATTGTATCTTCTCTACTCAGGTCACTCACTTATTAATCCCTAATCCCATAGAATCATAACAACCCAAATATCAATATTATTCGAATAAAAGAAGATATTCCTAATTCCTTGTGTCATGTGCCATAAACACAAACCCCATAGTAACCCTAAGCACCTCTGCCCTTCCATATTAAATAATTTTCTACCCTTTTTACCTGTTGCTCGAAAATCTGGTGTGTCTCGAGGTAAGTGGATGCAAATGAATCAATATTTCACTTAACGCCTAAATTACTCTAAATAAACATGTTAGTCGTGTGATTGTTCCCACCCTGAATCTGGGATGATTAATATACCCTGGTGAATTGAGTGAGGTCTCGGCGATGCGTTTTCGAGTTACCGTGCGTTCTGGTGAGTCTGGAGTCCGTCTGTCCGCAACCCCGATACATAAATAAATAGTCGAGCATTTTTGTCCCCAATAAATACCCCATAAATAAGTACCGAAAGAAAAATAAATAAATATCTATCAATATCCCTATAATATCTCAATATAATTAATCATTTTTCTTTACCATAACGTCGGAGGTGCAATGGTCCTGTGGATTGAACCATAATTTATTTTTAATTAATCAATTAAATTCTTATTTTTATTCATCATTAAGTCTAATTGAGGCAATCAATTTATCATCAAACAAAGGAAACCAATGAGTTCTGAGAAAGCATAGTAAATGACCAACGATTAACAAATATAGAAGAGCATTGACTTGAGCAAGTTCGACAGTCATTGACTGACATGTCATGAGAGAGAGTGTGCATATCTACTGCTATCGATGTGACTCTGAATAAACCTACACAAATACTGTTATATTCAAGTTCCACAGTTTTTGACACGAGTGCAGAGAGAGAGTGAGCACATAAACTGCTAATTCTCTATATATACAAGTTCCTTCTTCATCGAGCACCTAGGTTGCACAAGGCGGTTACTTCATTTTATTTGATATACGTTCTTCTTGAGGAAAAGGTACTGGCGTACGAAGCGCACACCGCTAATATATATACAATTATATACATTGAGCACCAGAGAAGCACACCTTCGGATACGGTCCTCAAACCTGATATATATATATATATATTACATTCACCAGCCGTTCTTCCCCATCGGGACATCTACAAGCAAAATAACACGCCTCTCCACTGCAACTGGGAAACTACAAAGGAAACACTTCTCTATCTCGCCTTTCTTATTTATAACGATACAAAAAATAAATATCTCAGTCTCTCTATTAATTGCTGGTCTGTATAACTTTATTTATAGTATTAGTACCAGGAAGCCCATTTCCCTACATCCTTCACGCATCACCTCAAATTTCATTCTCCATTTCAGGGACGTGCCACTTGGATCAGTCACTGAGGGACACACCCGCCCCATCAACAAATAGCGAAGCAGATTAATTTAACAATAACGTAACAATAAAGCCCAATTTCCCTAGTACATAAGTTACATTCACCCCCCCTTGCCCCCTAATAACCCCCCACCCCCTCGTGACTTCTTTAACCGGAGGCAACAGTTTGCCTTTTGTCGAAGGCGCCTACGGCCGTTGCCAAAATCGCCATAGGCTAGTTACGTTTCTGTATAATACTTATAATCTACACTGTTAAAAATTTATTATATAATTTTACAATAAAAAATGGAAAGACGGCCTCAAAACTTGAAATCTTCAAGATATTTTTTACTAATGCATATCTAATTAATACAAGAAAAAAGTAAAGTTACAATTTATTTTTGTATTTTTGCAATGAGTTAATGTGATTTTACCAATATAATATAATATTTTTTTACTATATGTAATCTTGTAAATTTTCTATCTATTTGTATTGTAAACTTATAGTAAATATACAATTTTTTAATAGTGTAGTTTAGTGTTTCCCAACGTGGAGACCACGAACTACAGGGGGGGGGGCAATTTCATTGTTAAGAGGGGTAATTAAAAAATGAGCTCGTCCAGATTAATATAAAAATGCACATAATTAGTTACCAATATTTGAGAAAATAAATGTTAACAAAATTTGATAATAAGTAGCTTCAGCAAAATATAAAATACACTTTAATGTTCGTAGAACCATACAAAATACTAATCAACAAAATTTTGTTTTTGTAATTATATTTTAAAAAAATAAAAATTATGTATATGTTACATAGGCGGCATGAGAATTTTAGCGAGGTTTAGGTGGGACATGGCACAAAAAAAGGTTGGGAAACAGTAATCTAGCTAAATAAATCCGTTATGATAAAAATATGTACTCACTATGGTATTTTAAATAAAATAAATGTGTAGTTGGATGAGAGAATTCCAACAGCAACACCATGAAAGAAAAGAGAATGATATAAAATAAAAATGATAATTTATATTAAAATCAAAAGTATCAAATAAGAATGCCTACCCTAGTACTGATTCGAGAAAGACCTGAAGAGAAGCATCAGCCCCCACAAACCAACCATACTTTCTTCATCTAAAATATAAAAAGAAATAAATTAAAAAATATTGCCTTATTCAGAAAAAAATAAACTGGGAATTGACTAAATACTAACCGAAGAGTCCACTTGTTTGCGCCCTGATGGCTTCATGTTCTAACCTACACCCTGAATCTAAAATGGCTCAGATGGCCAACTATAATCTCGTCTTCATTCTTCAAACAGTTCTTCTTTCTTGAGACGAACGCGAACGCGAAAAAACACGGTTAGGCTCAGTATGGCCTAGAAATCACGGATTTAAGACCGAAAACGTGAACAATCGGACGAAACGGAGAAAACGCGCCCAAATCCGATAGTTTAATAGAAAGAAGAGAAAAACACATCACTCATACAAGTTACCTAAGATAAGAATCATTTAAAAGATTTCTTATCTACCAAATTCAAATTTCTCCTCCCACCTACACACTCCACCTAATTTCGAAACGAATTAAGAAGAGGAGAGTTTGAATTGGTTAAAATTAGGATGGGAAACCTACTAGTACATCATAGTATATCCGATCATCATTGAAGTACAGCGTAAGATTCAAGGATTAATGTGCCCCTGCTGAAAAAAAGAAACCCTATCGAGCGAACATAGCTAGCCCTACGGCACACTTTTCCAAGCGTCTCACCTGTACAGATCAAGAGGCATATGTCCTGTACATTCAGGTTTCCAGGAAAGACTTCAGTAATGGTCTTTCGAAAAATTACACATTCATTCAGATAGAGGATTAAACCGATCTCTCAAGTATTGGTTGCATAGACAGCTGAGCCCTCTCGATGGCTGGAAAGTAAAAATATGCCTACCTATGTCCGGGCACCCCAAAAACCCGGCACATTCGCGTACCTATGGGGTTCTAAGACAACACCCTATGCCAGACTGAATATCTGAGTAGTTCATTGTCATTGCAACCGATACTTAAGTAAATCGGAAAATCCATAATTAAAAACTAAAAGGCCTAAACCCCACTTATAATTATATCGTTGGCGAAGGCGCAGATATATATTGTTAAAAAATCGCCCCCTAAATTCTAATTCCTCACACAGGAGGAGATATATTCGCGGATTATCAGTATTATTAACTGAACCTAACTATAAAGGTATATTTGTGGTTGGTTACTCTGTTTAATAAATGTATGTGTTTGTTGTACCTGAAAATAAAACACATAGACACATTGCACACCAAAGAGAAAGAAAGAAAGAAAAGAAGAAGTCGCTTCCCTTAGTAGGTATTAGAGTAGTTTTTTCTCTATACCTATAGGACACATACATCAATAAACATCGTAAGACCAACCACCCACCTTTCTATTCTATTCATTCCTAATTTCTAAACAGTGAAAACCTTTTTGAAGCCTTCTTGATTATCATTTGGATAATCAAGAAGCGATGTCCCTCGGTGGTCGGGTAAGAATGGATGATGGACGGGTTGGTTACCTAAATGAAAAGAGAGATAACCTAACACGATCCGAGAAGACACGAGATCGAGTTTTACTTACAGATTTACACTAATCTAAACCACCCATCAACATCATCCATTACTCAGCTTTCCACATCCTTCCTGTCTCTTAAGGTAGGCCCACTTGCATGCATGGACTGCATGGGTATGCGATTCGTAATCAAGGTAGTTAGGGATCACTGAAAATCCTATTCTACTAAATTAACTAATTTGTTGTGTTTTACCAAAATAATAATAATAATTCTTTATATAAATTTTGTAAAAACTTATTTGAAATTTAAAATTTAATTAATACAATCAATGGAAAAAATAAATCTGAATTTAAAATAAAAAAAAAATGAATAAATGTCTTTAATTAAAATAAAAATTAAATGTAATTTATTTTTAAATGAATTTATTGAAATTTTTGAATATTACTATTTTCTAAATACTACATGAGGGATTGTGATGAAAACCTGTGTCTGAAAGAGAAAAATAAAGAAAAACATCCTATATTCTAAGGGCCGGTTGCATGTCAGCAAAGTAAATGCTTTTACCACTAACCAAGGTAGATGGTAAATGGAGCCACTGGGAAGGCCAATCAGATGACAGCCATTGAATGTACCTGTCATCTGATTGGCCATCCCAGTGGCTCCATTTACCATCTACCTTGGTTAGTGATACATTTACTTGACATTGCACATACAATCAGGCTTAATGAACTAACTAGCTAACTATATGGAACTATTATATATTTAACCAGAAAAAAATTTCTAGTAAATTGAAAATTTTGAAATAAGTCTAAGATGTCACTAGATCGGCCTAAATAAAACTAATTGAATTGATTCTGCGCCCCGCATTAATGACATACCATTCGTTGTAATATGGAGTGATTTAATTTGGCGGTCGGATGCTCAGGCGGGAAGATCAACGTCCAACTACCATATAGGTACATCAATCGTTCTAAACGGATGAGGCAGCTTAGGGACGAAACAGTTCTTCAGAAAGGATCATTATCCAGAGCCAGACACACGTAGATCTATAAAAACCAAAAGAATAATAATAGTATTTTATTGTAAACCAACAAAATTATATTATATAATACCTAATTAAATAAAAGCAAATATGTTAGTCGTTTTAAGCCAATACAAACTAAAAATTCAATTATTAAAAATGAAGCTTACTTTTATTTACCATCCGAAATAATTTGCCTCACTGTTAAAAAATTGTAAATTTACTATATGTTTACAATAAAAAATAGAACTAAAAATAGAAATACTGTAACTCGCTCCCTGCCACCATCTTTCCCGCGACTTATAACCCTCTGCTATTTAAGACCCGTATACACAAATACCTTCGACCCCCGCCCAACCCATAAAATTCTTTCTTCTTCTTTTCACGATGGAGGGGCCAACCCAGGCCTTTAGGGGTTGCACCTTTTTGGTGTAACTCCTTCTCTCATCATTATCATAAAAAAAAGATAGGAAATTTACAAGATTGAATATAGTAAAAAAAATACTATATTATATTGGTAAAATCCCATTAACTCATTGCACACTTTACTTTTTTCTTGTATTAATTAAATACGTATTAGCATAAAATATGTTGTAAGATTACAATACTGGTATGTAATATTACCAAAAAAGCTTTCAGGACGGACCACCAATTTTTTATAGTAAAATTATATAATAAATTTTTAACAGTGCACTTACTAATTTGAAACAATTATAAATTAATCAAATTTTCTATTAACATTAAATAGATACAAATAATTAATCAAAGAGGGTGTCCTTGATAGGGATAAATACATAGGGACCCCCCCCCCTCTATTGGACCTTAACGTTATTTTCTTCTGAAACATGATTGAAACATATCAATTAAATTTAATTATCAAAACTTCTTATTTAGTTGATTTAAATTGCGCTTAATATTTAATAATATGTGATGGTGTCACGGAAAAGGGCCCTTATCTTCACCTTTTCAATATCGAGCTAATGGCAACTCCTGTTTCTGGAGAAACTACTGAATAATGTCTCTTTGTCCGGACCAAACATTCCATCCGAATCGAATAGAACAGCATAGCAAATTATTAATAGGAATTAATAAAATGATAGTGAAAAATAATCCAATGCATAGGAATATCATAAACTATTACAAGTTAATGCAAAATAATATTTAGTCAAATAGTTAGAAAAACTGAAGTAAAATTGGAACTTACATTATTCCTGGTGACCCGATTTGTGCTGCATTATATTTCGAGCTTAATCAGGAGAATAGACAATGCGCGGTTCCCGACCTCTTGACTAGTTCAGTCGCAGTGGCCGGTTAACCTCTCTAGGATCCTTTATTCTGGCCTCCAAGACGCTGGATTAGAGGGACTCGCCACCTTTTGAAGAGATGAGCTGAGGCACGCTTGGAGAAAGGAATGATTGTCTATTCACTACATTCGACTGAAATGGAATATTAAAAAAATATTTTAATATAAGATATAAAATAAGAAAATATAATGATAGGCTTAAGTTTAGAAATCCCACATATACCTACACTCAAATTAAGAGGCTAGAGGATCAATTTCGAATGTCCATCTTTCTATTTGATATATTTTATAAACTCTTCATTCAAATGATTAAATAACTAGAATCATTCAAAAATATAACTTCAAAGATTAAATATCAAAAACTCGATTGAAAAATTAATAAAAAATGTATTGAAATAAAATGAGAGAGTAATGGCGTTGGTTTGGAGCATCAAATAATAATCCGTATTGTTAAATTCAAATTCTAATAATCAAATAGCAAAGAGAATATGGGCATGTGTGGGTGAACCTGCCTTTCAAAGAACACAACATCCCTGCCTCATCTCATGTTGCTTACAATCCAAAAGAACCCATTATTTCAATAATTGAAAAATACAAATTTAAAATTTCAAGCTTCAATTATAGAACAAAATGAAAACTTTTTCAATACTGTACGTTTTCCTATTAAAGTGGCTCTAGTAATGGAGTAAGTGAAATAGAGCGGATATGGTTTGAGAACCCCATTGAAAAAACTTTTTGTTTTCAAATTCTATACAGAATAAACTGATGTGGACATTCACAAGACACCTGGCTCCTCTATTATATTTAATATTTAATAAAATAATTTATAATTATTTACGAAAGAACGCCCCCCCCCTGGGCCCTTTAGCAATTAACAATATCTCCTTTTAATTATGAGTCTAGTTTATTAGAAATATCAACTTTCTTCGATTTTTCTTTGAAAATATTTTTACCCCTCTTTTAAGTCACTATCAATTTTACATAGTGAGTCATTTTCATAAGGTCCTATAGGGTGGATGTGCGAAATTTCGACTTCCATTATAGGGTCCAAGACTTATATTGATAGTTTTATTTTTTGAACCCCCCAATTTTGGCCCCCGAAAAAAATAATAACTGTTTTTTATTATAAGTTCATTTTATAGTATATATCATTGCCTTGCACCATTATATATAAATAAATACAATACGTATATCTATATAAAATTTTATTTGTTAATGCCTCAAGATATATAGTAGTTTAGCGCACATTAGCAAACCATTCAAATTAATACTTTTTTTAGCATGCAGACTCAATTGAATGAGTATCCGTTTGTAAGTAATGGTAAGTTAGAATGAATTATCCTTACTCAGAAAAGAATAGTAACTCAATTGTGAGTATGCATGCTCAAATGGAAAAAAACAACAAAATGTTTATTAAAAAGGACTGACAATGAAAGCCAAGCCTTTATTTAATTTACTTCAAGAGTGAACCCACTCTTTGATTTGCTCTTAAAATATCAATAGCACAACTGCTTTCTGTAATAAAAACCTTTTAACTTTAAAATAGCTGAAATATTTTGAAAAACATTGCAAAAACACCAATATTTTCAAATTTTTAAATAAAATTTCATATCTATTTCTTGTGTTATAGAAATAAAATAAATATAAATGTATGAGAGGAGACAGAGATTGGTAGTCATATGGATGGCCTTATCACCTTATTTCTTCTTCTTCTTCTTCTTCTTCTTCTTATTGATAGACCTGTGGTCTGTTTATCCTAACTCGTCCTGCCAGCGTTTTTTAGGTCGACCTCTACTTCTTTTCCCTGCTGGCTTGTTCGTTAAAATTTTCTTGAGAATTCGGTCTTCGCTCATTCTTTCCACGTGTGCATACCAATTCGCTCTTCTACATTTGACCCAGTCATCGATCTTTTGTATTTCACATTTTTCCCTGATGTCTTCACTTCTTTGTTTATCAAACAACGATACGCCAAGGATTCTTCTTAGGGTCTTCATCTCAGCCGTCTCCAACATCTGCCTAGTTTTAGCTGTATCTGGCCTTGTTTCGGCTGCGTACGTCAATATTGGCCTTATCATAGTTTTATATATTCGCACCTTGGCTTCTGTTCTTAAAAACTTATTCGACCAGATTGTGCTATTAAGACAACCTGATATCCGTAGGGCTTTAATAGATTGTGTTTTTACTTCTGTCTCTAGATCTTGATGAGAGGTTATCTGAATACCAAGGTACGTAAATGTCATGACCTGTTCTATTATCTTATCATATAGCTGTAATTTGCATCGAAGTGGCTCTTTGGATATAGTAAGAGCTTTTGTTTTTTTTGTTGATAGGGTAAGATCGAATTTGGTGGCTAGTAGACTGAATCGGTATAGAAGTCTTTGAAGAGAATCTTCATCTTCGGCAACCAGGGCTGCGTCGTCAGCGTAACACACACATGATATATTTTCATCTCCGATGGTGTATCCTTTAAGGTCCTTAATTCCCTCTATTATCTCGTTCATTACTATGTTGAATAGTAATGGGCTAAGGGAATCACCTTGCCTAATCCCTTGGTTTACTGGGATGCTCTGTGTCAGTCTTCCTTCTATTTTTAATTTTGCAGAGTTGTCTGTGTAGATATCTTTGATCAGGTTAATAAATCACCTTATTTAAATTATTAAATGAATTTGTAGGTAATTGGACTTAACATTAATGAAAAGAAAATTAATTGAATTGCTACTTTTAGTCTTATTTAGGTAATACTTTTCAAGCTCTTAAATTCATCGTTTCTTGTTTTTTGAATTAAACATTTTCTGTGGAACATAATCATTCAAAAATATGTTTTACAAAAATTTCTAGTTAATAAGCAATTTTATCAGAAAGAAAATCAATCAGGTGATAACTAGTTAAAGAATTTTGAAATTTACTACATGCAGTTTTCAATTAAGAATTGTTAATAAAACATACATAAAACATTGAATTAAGGAGCTTTGTAAAAGTCTCAAATAAAGAAGGCCTATTCACTATTGGTGAAGACATAGTAGACAAATCAACTTGAAATCAAAGATTGCCATCGATTCGAACAACCAATACACAATATATTTTTGAAGTTGACCATTATATGTTAGTGGTACCATGATGTTTGTAATTTTAAGATTCCTATTTTTTTTAGAAATGGTTACCATTACTGGTCCAAACTTTAAAAAAATAAGCTGACGTGTTCTGATGTGGCCATCCACTTGACTTTACCATACAACCTGGCCCCTAAAATTATTTATAATCATGTAGGGGGGTTAGTTTTTACATTTTTATACTTCTGTTGTCCCACTGATTATGTATACAAAATTTAGTTGAGTTTGGTAAATGGCCAAGATTTTCATTTTTTGACCCCCCCCCCCCTTTTGGGAGGTTAGTTTTTGCATTTTTAGACTTCTGGGGGTCCACTGATTATGTATACAAAATTTGGTTGAGTTTGCTCAAACGGCCTAGATTTTTAATTTTTAATCCCCCTCCACCTAATTTTGGATCGATATTCACCAAAATCTAATCAGCTCTTAATCTCAATGGACCAAAACTACATGTGAAATTTGGTTTTGGTATTCACACTAGTTTTTGAGCTAGCTCGTCCACAAAAATTTGGTAACGCACAGACTAACAGAATAACAGACAACCAGACAACCGGACAGACTAACTAACTAACAGACATTTTGACAAAACAATTATTATCTCAAAAAATATAATTTTTTCGATGTTCACTTATTAGAGCTTTTTTGTAGAGCGATATGCCATGGTTTAGCTCAATTTTTTTAATCAAAATAGTTTCAGCCGTTTTTGAGATATTTCGAAAAAAAGAAGGAAAAAAACACTCTTTTCATGCACGATTACAATACCTACTTGACCATACCCTTATGGTAAAGAAAAAATGTAGAATGGTTGTTCCTCCAATATTAGTTAGGAATCGAAGGCCATTTTAAACTTTTTTGAGTTTAAGTTGATTTCTCTGTCTTGAGCACATCAGCACTGGTTACTATAATGGTCGAAACATTGTAAAAGCAATATAGAATGATGTTTCGTCTAGCATTAGATGAAAATTGATGGTTAAAATGGGAAGAGTATTTCTCAACATTTAGCATTTTGATAGGAATATCTCATTAAATATTATTTCTATCGAAACGATAATAATTGGTAATTGGATTAAAAAATTAACCAGATAACATGGTGCTTAACTTATGAGATTTTGCATATTTTCAAGTAGTAGTAGTTAGGAAAGAAAAATTAGCACATATCCAAATAAGGTGTAATTTATTGGATTCCTTCCTCCTTTCCTTTCAAACCGACGTTTCGGAGGATTCTTCCCTCCTTCTTCAGGATTTCAAGGGGTCAATGAAGGAAACAAATAAAATGCTTCCTTCCTCTCTCCACAGCAGTGTTTAAAACATTTAACTTCCTTAGCAGATGCATAGAAAAACATTTTTTTTCTTCTCTTTCTTCTCTCATAATTAAGAAAGAAAAAAATGTTTTTTTATGCTTCTGCTAAGGAAGAATAAAGTTTTAAACACTGCTGTGGAGAGAGGAAGGAAGCATTTTATTTGTTTCCTTCATTGACCCCTTGAAGCCCTGAAGAAGGAGGGAAGAATCCTCCGAAACGTCGGTTTGAAAGGAAAGGAGGAAGGAATCCAATAAATTACACCTTATTTGGATATGTGTTATTTTTTCTTTCCTAACTACTACTACTTGAAAATATGCAACATCTCATAAGTTAAGCACCATGTTATCTGGTTAATTTTTTAATCAATTACCAATTATTATCGTTTCGATAGAAATAATATTTAATGAGATATTCCTATCAAAATGCTAAATGTTGAGAAATACTCTTCCCATTTTAGCCATCAATTTTCATCTAATGCTAGACGAAACATCATTCTATATTGCTTTTACAATGTTTCGACCATTATAGTAACCAGTGCTGATGTGCTCAAGACAGAGAAATCAACTTAAACTCAAAAAAAGTTTAAAATGGCCTTCGATTCCTAACTAATATTGGAGGATATTGGGCTGCCTTCCATTACTTTTATTTAAATAAATGTATAATATTAAATAAGATTACAAGAATTTTTTTTTAATCTTTCCCCTTTAATTTTGAAACAACATTTTCTAAATTTCAATTACTAAACATAGGGAGTCTGTTGGGAGTTTCTCTTGAAGCTCAAATTTGAAAAATGTCATGTTTATATATACATCTTTTCTACTATATGTTTCTTGTAAAAAAATTTTTAGTCTTCCATAAAATAATTATGTATTAGGTATAATTATTTTTATATAAGATAATTTTTTAGCTAAAGGAGAAATTGGTTGGATCGGGGTGGTTGAAATGGCAAAGCAGCACAGTATTAGGTATAATTATTTTTATATAAGATAATTTTTTAGCTAAAGGAGAAATTGGTTGGATCGGGGTGGTTGAAATGGCAAAGCAGCACAAAAGATTCGAAGAAGGCCACTGATCCAAAAATTAACCATATAGCATGTTACTTAATTAACGTGATGTATAAAATCGACTATTTATAATATAATAATAAGGCTAGGCACACACGATCGATTTTCAGTCGAGCGATAGTTTAGTTGATGGATATAAATATATTAAGTTTAATGTAGGTGCATACACAACACAACTGCAGATCAACTCGTTTATTTAATCAAAATCGATCGAAGAGCACTTTTGATATAAAAAAATCGAGCAACTATCGTTCAACTAGCGTATCTTTTATTATATAATATTTCATTTTTACTTTACCATACAGGGAGGGTATGGTCAAGTATTGTAATCGTGGATGAAAAAAGTGTTTTTTTCCTTCTTTTTTCGAAATATCTAACAAATAGCCTAAGCTATTTTGATTAAAAAAATTGAGCAAAACCATGGCATTTCGCTCTACAAAAAGCTCAAATAAGTGAACATCGAAAAAATTATATTATAAATTATATTTTCGAGATAATAATTGTTTTGTCAAAATGTCTGTTAGTTAGTTAGTCTGGTTGTTAGTCTGTGCGTTACCAAATTTTGTGGACGAGCTAGCTCAAAAACTAGAGTGAATATCAAAACCAAATTTCACACGTAAGTAGTTTTGGTCTATTGTGATTAAGAACTGATTATATTTTGGTGCATATCGACCCAAAATTAAGGAAGGTGGAGGGGGGGATTTAAAAATCTAGGCGATTTGAGCAAACTCAACCAAATTTTGTATACATAATCAGTGGATCGCCAGAAGTCTAAAGATGCAAAAACCAACCACCCAAAATGGGGGGGGGGTGTATGGTCAAAAATGAAAATCTAGGCTCTTGTACCAAACTCAACCAAATTTTATATACATACCATGGTAGTAATCAGTGAGCCTCCAGAAATTCAAAAATGCAAAAACCAACAGCCCAAATTGGGGGGGGGATGTAGAGTCAAAAAATGAAAATCTTGGCCATTTACCAAACTCAACGAAATTTTGTATACATAATCAGTGGGACCCAAGAAGTCTAAAAATGCAAAAACAAACCGTCCAAAATGGGGGGGGGGTGTAGGTTCAAAAAATGAAATTCTAGGCCCTTGTACTAAACTCAACCAAATTTTGTATACATAATCAGTGGACCCAGAGTAATCTAAAAATGCAAAAACTACCTCCCCTACATGATTACAAATAATTTTATTAAATATTAAATATAAGTGAGGGGCCAGGTTGTATGGTAAAGTCAAGTGGATGGCCACATCAGAACACGTCAACTTATTAAATATTTATTTAAATAAATAAAAAAATTATATAAATAAGAATTCGCAGAAAAAAAGCTCCCGGTGAGGATGATAATGCTAACTGGGAAAAATAGATGCTGCTAGAATTTACCAAGCGCCCGACAGGGTGGGTGCGGAAATTACAATCGTATTCCTGTGTGAACTTGTTAGCGCTGAGAGACGAAGTCATGTTTATACCGTCTTCACTAAGCTAAACAAGTTAGCACAGGAAAAAAAGAACTAAGGAGGGTTAGAGGAAATCAAATAATTACTCACATTGAAAATGAAGCGAGATGAAAAGCTGGCTGACTCTGAGAGACTCGCTTGCAACTGCATTCGACTGGAGACTGGAATTTAGAAATAATAAATAAATATTAAAATTATGAAATATATTTATATATGATAGAAAGAAAGAGATATGGACAAATCAAAGATAAACTCAAATTAAAAGAAACATTTTCCAAGCCAATATACATATGATTAGATACAATTCTTTATAAAAGCAATCGAAAAACATTTAGATAAATAAATTCAAAACGATTAGAGAAATTCTCTCTTGATCAAATGAAAATTTGAAAAATATAAACAACTCTTGGTTAATGCAACTATTCAACTATATTTCCATAAACCTTCATATTTTTCAAATTTTCACGAAATTTTATTAAACGATATTCGATTTTATATATAAAGAATTGTATTTATTTTAATTAATAAAACAATCAAGGATTTTTTCAATTCTAATTATACAAAATAAGAGATTGAACGCTTACCTTAGAATTTTCTTGTTCCAGGGGTTTAATTTTCAAAAATTTTACTTCAGATTATTAATTTGTTTAAAAATTAAAATATAATAGATTTTAAAGAAAATTATCCAAGAATTGAAAAGAAAATAGGTCAAGATTACCTTGAGCCGGGGGAAGATGTTAATTCGGTAGCTTGAAGCCCGGGACTAAGCTCGCCCGCCCGGACTTGCAATTTCGATGGCTGGTAGTGGGGGTAGCGAATTAGGAAACGAGTCTCGGACGGGCCGGTATGACGTCACCATCTGACCTAATTATTTAATATATGGTACATGGAATATAATAGAAATATTTAAAAAAAAATTACAAATTGAAAAAATGTAATAAAACAGAGGCTGGCTTAACGTTGTGTTTAATAATTTAAATTCAAAAACAGCCTTTAGAATTTAAAATATCAGAATTAAATTATATTTATTTGCAACGAAATTTTCTCTGGAGAGAGACGGACTGGTAGAACTTTTAATTGAAAGTAATGGAAGGCAGCCCAGGGATAGTGAGGAAAGAAAAAATTAATACATATCCAAATAAGATGTAATTAATTGGTTCGTAAAATGAGTTTTTTAGTCGATATTCAAGATTTTTTTTGAAAAACTAAATATTGTTTTTCTTAAATTAAATTGAAAGTTTTGTGCCAAGGGTAGCAGAATTTTTATATATTTAAGGAGACAATAAAAGAGTGTGTCTTCTGCTGGAATAATTCCAGCAGAAGACACACTCTTTTATTGTCCCCTTCAATTGTTTTTTCTGTTTTAATAGTAGATTTAGTTATTTGATGGCTCCTTTTATTGAACATAAAACTCTTAGAGAAAACGGAGAGATCGATTTCGTTCACGATTTTCAGAATCAAATTTTATTCGAGGACTTGGACTAGATGAAATTCAAAAACCAAAAATCATAGAGAATATTTCATTTGGGGGAAAAAAATTAAAATAGTTATTTTATATTGAAAACTTTGGGTGGGTCTTAAAAAAGTTTGCACTTTTCCTTTCATTATTTTATCAACTTTATAATAAATCTATATAATATGTTTAGTATTACATATATTAGAAGAAGGAGGAGGTATCAGCCAAAGTTAGATGCGCTGGGTTCAATAAAACACCCTGAATAAAACGTTTCGGCCTGAATTTATTTGGCCATCTTCAGTTAATTGGGAGTTATCGAGGGGTGAATCGCGATTGGAATTAGGTGTACACGTCTTTGGAATTATGTGGAATTATTTTGAAATTCATTAGATAATGCCCCTTAATCTATTGTCTTCTAATTGGAAATGAAAGTGGAAGTGGAAGTAGGTGTACACGATATTAGGTCGCGGTTCACCCTCGGGAGTTATACACAAAATGTGGTACATATATGTGACAAGGCTTGGTTCGATCACATATGTGTACCGCATTTTGTGTATAACTCCCAATTAACTGAAGATGGCCAAATAAATTCAGACCGCAACGTTTTATTCAAGGTGTTTTATTGAACCCAACGCATCTAACTTTGGCTGACACCTCCTCAGAGATTCATCAATATAGTTTCATCACAGCCTCAAACTCTAACAATATTTAGTATTAATTTTCTAGTATATAAATTTGATAAAATAATGATGGATACTTTTTAAAGAGTCCGTAAGCAAAGTTTTCTATATATGGTAAAATAACGAATTTCAAATGAAACATGCCCTATGTTTTGATTTTTACTTTATTCAATGCTAAACAGATTGGATTCATTTTGAGGGGATGTAAAATAAAATAAATTAAATCGTTTACTTACAATGAATTTCTTTGATAAGTTTCATCCCTTTTTAATCCACAAAGCAAATAGGCTTTCGATTCATTATATTATTTGCACTGTGTGGTGGTTTAGATCTAAAGATGATTCTTATTTGATGGATATTTAATAAAGCCATTTCTAATAAAATTTATTTCAAAATAAGTCCAATTGCCTGGCGAAATTGTAAATTCATTTTGGAAGAGGATGCTCTCTTTGTTAGCGGCATTGTTAAAGAGACGCCACCGACGATCCTAATTGTTAATCGATTTCAAATTCGAATTTGAGCCTTGTTATCAAAGATACATATCTACTATACAGCACTGGCAGCTCCAGGTTTTCATTTTGGAGGGAGGTCATGTACCAGGCTGCCGCCCCCGGAAAATTTTCAAAATTATGGCCTTTAAATAGTAAGTTTTCAGAGGCGATTTTCAGCCTCTGAAAAATTAAATACAAACATAAATAGAGCGCATGAAGAAGGGAAAAAGGGACAGGGATATCCGAAACGCCCTTGTAGAGCTCGAGGGAACAGGGATATTATATACCTATTATATGTATCTTCTTCTTCAAGTGCCATACTCGATTCTAAGCGCCTAGTAGTCTTGTAATTTTCCTTGGGAAATTTTTTACAGGCATGGTTTCTCATTGTCTTCCCCTGTATAATATAATATACCTAATTATACGAACATTAATTTAAGTCATTTATCAAAGATTTTAATAGATTATTATCATTTCCGTCCATAACTTGTATTAATTTTTTTGATTGAACAATACATTTCACTTTGAAATCACAGATAACATTTCACAACAGATCAGTTTTTAACCATTCATAACGGACCAGTTCCAGAAAGAATACATTCGACGAGAGACAGTCCAAGAGTTAAAAAGTGGTTAATTATTTAAAAATAGTGTCTCCATGTCAAATCACATCCCCAAGGGACGATCCACCATGATCGACTGGCTATGAACCCGAATTACCTTTCTTTTTCTTTTTATATTAACAATTTCATTAGATATAAAACAGAAATAACATATATAGAATGAATATATGAATTGAATTTGAGATTTCTTTATGTAAGGATCAAAGGGAGAAAAGTATTATATTCTGGTTCAAAAACAGGGTTGCCTAGTTGCTATGTTATTTCTGTTTTCTAACTAATAAAATTGTTAATATAAAAAGAAAAGAAAGAAAAATTGTTTTTGTGAATGTGCCAAATATTTTTTTGAAATTTGTGTTCTGATGGTCTTCAATGGTAACGAAAATAACAAGAAAATTTAGACGAATGTGTAACATGACTATTTGAAGCCCTGAAGAAGTCGGCAAAGTCGACGAAACGTTGGTTGATAAATAAAAAAGTCACACATAAAAACTTGTCCTTATTTTCCTAATATAAACTTTCAAATTTATTTTAATAGATATGTTTATATTGAATGTAGGAGGGTCTTGTCCCCTCGGGAGTCGAACCCAAGCACTAGTACGCTTTCTGGGCAACTAACTAGTCATTAGACTATAGTTCCCTAATTCAGTTCTACATATTTATATATCGTCACTCCATTGCAAGAACTAGGTAACTCGATTTTTCAAGTTCTTGAAAAATGGGCTGAAAATGTTTTACCTATTCCATACCAGGCATGTTTAAAGTGCTTATCTGTATAAACTGCTTAATATGACTACAGATTATTATTATTACAGTTATGAATAACAATTCAAATGTATTTTTAGCTATGAAATAGCCAGGTATCTCAAAAAAGAATTTTTTGGAGTTACCTAGTTCTTGCAATGGGGTGACGATATATAGTAAGCACATGGGCGCCGGCAGGATTATTTTCAGAGGGGGTGCACACATCTGCACTATACTATTAACTAATAAAATATAATTTATAATAGTTCATTCTTATAATTATAGGTAGGCATATAATATTAGACATTTATGTTATGTCAATTCAGTTAATGACAAATTCAAATCAATTCTTAAACTTTTTCTAAGTATTTTCTTTCAATACAGGGGGGTAGAAGTGCAAGCTGAATAGATAAGCTCAGGTACTCATTTTAATCTTATTTTTTTTTTTAGGAATATTCTTTTCATCATTTTTAAATAGGATTTTTTTTTAATTCTCCTATTTTCTTGAGATTTTTTTATTAATGAGAATATTTGGGCTTTAGAATTTGTATAAATCATTTGAATTTATGCAGGAAGGAAATTCTCATCTTTCCTTTTTTTCATTTCTACCATATGAATGACGTGATTTGTATTGATTATATTTCAAGCCTCGTTCTTCGATAATTAAAAACTTGTAGTACGTCTCGTGGTCCAACTCCCTATCGAACGAGGCTTTCATATAATTACAATCGAACTTCACTTACAGGTAAGTTCGTTTGATTTACAATTCTATTTGAATCCTTCAAAAGGCTCACTTTTTCTACTAAACTAGTAATTCTACTAAATTTATTTTCAATAAAAATATATTATATTTTGTTCAATATTATTAAAAGTAAAAATATTAAAATCACGTGGTTTTTCATTAAATTATCCTTGAATCGAAAAGTACATTTATTTGTTTATCGTAATTGTTAAAAAAAATGTATTGTGTTTTATAAAAAAATTTCATGATTGTAAAATTGAAGAAAATTGCTTAAGTATGATCTAAAAAAGATAATGAAAAAATTTCTCAAATTTGGGTCGCAGCTTAAAAAGATTAAGAACCACTGTACTATGTAATATATAGCGATATTTTTTTTATGAAAAATTCCCCCATTTAGGGGTCTTGAGAAATATTTACATCTACATTTAAATATAGGACTCTGAACTTTCTTGGTATGAAAATTCTTTAATTTCAAAAAGCGAAACAAAAACACTTTTTTCATGTACGATTACAATGAGTCATTATACATAAAGTAAAGAAAAAAAATAATAAATGATTTTGAAGTTATTTGATTGAGACCAAGAATAAAAATGTTAAACATTATTTTCATGTTTAAAAAAATCATGATAATTCAGTTTATTTAAGCTACACTAACAAGTAGCGTTTTTTAGAAGCAAGAAATAGTTAAATAGTATTAGAAGAAACAGTATTATATTGGCTTTGTTATCATATTTGATCTATACCTAAAAATCATAAAGAACAATAATTTTTTAATGGCATTTTTAATGCAGAGAAAGTAGATGTTAATAGATAAGATATAATGGAAATGTAATATTTATTAAAAATAATATACATATATTTTTTTATATATAAAATAACAATATAATAAAATACATAAAATCGGTTTGCTAGTTTTGAGACAATTTAAATTATAATAAAATATAATTACCTATAGGTAAATAGAATATAAAATTTTCCAAATCATAAATTCAATACAATCTGAAGAATAACATTAATAAAATACATAGTTATTATAAGATAAAAAAAGTATTAATCATTTTCAAAATAATATTTAGTAATAAAATAAATTTAAAATAAAATTAATAGATTTAATGTTTGGACCCCTAATTCTTAAATGGTTTCAACTGTTTTTAGATATTATTATAGAAATAAACACTAAGTTTCCTTCGAGGCTGAATAGTAAAGGGCGTTGAGTAGGTATTTCTGATTTTTTTTAATTGTTAAATGTTAAATTGTTATTAAAGCGATGTGAGTTTTTTTTGTTTTGTTTTTACTTTAATGTTAGATTGTTATTAAAGTAGTGAAAATCTGTTGTATCTGGTTTCTTTTATGTCACATCACTATTTTTGAGAGATTTGAATTGAATATCACTCAAAAATACCTAATTTAACTTGCTTCAGTCGATCCTCTTCACTTTATCGTCCCATATGCATTGAAAATAAAGACAAAAATACATATTCAAAATTAAAAAATATGGTATATAGACAGGGCCACGATAAGAATGAAGAAGAGACTGGTATCCATTCAAGATGATGATATAAAAATTATCGGAAACCCCATCTATTTAGCAAACATTAAATCCAAATCATTAAAAAATTCCTTGTTTAGGAAATATTCTTTTAGTACGCTTCTGAGCTCTTAGAGAACCCCAGATTTCTTATGGAATGATCCAATAGCGATTTTTCAGAGTTCACTATAAACGAAGGTGATGACATAATCATTGATTTTATTTAAGTTTTCAAAACAACTGTTGCAGTGGGCGCAGGAAAAGGTGTACTGATGGAAAACGCTATTGGCAAAAATCAAGATAAGAGGTGACAACTCTTTGAGTTATACTATCTACATAGAATTAATAATTAAATGTAATGGAATACATTCACCCCTTCTGACATATGGTGACAGAAAGTTATCGAGGAAACAATTTCATTTCTTCCATAAGAACAATACATTTACTTCCCCGTTAACTTGCGCCACTGATTTTCGCTAATATGGTAGCTTCGTTCTTGGTAGATGTCGGGAATATGTTCAGAATTTCTTTAGGATGACTCCTGAATCATTTAACAGCGCCGGTGAGACTGAGGATATGCTCGGCGTGAGATTTGTCATCCTCGCTAAGGCTTAATGATATATCGAACACGGTGGTATCAATCATATCCCGAATCAAATATTGGTTTACCAAGAACGATCAAATTTTCAGTGGGCATGCCCAGGCCATGAGAGGACGTTTCAGAAAGGTATATCGAACACGGTGGGATCATGTCCCCGATCAAATATTGATTTACCAAGAACGATCAAATTTTAAGTGGGCATGCCCGGGGCATTAGATGGCGTTCCAGAAATGTATATCGAACACGGTGGGATCATGTCCCGAATCAAATATTGGTTTACCAAGAACGATCAAATTCTCAGTGGGCATGCCCAGGGCATTAGAGGACTTTCCAGAAATGTATATCGAACACGGTGGGATCATGTCCGGAATCAAATATTGGTTTACCAAGAACGATCAAATTCTCAGTGGGCATGCCCAGGGCATTAGAGGACTTTCCAGAAATGTATCACGAGCGAAACTAATATAAACACCGAACATCAATTCAAAGAATAATAGACAAGTCTATTATTTTACAATGATTTTTAAAGAGTTAAGTTCTGATTCAAGGTGAAACATTTTAATAATAAAAGTAAGTAAAATTTCAAGGTAGGTTTCATGGACTCAAAACTCGAAAAATATATATCGAGATCAAAACTCAAAACATATATTTGTTTTATTTTTGTGAAACCTACCTTGAAATTTTACTTACTTTTATTATTATTTTACAGTTGTATAGTTCTTAACATTAATAAAAATTAACATAATAAGTAAAACTAACTAATTTAAAGATAAATACAACGTACAATATAAGTATTGAAGAATATAATTTTAATTAAATAAATAATTAGTTATATGGATTATAAGGAATAAATGGAATCAAAACTAGCCCTTGATCAAGCTTGAAGAATTTTGTAGACAGTTCATTCTAAAATATATAAATTATTTTGAATCTAACATATATTTATATTAGGTTTTTAATTAATCATTGCATAACTGAGAGAGAAAGAAATTAAACGTCCATTTGTTGGAAAAGATCCAGAAACATTGAGTATGTGTACAGGGTCTATGTTGTCTCACTTTACAAAAAATTCGCTTCTTTATTTTTAGATCATGAATAATGTTTTAAATAAAAATGTAGTTTAATTTGTTACTATTTTCGAGAGAGTATATCGCTAAATGAACTACAATAAAATGTTTACCATTATACAATATTAAATATTTAAAGCAGATATAAAGTTTATATGACAATCACAACTTTATATTCTATACTCGTAATATATTTAAAATAATATAATTTATTAATTTAATCTCTCTGAATTTCTCTAAAATACCTGTGATTAGGTTGGTGAAGTATTAATTGAGAGATCGTATCTCAATTAATAGACCATTATTAAAATTAAAATTTGTTTTGATGTTCTTCTTTAAAAGATTTAATTAGAGTCCTTTATTATAATAGACGAATTGAGGTGGACTTGGGAGTTTCTTAATTTTATCCTGAAACAAATAAGCGAGAAAAAAATTAATTCAGAGAATTTTAAACAGTATTTAATAAAAGAAAAAATTATTGCTAAAAAGCTAAAGAATTGAAGTTGAACTTTTCGTCGTTTTGATTTCGACTTCTTCAGAAACTCTGATTTTTTTAATGTCATGAATCTATCAATATTTAATAAATTGAAGGAGACAATAAAAGAGTGTGCTTTCTGCTGGAATTATAAATTTTTAATTTATTTATAACGAAACTATAGTCTTTATAAATAAATTAAAAATTTATAATTCCAGCAGAAAGCACATCTTTTATAATCTCCTTAAATTTATAAAAATTCTGCTAGTCTCGGGAAAAAACTTTCAATTTAATTAAATTAGGGAACGAAGAAAAGATTTTTATATTACAGACAAAAGGATCAGCCGGGATTCGAACCCGGGATCTTCAGTGGCCAAGAGGTTAAGAGCTAAGGTTCTTATAAAGCCGTCGGCGTCGCAGCGCACATGCGAAGATCCCGGGTTCGAATCCCGGCTGATCCTTTTGTCTGTAATATACAAATCTTTTTTCGTTCCCTAATTTAATTTAATTTATAATTGTCTTTCGACGCGGCCTCATTGTGGTTGCGCCCTGGAGTGAAGAAGAAAATTATTTTCGACCTTTGGGTTCCCGATCGAGTGGAAGGAGTTTGAATATAGTTTCAATTTAATATTTAAAAAATGAAAATTCGTTATCATTAAAATAGAGAGCGAAACCATAACTAAACCATTAATAATTTTCTATAATAATTTATTTTATTATTTTATTTTTACTTTGTCAAACTTTTTCAATATCACAAATAAAACAAAAAATAAGAATTCTGACGAAGTAAAAAATAAATCAAAGAAACGTTCAGCTTTGATTAATTCTATTTTTGAAATTTTGACCCTATCCCTATGAATCTTTAATTAAATTTTTAAATCATGGATACCAATCATCCTATTTTAAAATTTAAGTGATTCGAGTAGTTGACTTCGCATTGCCTTGATTCGGGATAGATTCCCGTTTCATTCATTCATATTATATTCATACAAACTCAAGACAAGAGCCTTGAGCTCATCTCGCTTTTCAGTAAGAAAAATCTACACTTATGACAAAAACTCAAGGTCTCACTGAATACAACAAGGGAAGGTAATGAGAAATCACCACAGTGAACAATTCCTAAGGCGAGGGTTTTATATAGTAATCGCCAGCCGAGGGGTGAACCGCGATCTAATATCGTGTACGCCTACTTTCACTTCCACTTTCATTTCCAAGTAGAAGACAATAGATGAAGGGGCATTATCTATTGAATTCCAAAATAATTCCACATAATTCCAAAGACGTGTACACCTAATTCTAATCGCGGTTCACCCCTCGTCGTCAACGCATTGAATTGAGTATGCCACATCAAGAAGTAGAATCATGAACCAAAATGTGATTGTGACCAGGTGAGAAGGAAAGTTTTTAATCCAAGTGGCAGGGGGAATATTAGTAGTACGAGGGGTCATTAATTCCACACCTCCCCCCCCTGTTTCAATAGGAATTTTTTGGCACAGCTAATATAAAACGTAAATCTGGGAAGCTAGGCCAAGAAAAGTAAAAATAATAGTTTTTTATAATTATTTAATTATAATCCCCCCTCCCCCTGTTTTAATAAGAATTTTTTGGCAAAGCTAATATAAAATGATTTGGAAAATGAAAACCTGAGAAGCTAAGTAAAGAAAAGTAAAAATACTTGTTTTTTATAATTATTTAATTATTATAAGAGTTCAAAATGGGGATAGAGGTAGACCTTAAATTTCTAAAGAAATCAGAAAAAATAAAAAATTATCCATTTCATCTCGGATCTAGGAAATGACAACCTCTTGTTATTTCAAATTGAACGTTTTTTGCCAAGAGTGGCAGAATTTTTATATATTGAAGGAGACAATAAAGAGTGTGTCTTCTGCTGGAATTTTAAATTTTATTTATAACGAGACTATAGTTTCGAGAGCTTTGCCCTTTCACAATTAAATCAATTGTAATAGACTGATGAAGAGGGCAGAGCTCTCGAAACTATAGTCTCGTTATAAATAAAATTTATAATTCCAGCAGAAGACACACTCTTTTATTGTCTCCTCTTGTTATTTCCTTAGAAATTTAATTATTGTAATTGAATGTAATGGAAGGCAGCCCAGGGGTAGTGAGGAAAAAAATTAACACATATCAAATAAGGTGTAATTTATTGGAATCCTTCCTCCTTTCCTTTCAAACCGACGTTTCGGAGGATTTTTCCCTCCTTCTTCAGGGTCTATAAACCAATATTACAAAATTATAAAACGGATTGGTCATCATTCATTTTAACAATAAAATAATACAATTATAAATACAATGTATAATGTTATAAATACAATGTATTTATAATTGTATTATTTTATTGTTGAAATGAATGATGACCAAGCCCGTTTTTATAATTTTGTAATATTGGTTTATAGACCCTGAAGAAGGAGGGAAAATCCTCCGAAACGTCGGTAACGTCGGTTTGAAAGAAATGAGGAAGGATTCCAATAAATTACACCTTATTTGATATGTGTTAATTTTTCTTTCCTCACTACCCCTGAGCTGCCTTCCATTACATTCAATTAAAATTTCTACCATTCTGTCTCTCTCCAGAGAAAATTTCGTTGCAAAAAATGTAATTATTGTTTTCCCGATTGTTTTTCCTGGATAGCCACAGCTAATATGCAATCAATGATTTTGTATTTGAGCTAAAAGAAATATTAATATTTGTAATAAGTAAAGTATCAAAGTAAAAAAAAAGAGTGGAGGCTGAAGCATTATTTGTTCCCTTGAAGTTCTCCAGGGAGGGGGCAATGTACTAATGAACCCTCTATTTCTTCGCTAGTGATTGCAAGATATCGTCTCAATAAATTTGCCTATGTATATAGCTTAGTAAAACCGTCGATCAAAATATCAAGGCCAACAAATGTATATATGTATACTTATTATGCATTTTCATTCCTAATGAAATTTCATTATGGAAATCTTCTGACTTAATTGTTTCTCATTATATTTAAAAGCAATAAATAGTCAACATTCCGGAAATAGGTACCGAGAAGGTCGTGAATTAAATTAAATTGCTGAACTAAACCGTTAAAATATTAAAAATCAATTGCGAAATCGTTCCTAAATTTATTGATATTATACTAGCAGAGAGGTGGGGAACCTTTTTACCCTGAGAGGCCACATTTAAAATAGCAGTAACAAAGGAGGCCACATAAGTTTCAATACCGATAAATGTAACTTTTGTAAAGTTATTGCTGTTCAAATTCAATTTTTTTTGTTTTAAATTCAATTTTTTTTTGTTTAAATTCAGTTTTTCTTTATTTCAAATTCATTTCGAGGCCACATAAGAAATTCAAAAAGGCCACAGGTTCCCCACCTCTGCTAGTAACTAGCATCTTGACACTAGAGAGATGTATTTTATTCGTAACATACAAGAAAATATTGGTATTAAAAATTAGTGATGTTTTTGAATTTTAGAAAATATAATATTTTTTAAAATTTCAGCTTCACTGGAGATAATTTCCTCAATATTAAATTTACTTTCGAACCCTTCTCAGATCTAAATTAGACATATCTAATAAGATCTTTGATATTTATTTTTTTTCCGAAAATATACTTAAATTTAGTTGCATTTCATTAAAGAAAACAATAATATATATTTATAAGATCTTAGGAAACTGGATAAATAAATTATATTCAGAGTTTTATATTAAACAAAACGAACGTTTCGTCTCTATTTTTGCGACTTCTTCAGCGACTTATTCTTCAACTCATTAGATCTGATTGTGATTATACTGTAGTTGTTCTTTGTTTTAACTGTAATGAAAAACTAATGTGTATAAGAATACCTAAGATAAATTTAAAAAGATGAATGTTTCACATAACAATATCAGACAATTGAGTTGAAGAATAAGTCTCTGAAGAAGTCGCAATTAAAGTGACGAAACGTCCTTCTTGTTTAATATAAAACTCTGAATTTAATTTTTTATCCAGTTTCCTAAGATCTTATAAATTAATTAAGGAGGTGACGGTGGGGAGATGTGGGGAGTGCAATGGTGGGGGGTACGGGGGGGCAAGGGAAGTGGTTTCGGGAGTGGGGCCGGAATTGGGGGGGGTGTAGGTGGGGATCCGGGGGCGGGGGGATTAAGCTTTTAACTGAAGATAAAAAAGTAACCGAGCATCGCTCGGTGTTCAGGTACTATATATTTATCCTGAAGATCTTGTTCCAGATTGTCGACAGAAACTTGAACTTTTTGATTGAATATGGCACATGCTAATGGAGTAGCGAATGTGAGGCAAAACCCAAGAAGACTCACTTGAAGGGGAAGCGCACACCATGGAACACGCCTAAATAATCCTTTTCGTTCCAATGTATTCATTGCAAAAGGTACAATAACTAAAATAATAAAATTTATTTTTAATAGAAAAAATAAAAAAAATTTAAAAATGGAATTTTTACTTCTAACATAAAGAGTGAATGGTCAATTTGGGCCTGGCAATTTGTACTTTTTTGTGTGTTCGTTAGTGATATTTAAGTCATAAATTAAGGGTGAAATATATGAATTAATATATTTATAATTAGATTAACAGATTTTTTAGGAACCTGAGATGGATAAATATTCAAAACACTATCTATGTAGTATTATAATTAGTTTATTAAATCATGAAAAGACAGACAGTCCATGGTTCTGTTTTACTGGCATAATTTTTATAACAGCATCCTCAGTGCCCGTTTAAGAACAAAAAAAGATATTAACAGATAATATTTTTGGATCAAAAATTATTTTCTTTTTAAAAAGATACATTGATTATAATTAGTAAATATTAAAACCTGTGTGAGACATGTTATGATTAGATGGAAACTGTAGTTATATTAGCATGTTTATATTATTAATTTTTACATACCTAGTTCAATGATCAAAAAATACGAACTAATGAAATCAGTTCGGCCATTTTTTCAATTATTAGATTTAAGCGGTGTTATTTAATTCCCCCCCCCCAACAAAAGATATCACACACATCATAACTGTTTGATACAGAAAGAGTAAAAGTACCCTCTTTGAAATTAATTTCTGTGGACAGCCAGCACAAACTCTCTTCAACATTAAGAGAAATATTTTCTGGCTGTTCACAGAAATTAATTTTTAAGAGGTTCCTTTTACTCTTTCTGTATCAAAAAGTTGTGATGTTTGAGATATCTTTTGTGGGTGAAAATTGAATGACACCGATTACATATATGGCCTAACTGATTTCATTGGTTCGTATGTTTTGATCATTGAACCTGGCATGTAAAAATGAATAATAAAAACATGCTAATATAACTAAAGTTTCCACTTAATCATAACATGTCTCACACATATTTGAATATTTACTAATTATAATCAATGTGTCTTTAAAAAAAAAAAAAAAAAAAAAATTTGATCCAAAAATATTATCTGTGAATATCTTTTGTGTTATAAAAATTATGTCAGGGAAACAGAACCATGGACTGTCTGTCTTTTCATGATTTAATAAACCAATTATAATATGAAATATTTCAATTTGCCGATAGTAAAAGATTCAAATTTTCTTAGAAAATCATAAGATGGTGTCATCTATTAAATCCGATGGAAAGGATTATTTTTAATTATATGTCAGAAGGGTTGTTTTTCGAGGGGATGAAAAACAACCCTTCTGACATATAATTAAAAATAATCCATTCCATCGGATTTAATAGATGACACCATCTTATAATTATAATACTACATAGATAGTGTTTTGAATATTATTATCCATCTCCGGTTCCTAAAAAATATGTTCATCTAATTACAAATATATAAAATATAAAGGAATTTGCCATAGGTATATACCGTAAGTTACAATACCATATATGAATTTTAAAAAAAATATTATATTTTTAGAATTTGCCGGAGGTTAGTAATTGTAAAAACTTTTTATTTACATACTTCCCTCGATTGACGCGGATTATTCATATCAAGCGAAAGAAAATCCCGTAAATAGACTAGTAGGAAAAAAGCCCAGATTGCGATTTGGCTCTTAAGTTAGAATCCCTAGGGGTTGAAAACTCTTGAAATTAAATCAAACAAATGTAATAAGATCTTTGATACGGCTCTTGTATCGTCTTTTTTTTTAATTCATATTTAAATTCATTCCTTAAAAAGTTTATTCAACATTATTATAGTACTATTTTTCAAAAATTCTCTCATGTTACTATTTCATTTTTAATAAATAAACTATTTTACTCAGGATCTCACTTCTTTGTGGGTACGTGGATGGCGACCACGGGGTTCCGAGCTGAGTCCTGACATTGCTTCCACTTACTTGTGTCAGACTCCTCTCTTTCTGCTTTCCTATCAGACCTCCCTTGGTCAACCCTTGTTCTTTTCCGACCCCGAAGCCATTAGGCAACGAGGGCTAGGGGTCTTTATTTTTCAACGATATATCGAGCTATCCCCCCCTCTTCTTCTTCTTTAAAAAAAAAAAAAAAAAAAGCTGCTGCCTTGTAGTTCTCGACGTTGGTTCGCCAAAGGCTAGGAGAAGACAACTCTAACTACAAAAACACCTGGCCCTCCAGGTTGGGGGGTTGATCGATGGGCCAACAACTCATCATCATAAAACGTTTAAACAGTTTTCAATCCAAATAAATAAACTAGTCAAAAAATTTCCAGGTACAAAAGCTTATTAAACGTAGGAATTATTATTTAACGGGTTATAGTGGTGTTCACAAAAATAAAATAAAAAAATTAAAAAATCTTTTAAATTATTTTGGAGATTTTTTTATTTATCTCTATACATATTTCGGGCTATGAACCCTTCATCAGGAGGTTAAACAGAACAGTTCTGTTTAACCTCCTGATGAAGAGTTCATAGTCTGAAATATGTATAGAGATAAATAAAAATCTCCAAAATAATTTAAAAGATTTTTTAATTTTTTTAATTTTATTTCCTCTTTGTGAAACACCACTATAACCCGTTAAATAATAATTCCTTTGTTTAATATGTTTCACTATAAACCAACACCGCTTTCCCTAAACTTCTTATTAAACGTGTTTATTTTTTTAACTAAGTGAATAATCGTATTTTAAATACGATTCTAAAGAATGAAGAGAATTTTTTTATTTTTTTAGACTTTATTATAATATTAAAAAAAGTTTACCCATTCCAGGCGCAGCCATTAAAATTCTGCTGAACACAACTTGGCCGATTGCAGAAATAGCCATTTTTTTCGAATGGCCAAGTTTGTTTCCTTTTTCATCTGTTATTGTTATGCCGTTTTCTAATTCACTGTAAAAATAAAAATGCTATTAAATTAGGTAGCATAGAGTAAATATATGTGAAAAATGATAATACGTTTTACGCATCATTGGTACGTTGATACAATTGGCTGAAGCAACAGCAACAAATGGCACTAGACGTCCGACTAGAGGTGGCATACTCTAAAAATGGTAGATTTCAGATTTTATTAGAGATGTTTAATTTTTTAGACTAAGCCTAGAAAATAAAGGAAAAAGGAAAATTTAGACAAAGAGGTCAACAAGGAGTTCCTTCAGATAAATTGAATATATCGATCAGAAATGTTAAAATATGTTTTGTTCTAGCAGTAACGAGTAATTATTAGACTGGAAAGATTTTTTTGTCGAATATAGAAGAGTTGAATTTATAAAAGAGTGTACTCTGTCTGCTTCATCTGATATAGTATAGATCAGTGGTTCCCAACCTTAGGTACGCGTACAAGTACCGGTACGGGGACAAGCAGCTACCGGTGATGATTTTACAATTTAAAATAAAAATCTATTAAAAATCTGTATTACGAAAAAAAATAAACTTCAACGAATCGTTGCTAAACTTTATCTTATTCACTTTCTTATTCTAGCGTAAAGTACTTTAAAATATAATTTAACAAAAAACTTTATATGACCTTTTTTGTGCTCCCTGGGGTATTTAATTAGGATAATAAATTTCATAAAAATTGGTTAAATAATTTTCAAGATATTTATAAAAAACTAAAAAAGTACTGAAATAAAGTACTAATGTTTGTGGACCGATATCTACTAAAAAATAATCAGCGCTTCATTTTGTTAAAGTAATGGTAGGTTTTCAATTTCATTTCAATCGGTTCAATGGTGTATAAGAAATCGTGGACGAAAAAAACAATAACATCCATCCGCACAGACTAAATGAAAAAATCGCACTTTTTGGCCTCTGGACGAAACCCCATGTAATTTTTGGCAAAACCGTCACGTGCTAAAATTCAACCTAATTGAATACTACAATTTGTGACTTTAATTGAGACCATGGGTTCCGTAGTCTTTACCTGAGGACCCTTTGAAGTCGCCCTTGCCGCGAGACTGATTACAATACTTTACCCATGCTTCGCATTGGATAAAGTAAAAAGAAATGACTATAATAACTAATAATCCATACATTTTAATATTTTAGTTTGGAATTTCTTATCCATTGTTTGTGTTGTAATACTTTGTTGGGATTGTTGAGTTTGCAAGGAGTTAACAATTCTGTGTGACAAAATAAGAGGATTCAAGAAAAAATTGCAATTCATGCAACAGCAAATTGAAAAACAAAATGTTAACATGTTTCCTTCCCTCTGTAACTTAATCGAAGAAAATAATTTGTCAATAAAAGAAGATGTGATGAGCGACATTAGAAAACATCTAAGATCAACTTTTGAATGTATCCAAAATTATTTATATTAAATTGACAAACATTGAGCCCGATATTACTTCTTTAGTTAATAATAAACAAGCCCAACTTTATAATTTTCTCCTTAATATATTAAAGAATAATTAACATATTAACGAGAATTGTTTTGATCGCACTTTTTTAAACAAGATATATATCGCGAGACTACTGCTGGTTGAAGCTATTGGAGTCTGCTGAGTCTTAAGTCTGGACCAAGAGAGAATGAAAAAGATATGATCCATTTACCTATAATCCAACGTCATTTTGCGTTTAGCCCGCATGACACTTGGATGGATCACCAAATGAATTTGAAATCTGAGATGTTATATATTCAATCTTCCCAGTCCATAGCGCCCGATCCGTTAGCACGTATGTTAGGTGCTTGCTATTAATTAATCCTATGTTTCCTATATTTGATTCAATCGCGAATAGAATGCAGGTGATTTTTGTCAAATATTAAGTGAAATTAATATCTAAACTTATATATTTCTAACTTGAAATATTTATTTTATTTATTTATTACAGTTTAAAGGGCGACTCGACTGCGTGGTCATTTGCGCCACAGATATTAAATGCGTTATATTTTCAATTTTTAAATTTCTTTTACATGTTTGGTTTTATAGTTAAATATAAAAGTGAGAACTCAGATATTATCATAAATGTTAATGACTCTCAAAAAATCGAACAAATTATCATATCCTTCCTCATTTTCGAGTATTTGTTTTAAGTCTTTGTTCCCCATTGAATGACATTTTCTTTCCCTTGCGTAAATTGGGCATTCCACTAATACATGATTTACATTTATCCTAACTTTGCAAGCTGGACATATCGGTGGGTCATCCTTGTTCATTAGATGGCCGTGGGTGAATAAGCAATGACCCAATCTTAGGCGGGTCAATTTAACTTGCTCTTTTCTACTTAGATCTGAAGCTGATATGGAACCAATGATGGGTTTTATCATCTTTAAATAGTTATTAGTAACTTTTTCCCATTCTAGCTTCCAGTTACTTATAGTTTTGGTTTTAACAAAATTTTTAATGTCTTCAGGCAGATTTTCTGTGAAGTCATAATTTTGTTTATTGGCTCCCCTTTTCGCCTGTTCGTCAACAAGCTCATTACCTGGGATGCCTTTATGGCTGGGAACCCACATAAAGTGGATTATTTTCCCTCTTAGAATAAAATTATGAAAGGATAAATGTATTTTCTGTATGAGTGGATGCTGAGTGTTATAATTTTGGATTGCAGAAAGAGCACTAAGCGAATCGGAGATTATAAGAAATTTATTGTTTGGGTGATGACTGAGGGTTGACATTACTAGTTCAATAGCTTTGATTTCAGCATTGTATATGTTTGTTACAGAAGATAATTTGAAATTTCTCTCTGATTCTTCAATTTTAAAAGCACATCCTACCTTATTTTCAAGTTTGGACCCGTCTGTAAATATTAGAGAATAATTTTCGAATTTAGAAATTATATTATAAAAAGCTTGTACATACATGCAAGGGCTGGTCGTTTTCTTATTAAAATTGAGAAGCTCCCATATACAATTTGGCTTTTCTATAAGCCAAGGTGGATAGGGGGGGTTGATAACTTTCACAGACTGGTCCAATTGATTTTCAAATTCAATTTGAAAATTTAAACTTCTTATTGCGAGTGGCTTAGTGCTCCTTGTACGTTGTACATATTTGTTCACATTTGTGGGAGAAAATAACATTTTAAAACATGGGTGATTGGGCAGGGAATTTATTTTTATTAAATAGTTATTTGATAGAATTTTTCTTCTCACTCTTAATGGTGGTTCACCGGACTCGGCCAGAAGGCTAATAACAGGGGTTGAACGAAAAGCTCCTAAGGCAGTTCTGATTCCTAAATTGTGAATTGGGTCGAGTTGTTTAAGTACACTTTCTCTAGCTGAAGAGTATACAGGTGCCCCGTAGTCTATTTGACTACGAATCAGTGCCTTATACACCCGCAACAGACTGAGCGAGTCGGATCCCCATTGAGTATTTGACAATACTTTAAGAATATTAATATTTTTTAAGCATTTTATTTTGAGATTACTGATATGTGATCTCCATGTAAGTTTTTTATCGAAAAGCAAGCCTAAAAATTTGTTTTCATTTTTAAAGGGTATTATATTTCCATTTAAAGTTAAGGAGGGGTCGGGGTGTGGTCCACGAAGTCTACAAAAATGCATACAGCATGTTTTGCTCTCAGAAATCTTAAATCCATTTTGCATTGCCCATTTGCTAATATTATTAATACAAAGCTGTAATTTAGTTTTAAGGAAATCGAGGTTATCTGATTTTAAATATATTGTTAAATCGTCTACAAATAGAGAATATTGTATTGGGTTTTTGATATTATAGACAATGTCATTTAAGCCGATGTTAAAAAGGGTTGTTGAAATTGTTGATCCCTGTACGATTCCATTCTCCTGTTTAAATACATTGGAAAGAGTGTTCCCAACTCGCACTTGAAAGCTCCTGTCCGATAGGAAATTGCGAATGAAATGGGCTAAATGGCCTTTGATCCCCCATTCGTTCAGTTTTCTAAGTATAGAAAAACGCCAAGTAGTATCGTAGGCTCTTTCTAAATCCAGAAAAATGGCAACAGTATGTTTTTTATTAATGAAGCCATCCTGTATATAATTTTCAAGTCTGGATAGTTGGTCCAAACAGGAACGATTACGCCTGAATCCACATTGATAGTTTGAAATTAGATTTCTATTTTCTAATATCCACTTCAACCTTCCGTTTACGATTCTTTCCATTAATTTGCAGATAACAGATGTCATTGAAATTGGGCGGTAATTCTCCATAGAATGGGCGTCCTTGTGTGGTTTGGGGATGGGTATTAAAATTGCTTTCCTCCAAGAGTCGGGAAAGAGGTCATTTATCCACTTGAAATAATGAAGTTAAATAAATTTATAATTTTCTTATTAATATTAAATATTAACATATTAACGAGAATTGTTTTGGTCGCGCTTTTTTAAACAAGATATATATCGCGAGACTACTGCTGGTTGAAGCTATTGGAGTCTGCTGAGTCTTAAGTCTGGACCAAGAGAGAATTAAAAAGATATGATCTTTCTCTCAACTTCCTCACTAATTAGGTATATAGTTTTTAAAGTGATTATTATATTTTATGTATATGTTTATCAATGAAAATATATCCCAAGTTATTGTCTTTATTACAAATGTTCTCTATTGCATTGTATTCCCCATTTTAAAATTTTTGGTCTACCGGTACCTCATCAAATTGTTTACAACGTACAGGTACGATACTATAAAAAGGTTGGGAACCCCTGGTATAGATGATACGTCAGAAATGCTACCCATTAAGCTGAAATCGAACCCAAGTGCTAAAAATTTATCCGGGTCATTGACGATTACATATATATATGGTATATCATCGTTCAGTAAATTTCAAACATTTTAATCGTAAATTTCGCAGATGTATGGTATAATTAGAAATTTAAACATAGTCATGTCATAATTATAGTTTAAATAGAACCGAGAATCATGCCCTGCTAACATTACGTCCGAAAATGTTAAAGTATTTGGTATCTCCTGAGATACCTCGCTTAAACTTGTACTCTTACATAAGGACGACTAGAGAACTATGATAAAAATTTTAAAATTAATTTAAACTTTTCAGACTTTTTAATGATGAATTATCATTTTAATACACACGTATGATATTTATTTATACCAATATTTTCAACTTAAGATTTCTCAAATGACCTTGAATCTTGACTGACCGGTTATTCATTTCTTCTTATAATAATACCCCACCCAGATGACCTTTTAAATTATTAGTTTGATTAATTTAAGCTGATTTAGAAGTAGTTAAAGAAAATGTAATTGATCAAATCAGTAGTACAGGGGGCCCAAGGGTCCGGGATCATCTCAAGAAAAAGCTTTTTGATTGGATTCTAAGCTACATGGTATATATATGCTAAATAATGTAAAGTTTTTTATTTTTTTTCAAATTTATAAGAGTAAGTATTATCATTGGAACTTAATTGAATTTATTTATTTTTTTAATATTGAATGTAGTATTGAACTTTACTTGATGGTGAAATTTCGAATTTTTGTGATTAATTTATAAATTAATAATGAATTGAAGGAAAAAGGAAAAAATTCGGAGATTTGATAGAATCCGTAAATTTTATAGATGGAGTCAGAGTTAGAGGGTAGAGCCCTTTCTAGTAATCTATCTATATATATAAAATTCTTTGCCCGATACACTCACTCACTCACTCATCATCAAAACAGCCAGAACCACTGGACATAAAAACATGAAATTTTGAGAGGATATTACATCTATGACAGAGGGGCTCACTAAGAAAGGATTTCTCGAAATTCGACCCCTAAGGGGGTCAAAGGGGGCAAAGTGTGTTTTCACTGATTATGCGATATCTCTTAAGGACGATAAAATATCTACTTGCTTTTTCCTTATAAAAATACTAAATTAAAATATTTAAAAACTAATTTCAGCATTTTTTGAAATTCGACCCCTAAAGAGGGGTCAAAATGGGCAAAATATCTTTGCAATGTGTTTACACTAATTATGCATTTTCAATTAAGAACGATAAGATATCTACTTGATTTTTACTTAATAAAATTCTAAATACAAATATCTAAAAAGTAATTTCAGGATTTTTTGAAATTCGACTCCCAACTATCTAAAATGTGAGTGGGGAAAAAAATTAAAACACTCTCCTATCTTGATCAAATTTTGTAGAGTTATTCTTTATTACTTGAAGAAACTATTCCTGTAAAAATCAACTATAAAAATTGACTGTATGGGGGCGAGAGGGGGGGGATTATAGAAATTTTTAGCTTTTTAGTACATTTACTCTTTAGAAAACTGTGTATGATTTATTTGCAAATATCTAAAAAATAATTTCAAGATTTTTTGTAATCCAACCCCTCCCCTCAACTATTCAAAATGTGAGTGGAGGCAAAAATTAAAACTCTCTCCGATCTTGATCAAATTTTTTAGAATTATTCTTTATTACTTTAAGAAACTATTCCTGTAAAAATCAACTATCAAAATTGACTGTATGGATGCGAAAGGGGGTGGGGGGGGGGGGGGGGAAATAATTTTTTTTAGCTTTTTTGTACATTTACTCTTTAGAAAACTGAGACTTATTTATTTGCAAATATCTAAAAAATAATTTCAACCGCCCAAAATGTGAGTGGGGGCAAAAAATTAATACTCTCTCCGATATAGATCAAATTTTGTATTGTTAGATTTTAAGACTATATAAAATGTATGCTATAAAAATCAATAGCCAAAATGAATGCGTGGGGGCGAAAGAGGGGGCAAAATATTACAATTCTGAACACTGTTTGATCTGGACACAAATTTACTACAGTTATTCTTTTAAAAACTGTGAGTAAACTTTTGTATCATTTTTATTCAAATTACATAAATTTATTTGAAATTATATATTCTGATACTACTCACTTATTTGTGGAGTTACTCATAAGCTAGCCAAATTATGCCAAGAGATAGCGTCTTCTATCTATTAAACTACAATAAAATGTCAAAATTCTACTTAATGGGTGAAAATGATTTTTCTCTTCGTTTCAAACATTTTTAATCAGATGAAGGGAAAAAATCTAAGAAAGACTTCGCTTGTCTTCTAGAAATAATTTTCTTTTTCTTTAATTCTTAAATCCAATTTTCATTTAACTCCAGAATATATCTAGGCCTTCACCATCCAAGTGATTATGAAATTCCAAAAATATTTGAAACGATAGATGTTTAATGAAAATAGAGCTATTTTAGTATTAAGTAATATAATGAGAATGGCGATAGTTAATGAATAATACTTAATATTCTATCCCTTATTTTCTCTAGGATAGTAGCAAAATGTTTGATTTCATAAAAAATTTTTAATAAGGTTACTAAAGGTGCAACTTGTAATCATGAAATGATTTATCATCCTAAGTATAAATAAAATGGAGATTGAAATAAGCTCAGTTATATTCTTATGGAAAAAATAAATATTTGATAAAAAAAGATTTATTAATTAAATATATCAAAGATGTTGGAGAAGAAAAATTGTAATTCCTTTATATATCAAAGATTTTCATTTATTTATATTTGTTATCTAAAGTGTCAATTCTGAACATTACAAACAAAATTTATCTAAGGTTTTATATGAAAAAAATATATATATGATAATACTTGTTAATGTTACTTAATAAGATAAGTGACGTGAATACGAGATTGATACATTAGTTAATTATGAAACATGAAAAAAACATAGTATATTATGGATGAAGGAATTAAAAAATATCCCCCTCCCTCTTTAGTTATATACCATATATATATTTTACTTTAATTAATGATCTGATTATGAGGATAGATATATTGAGGGATAAAAAATGTAAATGAATAAGTATTTAAAAAAAGAATGTGTGGTTTGTCTATTCTAGGAATAATTAATAGAGATTGTGGTGTTCGTGCAAGGTGAAACATCTTTAATAAAGATAAAAGTAAATAAATATTTTATGAAATATTAATTTACTATGAGTTAGGTATTCTAGGTCACTTGTTTCAGGTTAAAAATTAAAAAAATAAGCTGACGTGTTCTGATGTGGCCATCCACTTGACTTTACCATACAAACTGCCCCCTAAAATTATTTATAATCATGTAGGGGGGGGGGGTTAGTTTTTGCATTTTTATACTTCTGGTGTCCCACTGATTATGTATACAAAATTTGGTTGAAGTTGGTAAATGGCTAAGATTTTCATTTTTTGACCCTACACCCTCACCCCCCATTTTGGGCGGTTAGTTTTTGCATTTTTATAGTTCTGGGGGTTCACTGATTATGTATACAAAATTTGGTTGAGTTTGCTCAAATGGCCTAGATTTTTAATTTTTAACCCCCCTCCATTCCCCTTAATTTTGGGTCGATATGCACCAAAATCTAATCAGCTCTTAATCTCAATGGACCAAAACTACGTGTGAAATTTGGTTTTGATATTCACACTAGTTTTTGAGCTAGCTCGTCCACAAAAATTTGGTAACGCACAGACTAACAGACAGACTAACAGACATTTTGACAAAACAATTATTATCTCAAAAAATATTATTTTTTCGATGTTCACTTATTAGGGCTTTTTTGTAGACCGAAATACCATGGTTTCGATCAATTTTTTTTAAGCCGTTTTTGAGATATTTAGAAAAAAAGAAGGAAAAAACCCACTTTTTTCATGCAAGATTACAATAGTTGACCATACCTGTATGGTAAAGTAATAAAAGAGGTAAATTTTTTCAATATATATATATATTTCAGGCTATCAACCCATCTTCAGGAATTACAGAAAATAAATAAGATGGGTTGATAGTCCGAAATATATATATTGAAAAAATTTACCTCTTTTATTTTTTTAATTTTTAAAGTCAAACAAGTGAGCTAGAAAACCTAACTCTTAGTAAATTAATATTTCATAAAATATTTATTTACTTTTATCTATATTCTAGAAATATCACAAGATAGAAGTGAAATTTGGAAAATTCATTTAGAAGAAAAAAATATTTAAAATAAAGCTTTGATTGTTTGATTTCTATCACTTGACTTTTTTTACAAAAGTTTATTATTTATCAATTTTTATTTGTTTGGTATTTATTATTTAGTTTTATTTTCTGCTAGTTGTATTCGGCATCTTTAAATAATACTTGAAATTAAGATGAATCACTGGATTTTTCGAAAAAACGAGACTACATTCTCGGCGCCTAGAGAGAGAATATACCTAACACTTTAGGAGCTTGAATAAAAAATAACATATTTATAGGACTTTTTTATGATATTGAAATGAGAAGGAGATACACCAAAAAGGTGCATCTCCTAAAGACCTGGGTTGGCCCTTCAATCGTGAAAAGAAGAAGAGGGGATTTTATGGGCTGGGTAGGAGTAGGAGTTATCTGTGGATACGGGTCGTAAACAGGTGAAGGTTATATAGTTGAGACTCTGGGTCAATCCCACCCTTAATTGTATGCCTCTGATTACCCATCCGCATTCTAATATTTGCAAGAATCAACCTAGTAGATTAAATAATATATTATAATAGAATAAATTAGCATCGTATTAAAACAGATTAAATTATGTATTATCAACATTATTTTAAAATTGATTTATTAACAAAAAATTAATCCAATGATATATGGACGTTATGTTAAACATATCAAAAGTCAAAAACAGTAATAATATTATATATATAAAATATTGATATTTCAAAGGTTTGAAATTGTTTATGAAAATGTGTTGATAAAAAGCACGCTTTACACTAGAAGATAAATTTTAATGACAAGTTCTAATAAAGAATAATTATATCCTAAACATATACATATTTCAAGGCCAAGTAATTTTAGTGAAAAAATTAAAGAGTGAAAATAGAGCTATCGATTTACGAGAATCTGTATTATCATATAAAACAAATATTTCAAAGTATAAATATTATTTATATCTTCACAGAAGTAATTATATATTTTTTACTTGATAATATTTGTGGAGCAGTATTTTTTTTCAAATAAATAATATTGAGTTGATTATTTTTTTTACATAATCTTATGATAAATTCTATATTAAAATAAGCCTCTAATGAATATAAACACTCCCTTAAGAATAAATTAAAAACCACCCACTATATGTGATGGTAAATTTATAAAAAAAATTAAACCTCTGCGAATTTTGGTAGAAGTTGAACTATGTTGTTTCATTCCTGAATTCTATCTATTCCACGTGACCAGGCTCTGCTACTAGCTAGTCCTTCACGTTGGGTTGCCTACCTTACAGAATATCCCTATGACATATCTACATATGTATATCGTATAAATCAAGAATTTTAAATAACCTTCATAGTATTTCAATACGACAAACATTTCTCATAGATATTTAGAAAGGTCATGCTAATTTAAATATTTTCTTTTTATACTTTTGAGAAAGTGGTGAAACCTAAAACTCCTTGAGTAAAGATAAACTTACGGGGGGGGGGGGGGATTTTAATCAGTTTGTCCACATCTATAGCCGATAGTTATTAATAGATTAGGTTTTATAATTCACTATTTTTAGTGATCTTTTTTCAGATTTAATTTCTAACAATGGTTTTATTTGATTTACGGAAGCTTAGAAATGTGTATTTATGGGGAAAAATAAAATTCGAATGTTTTAGGAGGTTCCAGACAGCTTATCTATCTGTTTGATCTTCGAAAAAATCTTTTGTATTTATGCAGAGTGACAACGTTTGCATACTAAATTTTTTAATGAAAAAATGGTTAATAATGAGGTTAATTTCGAATAAAAATCTTTGTTTTGATAATATTAATAAAAAGAATATTGAGATAAATTTTTTCCCATTATAAAAACATTTATTTAACACAAAAACTATTACAAGAAATAGAGTTGGAATTCTAGACTAGTGCTTTTGTTATATTCTGTTGGGTGCAAATAACTTTTTTTTTTTTTTACATTTATGAATAACTATTGATCTGTATAAATTTGTTGAAAATGGTATAATTTGTATAGAAGTTATAGCCCTTTTAAAAGCTCGCTCCATTTACTTCCATGTTAAAAGGACAATTTTCAATAATTTATTTCTCGGGACAGACGACCAACTTCAAATTTCGGGAATAAATATTTAATACATCAATGATACGATGGTAAACATTTGAGAATTTTCTTATAAAAATGATAAACAATCCCGAACCCCCTTAAACAGATCAAAAAGCTTTTTCTCATTTCATAAATTTGGAGGTGTCCGAAACGAATCAAAAAAGTATACACAAATAATAGAGATCAATTTCATTTTTCCATCTTCCCGATTTAAAATAATTAAATACGTGTCTATAGAAGTCTTTAGAGAAAATCAAAAGATAGGTAATCTTTTAGTTAAATAAATATCCAAATAGTAAAACATCTTGGCACGAGAGAAATTAAATCTAGAATTGTTAAAGTTAACACTTAAGACTACTTGGGAATGGTTGATTGGATTAACTGTGTGGGAATAAAAAGATGGTAACGAAATATGATAAATATTAATTAATAATAAGAATTTTATATTAAAGGATTAATTATAAAAACTTACTTTAACAAGGTGGTTTAATGTAAGAGCGGTAGCGAGAGCACCACCTGTTGCCATTACATATGATTTACCTAAAACGCTATAAATAAAAATTATTATTTTATTATTATTTTTTTATTTTATAATTTATAAATATAGAGTAAACATAAAACTTACTCAACAGGAATCGGAGAATCTCCACTACGATTTGTATAATTAACAACAGCGTTAAAACTTTGATTGAACCATTGCCAAAATATAACAGCGCTATTCGACCTAAAATTATAATTAAAAACTTAATTAGTTATTTTAATTTACTTTTTAAGAACAAAAAAATTCAAAAGTTAAATACAATCTGCTGTTTTAATCTTTAAATTTGTTAATGGGTGAAATTTTCATGGAATATAATAAAAAGTGATTTAGGTCACAATAAAATTATAGTCAGGCATATAGCCAAGGATGTTTTTTTTAGTAAGGGGTCCAACTATTTAGAGGCAGTTCTACTTTAATAATCCATTCTCATCTGTTTATTTATATTAAATGCGAGAGAAAATTGGTGTTTCGAAAGCTCTACGCGTATGCTGGTAGAAAAGCGGCCAATTGCGAGTCAGACTCGCATACTGAAGATTCGGTATTTTATATTTTCCGAAATACTCGTTCTTATTTGTCGCTTATCGGAGAGAATAAACGAAAATGCAGACATTTTTCATTTTACTATACCATACAGGGTATGGTCAAGTATTGTAATCGTGCAAGAAAAAAGTGTTTTTTTTTGCTTCTTAAAAACATACAGGGTATGGTCAAGTATTGCAATCGTCCATGAAAAAGGTGTTTTTTTTCCTTGTTTTTTTCGAAATATCTTAAAAACGGCTGAAACTATTTCGATTAAAAAAATTGAGCTAAACTATGGCATTTCGCTCTACAAAAAAGCCCTAATAAGTGAACATCAAAAAAATTATATTTTTCGTGAAAATAATGTTTTGTCAAAATGTCTGTTAGTCTGTCAGTCTGTGTGTTAGCAAATTTTGTGGACGAGCTAGCTCAAAAACTAGTGTTAATATCGAAACAAAATTTCACACGTAGTTTTGGTCCATTGAGATTAAGAGCTGATTATATTTTGGTGCATATCGACCCAAAATTAAGGGGGGTGGAGGGGGTTAAAAATTAAAAATCTAGGCCGTTAGAGCAAACTCAACCAAATTTTGTATACATAATCAGTGGACCCCCAGAAGTCTAAAAATGCAAAAACTAGCCGCCCAAAATGGGGGGGAGTAAAAATTAAAAATCTAGGCCGTTTGAGCAAACTCAACCAAATTTTGTATACATAATCAGTGGACCCTCAGAAGTCTAAAAATGCAAAAACTAACCACCCAAAATGGAGGGGGGAGGTGCATGGTCAAAAAATTAAAATCTTGGCCATTTGACCAAACACAACCAAATTTTGTATACATAATCAGTGGGACCCCAGAAGTCTAAAAATGCAAAAACTAACCCCATCCCCTACATGATTATAAATAATTTTATTAAATATTAAATATAAGTGAGGGGCCAGGTTGTATGGTAAAGTCAAGTGGATGGCCACATCAGAACAGGTCAGCTTATTTTCAAAATATCTCAAAAACAGCTGAAACTATTTTGATTAAAAAAATTGGGCTTAGCCATGGCATTTTGGTCTACAAAAAAGCCCTAATAAGTGAACATCTAAAAAATTATATTTTTCGTGATAATAATTGTTAGTCTGTGAGTTATCAAATTTTTGTGGACAAGCTAGCTCAAAAACTAGAGTGAATATCAAAACCAAATTTCACGGGTAGTTTTGGTGCATTGAGATTAAGAACTGATTAGATTTTGGTGCATATCGACCTAAAATCAAGGGGGAGGGGGTTAAAAATTAGAAAATTTAGGCCATTTGAGTAAACTCAACCAAATTTTGTATACATAATCAGAGGATCCCAAGAAGTCTAAAGATGCAAAAACTAACCGCCCATAATGGGGGGTGTAGGGTCAAAAAATTTAAATATACTTACGCCCTTGTACCAAACTCAACCAAATTTTGTATACATGATCAGTGGACCCCCAGTAATCTAAAAATGCAAAAACTAACCCCTCCTTACATAATTATAAATAATTTTAATCAATATAAGTGAGGGGCCAGGTTGAATGGTAAAGTCTTGTGGATGGCCACATAGCTACAGGAAATCGTGTAAAATTTGACCCACTCATACATCGACATTTTAAAGTATATATATTAAATTTAAAAAAAATCCAGCCTAATTCAAGTTAATGAGATCATTACAGGGATGCCTCCCACTAGCAATATATTTTTTTTTTTAATTTCGACCCTACAAAAAATTCGGCCCTGAGCTCGATTAAAATTTTAAATTAAATTACGATTTTTGATTTTTGGTTTACTGTATACATAAGTATTTCTTGTAAATTTCATTATTGTACTTTTTTTAGAAAAACAATGCTAAAAGTCATGGTGATTGTTCCTGGTTAAACTTATCAGTAGACAGACAATTAAATAGACGAAAAAGGGAATTGCAAATTATGGTAATTTTTTAGCAAACACTTTCAAATAAAAAGCTGAAACTTGGCACAAAGGTCAATGTTATTAATACATACTTGTGGGTCAAATTTCAGCTCATTATCTACAATGATTCAAGAGTTCCCCATATTTTTTCATTCTTTTTTTTTATCAACCGGAAGATATTAAGATAGAAAGCTCAAAATCGGATCAGTTCTTTGTTTTGAGAATACAAACATAGTTCTTCAGTTATCGTGGATTTGAATATAATCAGAAAGACAAAAGCAGAAATTACTGAAAACAAATATAAGTACTGCCTTTTATCAATATTTCAGATATTTCTATTAATAAATAAAACAATTTAAAAAAAAATTAACAAATTTTGAGTGAATTCAAAACTCAGAAATCTCGCCTGTTTAGCGAACCGATATTTATCATTTTCTAGTTTTAACTATTATTACTTAAATGCCAACTAAGTTTATTGATATTATCGGGCCTCTATCGATCCAAGGTATATTATTAAGGTGGACAATGGACACTAATCGAAGTAGTCAAAGAGTTCAAGATTCAAAATGAAAATGTTATAAGTAGTTTTAGTTAATTTGTCCTCATATAGCAAAATAGAAGTGCATTTGTAATTTTCTGTTATTTACATAATAAAAATGAAGGATTTTATAGGTTTCTGCAATAATGTAGAGTTATTTAATTAATTGAAAGTAATGGAAGGCAGCCCAGGGGTAGTGAAAAAAGAAAAAATTAACACATATCCAAATAAAGTGTAATTTATTGGATTCTTTCCTTTCAAACCGACGTTTCGGAGGATTCTTCCCTCCTTTAGTGTTTCAAAGGGTCAATCTCTCTCCACAGCAGGGTTTAAAACTTTTTTCTTCCTTAGCATAAGAATTAAAATAGAAAAACAATATTTTTTTTTCTTGCTGCCTTCCATTACATTCAGTTAAAACTTTTACCAGTCCGTCTCTCTTCAGAGAAAATTTCGTGTAAAAAAATTATTTAATTAATTTCCCATTTATCTAGATTTAGAAGTCAATGGTAAATAAAGTTTGGTGTAGGTTTAATTAAAAGTTTCGAAAGTGTGAACAATTTAAAATAGATGTTAAAATTACGACTATAATATGGCATCCTAGGTTGGCGAAGGCCTACGCTCCTAGGGGCTGGTTCCATAAAAATAGTGTAAATTTTTAAATATAATGTAAATTTTTATTTTAAATTAAATGCATGTTTTTACTAGAAATCAAATACTGTATTTATGTACACATGAGAGAAATTAGGCAATAAATAAAAAAATGGTATCCTATACAGGCGTCCATATAATACACAATCAATTTTATTTGAAAAGTTTTGTTTTGCTCGAGAGTAGCAGAGTTGTTGATTCACAAAGAGAAAAAAGAGTTTGTCCTCTGCTTGATGCAAACATACACATATATATCGAGATGATATATCTGTATATATATTATTTATTTGTTTGAGACTATCAGTTCGATTCATTCATCATCAGTCTTTCTTCAATTATAAATATTTTTCATGGAGTATTGACCATATGATATTGACTCCATGAAAAACATTTATAATTGAAGAAAGACTGATGATGAAGATCAAGTCTTCGAAACTATAGTCTCAAACAAATAAATAATATATATACAGATATATCATCTCGATATATATGTGTGTATGTTTATTTGCATCAAGCAGAGGACATACTCTTGTTTCTCTTTGTGAATCAATTTTATATTTATTTTATAATATGTACGCAGCAAGGGGGTAGGATTTAGGCTAGCCTTACAAGGGGGAATATAGAAAACGTGACAATCAATTTTATTTTTATTCTTTTAGCTATATTCACAAAACTTATTTATTTTCTTTTAAATAAATATAATTTTTACTTTACCATATGGGTATGGTCAAGTATTGTAATCGTGAATGAAAATAGTGGTTTTTTACTTCTTTTTTTTGAAATATCTAAAAAACGACTGAACTTATTTTGATTAAAAAAAATTGGGCGAAACCATGGCATTTCGGTCTACAAAAAAGCCCTATAAGTGAACATCAAAAAAATTATATTTTTCGAGATAATAATTGTTTTGTCAAAATGTATGTTAGTTAGTCTGTGATTTACCAAATTTTTGTGGACGAGCTAGCTCAAAAACTAGTGCGAATATCAAAACCAAATTTCACATGTAGTTATGATGCATTGAGATTAAGAGCTGATTAGATTTTGGTGCATATCGACCGAAAAATTAAGGGGGGGGGGAAGAGGGTTAAAATTTAAAATTATAATATTTTCAAACTAAAAAACAAGAAAATTAAATATACTATAAAATGAACATATAATAATAATAAGGAAAATATTTTTTTCTGGGGCTAAAATTAGGGGGGGGGGGTCAAAAAATAAAAATCCAGGCCATTTGAGCAAACTCAACCAAATTTTGTATACATAATCAGTGGGCCCCCAGAACACTTAAAATGCAAAAATAAACCTCCCAAAATGGGGGTGCGGGGTCAAAAATGAAAATCTATCCCTTGTACCTAGTGATGATATATGCACAAAGCCCCCCCCCCCAGGGGGACCAGGGAATTTTTAACCAAGCCGTTTTTTGAGGAAGGTTTCCTATATTAAGTGTTAGAAATTTGAAATGGAAAAGTAATAATAATAATAATAAACATATAAGAAAAATGAAATATGTTTTAGCTCTCCCCACTCACCCCCCCCCCCCCACCCCCAAATACTAATCCTGGGCTCATGCCTTATTCAAACCATACTTACTTATAAAAAGTCATCATGCAGCCAGTTATGAACATATTGCCAGGCACTTGGAAGGACATACGACCAGGTATGATCATTTTTTCACCAGTATCAGGGTGAAAAGCCGAGTCGTAGAGTTCTTTTGCCTTCCATAATTCATGTTCTGTATAATGACTAAGATCTTCTCCATTGCGATATTTTTGAACAATTTTTTTAGATTCTTCCAGTTGATGAGAACTTGCTAATAAATTTAAAGGGTTTGTGATAGTTAAAAAATATTTTGCACGCCCGATATATGTGTCTTGGCTCCAGCGAGGTTTATCTAAATCGATTTTAGTCGTCATATCGGTATTTTGTTGAATGAACAGATTGGTCTATAAATAAATATATTTATATATTTAATATATACATATATTAAACTTGAACGCGTTTATTACGAGAAGACGTGAATTCGTTATTTGTTTATTTGCGCACTGACTTAAATCAGTTTTGACATTGGTATTTATACTTCAAAACCCATGGTTGCCAACTTACTAACTGTTTTAATTTTTTTTCTTTTTTAATTTCAAAAAGTATTATAATAATTATTTTCATTATTAATAAATATATTTTTAGATAATTATTTTTTAATTTTATCTCTATTAATTTTGTTTTTTTTTAGGTTGGATATAAATGTCTTTGCTTCATTGATTGTTTCTAAAATGGCGCAAATTCGCTGTTCGTGACGTAATGTTGTTCTCTCTTCTCTCTTTAAAATTGTAAGTTCTAAATTTATCTAATATTGATTTTTTCGCAATTTTACTTTTAGCCTTTCAATCACATTAACCACTGAATCATTGTAGCAATTTGTGTTCCATCTTTATTTTCTTGTTGTGACTTTGAATGTTGAGATTATCTAGAAAAAGAATCTGCGGATGAAAGCCGAGCTATTATTCTAAGGTTAATTTTGACTTGCCTTTTTGACGAAGGTGAACCAGGTTTGTTGGCTATTCCCAATTTTATACTCATCCTATTTTATTATTAATCTAACCATCTCTTTGGTCATTTTTTTTAGATAACGGATAAAAATAAATTGATTTAATTCTTAGAAGGTGTGTATTTAAATTATTCACTATTTTTAATCTACATACCTAATTAAATAATTAATTTTGTTAAAAAATAAAAATTCTAAATTTCAATTTTTACCGAGTTGGTGCTGGAGCGAATACTATCCCAAGTTGTGATTTCAATCACTGACTTTGAAATGTAGGCGCCCCACTAGGTTGCCATCGAGGGGTGAACCGCGACCAAATATCGTGTACACCTACTTCCACTTTCATTTCCAAGTAGATGACAATAGGTGAAGGGGCATTATCTAATGAATTCCAAAGATGGTGTACACATAATTCGAATCGCGGTTCACCCCTCGGTTGGCAGTGGGCGGCAGCGATATTATTACTATTCAATAAAATAATAATGTCGAAGTAAATTAATTCTTCACTACAATATTTCCCCAGTCGTTAGTACAAAAGGACTGTGACCTCAGAGGAATAAATTGACGACATAAGAGTAGAGCCGAGGGGTGAATCGCGACCTAATATCGTGTACACCTACTTCCACTTTTATTTCCAAGTAGATGACAATAGATGAAGGGGCATTATCTAATGAATTCCAAAGACGGTGTACACCTAATTCGAATCGTGGTTCACCCCCCGGTGGTTGGCATTGGGCAGTAGCGATATTATTACTATTCAATTAAAAAATAATGTCGAAGTAAATTAATTATTCACTACAATATTCCCCCAGTCGTTGGTACAAAAGGACTGTGACCTCACAGGAATGAATTGACGACCTAAGAGTAGAGCCGAGGGGTGAATCGCGACCTAATATCGTGTACACTTACTTCTACTTCCATTTAAAACTAGAAGGATTAACAGGGGCATTATCTAATGAATTCCAAAGACGTGTACACCCGAGGGGTGAACCGCAATTGGAATTAGGTATACACATCTTTGGAATTCATTAGATAATGCCCCTACATCTATTGTCTTCTACTTGGAAATGAAAGTGGAAGTGGAAAATAGGTGTATCTCAACCAAAACATTCAGTGAAAAAACAGGCCAAGTTTGAAAAAGTAGTGAAATCTAGTGTGTAGCCAAGTTAAATTCGCCAAGAATAATTAAGTTGAGAGATCTACTATTTTCTCAATTTAATTTTTCTTGGCGAATTTAACTTGGCTACACACTAGATTTCACTACTTTTTCAAACTTGGCCTGTTTTTTCACTGAATGTTTTGGTTGAGATTTCTCTGCTTTTTGTAAGTTATGAGGAAGCCCAAAGGGCTTGAATTTCTATATTTTTGACCCCCCCCCCATTTTGGGTGGTTAGTTTTCAGGAGGCCCACAGAATATGTATATAAAATTTGGTTGAGTTTGGTCCAGCGGTCTAGAATTTTCATTTTTGACCCCCCCCCCCTATTTTTAAAGAGTTGGAAGATAGAAAGTTTGGGTTTTTGGAATTTTTCCCTTTGTTTTTGTCGCAAACTCTAGGCGAAATTTCATAATGCTGGAATGATTGGAATTAATTACCCTTTAGGTTTTGATGATCTGTCAGTGAGTGAGTGACTGAGAGCCAAAATTAACTATATTCTCAGGTCCATATCTCAGAATCTATTTAAGCTATATTATTGAAATTTGGTACTCTCCCTAAGATGGATTACATAATTACATGTGTATAATTTCAGCTCTGTATCTCAAATGGATTCCGAGGTACAGAGAGGTCGAAATTGGCTCGAAATGGTTGGGGTAAATAGCGTACAACGTGTACGGCCAAGCTAATGCTCGAACTTGGCCTGTGCACAATGTGCGGTTTGATAGGATATTAGGTCGCGGTTCACCCCTCAAGTAGAGCCATCGAGAGCTTGCTTATCCGGGACCCCGGGCTGGATCTTATCGATTTTCTACGCTTATTATTTATATATAATATTTATTATTGCACAAATGGATTGAATACATTGTATTCAGGACCTGTTTCGTCCCTTCATGTAGAAAAACTAACCAATTCCGATATATTGGTGGGCCCGGCCCCTTTCAGAGGCCAGGCTGCTGTCTCGGCGCCTCATCTTAGGATGGGAAAATATCAAATAATTAATACTTCTTTAAATCATTTAAATTATTCATAAAATGAAAAATAATTGACTTAGACGTATAAAAATAAATTGACACTTTCTGATGTGGCCATCCTCTTGACTTTACCATACACTTCTGGTTGAGTTTGGTACAAGGACCTAGATTTTCATCTTTTGACCCCCCCCCCTGCCCCTCTCCCCCATTTTGGTCAGTTTGTTTTTGAATTTTTAGTGTTCTGGGGTCCCACTAATTATGTATACAAAATTTGATTTAGTTTTCTCAAATGGCTTAGAGGCCCCCCTAATTTTGGCCCCAGAAATTTTTTTTTTTCGTTATTATAGGTTGATTTTATAGTATATTTCATTTTTCTTGTTTTTTAGTTTGAAAATATTATAATTTTAAATTTTAACCCCCCCCCCCCTTAATTTTGGGTCGATATGCACCAAAATATAATCAGCTCTTAATCTCAATGGACCAAAACTACGTGGGAAATTTGGTTCCTATATTCACACTAGTTTTTGAGCTAGTTCGTCCACAAACATTTGGTAACGCACAGACGAACAGACATTTTGACAAAACAATTATTATCTCGAAAAATAAAAAAATTTTACGTTCACTTTTTAGGGCTTTTTTGTAGGCCATACGAAAATTGATATTTAACATTAAAAAAAAAATTGTCCAAAAACCCATGAATCTTTTATTTATTATTAAAATAGATATGAACCAACTAAATTTATCAATAAAATAAAATTTTAAACTCAAAACAAAAAAATTACATATTCCCAATGTTGAAGTAAATTTAATTTAAATATTTTTTTTATTTATATATATATATATTTCAATTCATTTTACAATTTCGGTCACCACTGCTTGACCATATTTAGAATTCAGACGACCGAAACTTTATTTCGAATTAATTTATAATTATTTGTCTGACCCAGAAACAAAGTCCATTAGGTCAGATCCTAACTAAATATTTTATTTTTATAGGTATGTTTATTTGTATTTAGGTGTGAATATGTGTAAATTGATGTAGGGATCGGACTATAGCCAATCAAATTATTTCGTAGTAAGTGAGGAACGCAGAATAACGGCCGGTTGTATGTTGCAAACTGAATGCTTTTTACCACTAACCAAGGGTAGATGGTAAATGGAGGGGCTGGGGTGGCCAATCAGATGACAGACACTGAAAGTTCATGTCATCTAATTGGCCATCCCAGCCCTCCATTTACCATCTACCCTTGGTTAGTGGTAAAAAGCATTTACTTTGCGACATACAACCGGCCCTAAGTCGATCGAAACCTCGTAGTTTTAGTGATTATTTATTCGTGTTCAATAAATAATTATATTTAATTATGTGTGATTTCACTAAATAATTATAATTAATTATAATCTATTGTGAAGTTTTCGAAAAATAAAAGTGCCAATTTTAAATTTTGAATCTGGAACTAGATTTCAAGATTTCCGGAAAAATAATCATCATTTTGGTTTATTTTCAACTCCATAGGCCCTATAGGCAAGGTCTTTTTACCTATTCAGCCATCCTGACTCCCCTGAGTAAATGAATAATTTAAATTATTAAATTTATTGCAATATTGGGACAACAAATATGTTTGAACAAATAAAATTACATCAAATTGAAAGTTTTTGTCCCGAGGGTAGCAGAATTTTTATATGTTGAAGGAGACAATAAAGGAGTGTGTCTTCTGTTGGAATTATAAATTTTATTTATTTATAATGAGACTATAGTTTCGTTATAAATAAATTAAATTTATAATTACAGCAGAAGACACACTCTTTTATTGTCTCCTTCAACATATAAAATTACATCTTCAGTAATTTTTGAAAGAATAAACAAAAAATGGCATAAATAATTAAACAATTCACATAAAATTATAAACATTTTATTGTGTAATCACTAAGATTCTCATGCACTACATCAATATTTTATTTTTACTTTACCATACAGGGTATGGTCAAGTATTGTAATCGAGCATGAAAAAAATGTTTTTTCCTTCTTTTTTTCGAAATATCTCAAAAACGGCTGAAACTATTTTGATTAAAAAAATTGAGCGAAACCATGGCATTTCGCTCTACAAAAAAGCCCTAATAAGTAAACATCGAAAAAATTATATTTTTCGAGATAATAATTATTTTGTCAAAATGTCTGTTAGTCTGTGCGTTACCAAATTTTTGTAGACGAGCTAGCTCAAAAACTAGTATGAATATCGAAACCAAATTTCACACGTAGTTTTGGTCCATTGAGATTAAGAGCTGATTAGATTTTGGTGCATATCGACCTAAAATTAAATGGGGTGGAGGGGGATTAAAAATTAAAAATCTAGGCTATTTGAGCAAACTCAACCAAATTTTGGATACATAATCATTTGACCTCCAGAAGTCTAAAAATGCAAAAACTAACCTCCCAAAAGGGGGGGGGGGTGGTTAGGGTCAAAAAATAAAAATCTTGCTCACATACCAAACTCAACCAAATTTTGTATAGATAATCAGTGGGTCCCCTGGAGTCTAAAAATGCAAAAACTAACCCCCCTCCTAAATAATTTTATTAAATATTAAATATAAGTGAGGGGCCAGGTTGTATAGTAAAGTCAAGTGGATGGCCACATCAGAACACGTCAGCTTATTTTTACCAAGGGTTACATGTATCCTATATTGAGAAACACCGCTCTAGGCCCTACGCTAGTATATTTATTTATAATTATATTCTAATTGTATTATTATTAATCTAATTAGTCCTTGTTTTCTTTTGTAGAAATTATCAGTTTTCTTAATATTTTATTAAGAGGAATGGCTAGTGAGTGAACTTAATTTTTTTATCGAAGAATAATGAGTTCTGAAGAGAATAAATGGACATGCGAATATTGTACTTATGAAAACTGGCCCTCTTCAGTTAAATGCACTATGTGTCGAGGATCTAAACCTTATATCGGCGAGAATATATACCGCTTAGGTGGTGAGTCTCCTGGACCTCCAGAAAACTTAGTAGCTGCTTCAGGTCCATCTGAAGGAGATAAATGGGAATGTCCTCAATGCACTTATCTTAATTGGTCCCGATCAAAACGATGCACTGAATGTCGCACATCAAAACCAAAAGATTCCAATATTACGTTCTCTATACAAGAACAAATTCAATCTTTACGAATCACAGATCCGCAACTACAACACCAACCACCTCAACAAATACCAAGCTGTCAAAGTAAATGGACTTGTCTAAATTGTACATATGAAAATTGGCCAAAAGCTGCAAAATGTATAATGTGTGGTACACATAATAACCATGTGGGGCTACGTGGGGGTGGGAGTGGGGGCTCAAGTCAAGGAGTAGCGCAACCTCTAGCTTCTCCAGATAGGGATCCATCACCCGGCAATGCAGCTTATATCAATTCCAGCACCATCAACGAAGAACAGTTGCCACCAAAAAGGTACTCTTTTTTGAACATATTCGTTCTATAACTTAATTCTTCATATCATTTGTCTTTATTTTTATTTTTATTTTATTTTATTCAATATACGGAAGTTATCCCACTTAAATTTACACTTTTATACAATAAACAATATATTGTTAGAGTTCGTGGATGTGATGAAACCGTGTTAGATGAAGGAGGGGTATCAGCCAAAATTGGATGTGCTGGGTTCAGTAATTTCGGACATTTCCTTTGATTCGAGCTCATTGGAATTCCGTAATAAAATATCAATGTTAGGTGGCACCTTAGGTTCTGACCTCTCTTGGAATGACCATATTATCTCATTAGCAAAAGCTGCAGCATGTAAGCTTGGCTTTCTTTTCCGAACCAAACGATTTTTCACCCCCACTCAACTCCTTATATTATACAAGGCTCAAATTCGCCCCTGTCTTGAATATTGCTCGCATTTGTGGAGAGGAGCCTCCAAGTATTCTCTTAATACCTTAGATGCAATTCAGAGGCGAGCTATCAGACTGATAGGCGATCCTACATTAACTGACACTCTCGACTCCCTAGCCCATCGTAGATCTGTCTCCGCCCTATCCCTTTTTTATAGATATTACCATGGCTTTTGTTCTGACGAAATAAAATCGATAATCCCACCAAAGGCCTCATTTGCCCGAAATACACGATTTTCTAAAATTCAACACCCCTACGCGCTTAAACTAGATACTAATCGAACAAACGCATTCGCCAATTCATTTATCCCTATGACATCTAGAGACTGGAATTCTCTTCCCCCGACCGTCTTTCCAGCTACTTATAATCTTCAAACTTTCAAGACCAGCATCCACAGATACCTTCGACCTCTACCCAATCCCTAAATCTCCCCTTATCTTCACGTTACAAGGGTCCACCACGGACTTCAGAGGTTGTACCTTCTTGGTGCAACTTCTTCTTGTATCAATATCATTATAAAAAAAAAAAAAAAAAAAAACCGTTTTATTCAGGGTGTTTTATTGGACCCAGCGCATCCAACTTTGGCTGATACCTCCTCCTTCATCTAATACAATAAATAATATATTACAATTTATTAGCCATTTAATCGTAGTGTGAGCAATATCTTTTCATATCCCTCACACTACATGAAAAGAAATCTAACTGTGAGGAGTTTGCCTCAAGCATCACTCTATTCAGTCCTGTGTTTTTTGAGTAATTAATATTACATATGGGGGGGAAAAAAGATTCGACAAATCGACTGTAATACTGAGGCACTTTAAAATTGATATAATGGAGAATTTCAGAACAATCAGCAGTTCAACAGTTTGTTGAATATCAAGTCATGGGATGATAAACTTTGGATATTTAGTTGGGTTCTTAAGGGCCAATTGTATGTCGGTTGGTAAAGTCTTTATAAAAGTTGACAAAGGGTAAAACCTTAGAATTCACCTTGTGCCCGGCCGGATAGCCAATCAGATGTCACGTACTTTCATCTGATAGGCCATTTCGCCGGGCCCAAGGTGAATTCTAAGGTTTCACCCTTTTGTTAACTTTAACAGACTTTACAAACCGACATACAACTGGCCCTAACTGATAAGGCAAATGAGCGAGGGCCTCTGCTGCTCCATTAGTCTCTAGCTATACTGTTTTAATTTGAAAACAATTAAAATTATTTGAATAATTTTCCTTTTGATTGAAAATTATAAACTGACGTATACAAAATTACACGACAATGAATTACAACATTGACCCAGGTGGAGGGTTGCTGACCTTCTCGGATTGACTAAAAATTGCTTACAGTTGTATTTAAGCGACGAAATTAAAATCTTCCTGGTCAATCTAAGATAGCCCTAGGCACTGCCTGAGACTGCCTCAAAATTAGGTACTTAATTTTTGAAATTTTTTAAGTGCTCTATCTCCTCGAGTTTTTAAGTTTTAGCATTCAAATTTGGTACATATGTTTATTAATGCTAAATCTCGGGAAGGTTTTTTTATTTTTTTGAAATTTGACCCCTTAACTGAAAAATGGGGTATTTTTTATTATGTGGTCTAAAACACAAAAGGCTTCGTATCTTTCTTGCTCTTAGACCAAACTCAACCAAATTTTGTATACATAATCTGTGTTTAACTAGAAGGCTAGAAATGCAAAAAACTAACCACCCAAAATGGTGGGGGAGGGGCAAAAAATGAAAATTCTTGCCCTTGGTCGAAACTCAACCAAATTTTATATACATAATCTGTGGGCCTCTAGGGAGAAAACTGGGTGGAGTGGGGGGAAGGGTGCGTAGTGAGGTGCGGAGGTGGAATGGGTGCGGGGGGCCCGGGGTGGGTGTGGGGTGTAATGGGGGGAAGGGTTTGTTGTGGGTGCGGAGGTGGAATGGGGTGGGGGTCTAAGGGGTGTAGCCCCGTGGCTAGCGGAGACGCCAGCCGAAGCCGGGTTTCTCAGCTAGTGCAATATAAAAATAAGCTGACGTGTTCTGATGTGGCCATCCACTTGACTTTACCATACAACCTGCCCCTCACTTATATTTAATATTTAATAAAATTATTTATAATCATGTAGGAGGGGGTTAGTTTTTGCATTTTTAGACTCCTGGGACCCACTGATTATGTATACAAAATTTGGTTGAGTTTGCTCAAACGACCTAGATTTTTAATTTTTAACTCCCCCCCCCCCCCCCCCCTCGATCCCCCTTAATTTTGGGTCGATATACATCAAAATCTAATCAGCTCTTAATCTCAATGGGCCAAAACTACGTGTGAAATTTGGTTTCGATATTCACACTAGTTTTTGAACTAGCTCATACACAAATTTGGTAACGCACAGGCTAACTAACTAACTGACATTTTGACACAACAATTATTATCTCGAAAAATATAATTTTTTCGATGTTCACTTATTAGAGCTTTTTTGTAGACCTAAATGCCATGGTTTCGCTCAATTTTTTTAATCGAAATAATTTCAGCCGTTTTTTTAGATATTTTGAAAAAAAGAAGGAAAAAAAACACTTTTTTCATGCACGATTACAATACTTGACCATACCCTGTATGGTAAAGTAATATTCTACTAATATCAAAGAATTTAAGACGTTAAAAACTAAATTCTTTTTATAAATATTAATTTAATTTTTAAAGGTTTGTAAATCTTTTTTTCATTTTTTTCAGAGCTGGACCCAGACGTCTTACCTCTGGAGCCTCAATGGCTCCTGAAAACAATGCTGACTATGAACGGCGAGTGCGTCGATTACGCCAGCGAATGAGGGAAGCGGACTGGCCCTGGCTCAATGCATGTCTTGCCGTTGTTGAAGGCGATCCAGGTCCAGTCCAAGCTTATCTTTCATCCGGTGGCAATCCCACACGCCAGCTCACAAACACTGAGGTCTCACTGCTTAACAGAGCATCTGCTTTTGATGCGGGTCACACTCTAGTTCACCTAGCTATACGGTAAATCAATGTTTTAAGAAACATCTTGCCCCAAAAATTAAGTCCCAATATCCATAATGCAAAATATAAGGTGACCCAAAAGCAACTAGAATTTTAAATTTCCATAAGTGTCAAACCTACAACAGCTTCGGTACTCGGAGTACTGTAATAATCACGGTGGGGGGGGGGGGCGTGTATTTAGGGATGCAAACGATACATCGATGTTTCAGAAACATCACTATAAACGATGTTTTTCTATACGATATTTTTTACATCGAAGTTCCAAGGTTCCAAGACTTTTTTCTAAGACTGGAGCAACAATAACGCAACAAAGAAACCGTTTGACAGGGAAACGGCTTTCAAAACTACATATTAATTTTAAATTCAGTTACTAAATAAATTGCTACTAAAACTATTGATGATACGATACATCGATGTTTTCTAGGCGATGTATCGATACGTCGATGTTTTTTTTTTATATATTTATCAATGTATCGATACATCGATGCAAATTTAAAATATGAATGCTGTTGGTTTTACACTTTTTAAATCGAATGGAATTCAAAATTCTAAATGCTATTGTGATAAACTATTAGAATTTTTCTTTTTACAAATCTCATTAGTGAATTCTCAAAATGGAAATATACTTTAACTAATTCCCATAAAATATTTATAAAAAATCCGATAAACTTTTAAAAAAAGAATAATGGTGCTGACTAGACACATTTTGGTGTTATACGAGATTCTCTTTTTGTTTTTATATTGCAAAAATTAATTTTACTGTCTAGAAGTATTATTTTGAGAATATATTATTGAACTTATTTTAATTTATACGATTCCATCGAGAAGATATGCTCGCAACCTTACTATCACAGATTGAGGGTTCATCTAATACGGGAATTAAACGAGTTCCGTCATATGTGGCTCCCGATCTGGCTGCTGATATCCGTCGCCACGTTGCTTCAATCATTCGTCAAAGAATAGGAAACTTTCCTTGTTCTTATGTTACTGAGTTAACAACTTTTGCATTACCTGCAGGTTAGTCTATAAAAAATTAGACAATATAGAATATAGTTATTAAAAGTACATTGTACTTAATGCTTATTGGCGATCACGAAATGAGTGACATCTATGTATATAGGGTGCATAGGAAAGTCCCTTTAACCTGAAAATACTTGCGAACGGAGAGTGCTACAGCCACGCAAGTGAGGTAACGGTATAGTAAAGCGACTATGTCCGACCTAATGCAAATGACACCAGCGCCCCTAGTGGCGAAATGTGGAAGTTAACCATTGCAAATCGAAAACGAAAAGAGATAGAGCAAAATTTCCAATTAGAAAGTTTTAGAGCATCAATTAATTAGTACGAAACGATATTTGGTTTACACGGATAAGATAAATTGGCGCCTGTATACCCCATGCTTTTATGCTATGAGATTATGTTGTTTGTATCAAGCGAGCGCCAACACCTTTTAAACTAAAATTTTAAATGCATTGGAAATTAAAATTTTCAGACACTACAGTACAGTACAAAGTCACAAACTGCATTTGCACACTGCTACATTTCCGAAATGTAAATATGTAGAGTAGAACAGTCGCGCATAGATTACGGACATTTTTGGATACAGGCAGTAATTTATCCTTTCCGTGTAAACCAAATATCGTTTCGTACTAATTAATTGATGCTCTAAAACTTTCTAATTGGAAATTTTGCTCTATCTCTTTTCGTTTTCGATTTGCAATGGCTAACTTCCACATTTCGCCACTATGGGCGCTGGTGTCGTTTGCATTAGGTCGGGCATAGTCGCTTTACTATACCGTTACCTCACTTGCGTGGCTGTAGCACTCTCCGTTCGCAAGTATTTTCAGGTTAAAGGGACTTTCCTATGCACCCTGTATATATATATATATATATATATATAGAATAAAACTACGAAACTAAAGCCATCTTCAATATTAGTCCAGGCAAATTACGATTTTAACAGGAAATAATTCCCGGTAAAGATTTTATTGCTTGAATACCTTTATTGGTAGTCCAATATTACTACCCTAAGTTTTCCCCCAAATCTCTGTTGTGGAAATTTTTCTACGCGTCTCAAAATGAGAAAATTTCGGAGTTTTTTTAGTTTTTCTTGAATAACTCTAAAACGACTTATCAAATCAAAAAGATATCTATTAGATAGATTAAAGCTCTTTAAATTACACGTAAAATGATAACAATTTCCTCTATTTAGGTTAAGTAGAACCGGTACTAACGCATGTCAAAAAACAGCCCCTTTGATCACTTTTGAATACCTATCCCTAAAACTCGTACTTTTTTCGATTTTTCCCCATTTTGACCATGAAGGATCACTTTTTCGACAAAGACTACTCTATACATTTATAAACTAGATTAAATTTGCCACAATTTAAACAAAGTTTCATCTTAATTGGATAATGTTAACCCGTGCCGCAATGAGGTTGAAGTTTGCAGTTTTTTGCAAAAAATCGCGAGTTTTTTCAGTTTTTCTTGCTGGATATCTATAAATCTAAGAATTTTAACACAAAAATGGTCCAAGTAAACGTTCAAGTGAACAAAATTTCCTAGACATTGAGATAGGAATCAAGTTTCTACAATGAGTGGTTTTCATTATATGAAGGAAAAACTGCGATTTTTTTGCAAAAAATTGCATTTTTACAAAACTTCAACCTCATGTTATTATTATCCAATTTAAATGAAACTTTATTTAAATTGTAGCAATCTTAATCTAGTTTAAAAATGTATAGAGTCATCTTTGTCAAAAACGTGCTCCTTCACGGTCAAAATGGGGAAAAATCGAAAAAGTACGATTTTTAGGGATATTCAAAAGTGATCCCGGGGGGGGGGAGCTGTTTTTTGACAGACTCTAGTACCGGTTCTACTGAACCTAAATAGATGAAATTTTCATCTTTTTACGTGTAATTTAAAGAGCTTTAATTTATCTAATAGATATCTTGTTATTCAAGAAAAACTGAAAAATTTCCGAAATTTTCTCATTTTGAGGCGCGTAGAAGGATTTCCACAACACAGATTTGGAGGAAAACTTGGGGTAGTAATATTGGAGTACCAAAGAGTATTCCAGCAATAAAATCTTTACTGGTAATTATTTCATGTTTATGCCATTTTTTCACGTAATTTGCCTGGACTATATTAGCTTTTCTGTGTTTTCATTCACTTCACGATAAATAATATCATTTTTAAAAAACAATCAACAAAAAAATTAATATGCTTTTCTTATGACGTTATTTGATGAGAGTGGAGACAGAATCTCAACAGCTAATAGAAAAGCGTTCAAGCGAATCACCCCTCCGGACATTACAAACAAAATGTTTACTCCCATAAGAATAATGCAGTGAAACCCCTCAAATCCGAACGCAAAAAAGAGAAACTTATTTATTTAGTCATAAAACAATTATGTATATATTCTACATTATAACCTTATTTTTCATAATTAATTGAAAAATTAACAAAGAAGTACAGTTAGAATACCTAACAAAGTGTAAATGTGTCTACATACTTATGTCATCCAGGATTGAAAAAAGGTAAAAGTTGGTTATTGAAATTCTTTAGGTTAATCACTTTGCAAAAACAAAGAAATAATAATAGAAACACACATAATATCACTTAATCTTTCACTTGATATCAGTTATCTTCAATTGTCGAAGCCGCTTTCGGCTAATCCGAACAGGCTATAGCCCTAATTAGCTCGGATTTGAAGGGTTTCACTGAAATACTTTTTAATATACAATTAATCTCTCAATTAATTACAACATCCAAACTTCAAATATAATTTTTTCATCAAGCCATGCGGTGTAATTACAACAATTTCAAATTGTCTTTCTCTTAAGATAATTCGTTATAATTACAATGAATCGAAATTCTAAAATCACACAAATATAACCTAAATTGTTTGTTTGTTTGTTTTTAAAGAGGTCGAAGACCTCCCTGCCCCAGTCCAGGAACAGTTGCTAGATGAACTCCTTGACAAAGATGCCCAACAACAATTGGAGTCTGAACCCGCTGTGGTCAACTGGTCTTTGGAAGTAACTGACCGCCTAGGCTCTCGTCTTCATGTCTTGTGGAATCGCACGGCTGGCGATTGCCTTCTTGATTCAGCTATGCAAGCAACATGGGGAGTCTTCGATCGTGATAATACTTTGAGGCAGGCGCTTTCTGACTCATTACATAACTGTGGCCATGTGTACGTTAGTCAATTATAAACATACATAAATCAATCAAATTATCGTCTACTTAATCTAAAATGATATAGTTAAATTTAATTATAAATCAGAAGGGCTTTCAGTCCCTCCGGAATCGAATCCAATTGTCAAAGATACTATATATGCCGGGGTTAATGGCCCTCTTAGAAAAACTCACCTGAAAAAATACAATTTCTTCAAAATTCGAATTATCAGGGTGGCCACAAACCTGGAAAACCCAGAATATCGGGAATTAACAGGGAATTTAATTGAGAGAACTCAAATTTTCGAAATTAAATATTTAAAAATTTAAACATTAAATATTTTAACTTATACATTTTCAACATAAAATAATAATATAATAATTACTTAATAGTAGGACAGATTATTTAACTAGTTTAACAATACCAGCTATTGCAATATACTAAAAAAATGAATAAAATAAAATATTCAAATAAACATAAGCTGAAAATGTCTTTAAATTTTATGAGTTTTATACCAGATTTAATTATTGACATTTAAAATATAATCAACATTTTAAATATCTCAATGATACAAATAAAATTTCTAAATCAGGGAAAAATATAATAAACTTTACTGAAAAATCGGGAATTATCAAAGAATTTTGGAATCATTTCTTTGCGGCCACCCTTATTATCAATTTCTACCAAAACATATCGAATCGTTATAAAAATAGGCCGACGCTGATATTTAAGACGTCTTTGTACAGAAACCGATTTGGCCGCTTTGAATAAAATCTAATTACTTTTTGAATCTACATTATTATAAGTCTAACAATTCGATTCGAAAAATGTCCACAAATGGAAAAAGCCTTTCACTAAAAATTATATTTTTTCTCATTATGGGATTTAACCGGGTCACTTTTTGGCTCCTCTGGTTTATGGTCTTTGTGTGATGCACAACCTGAACACCCACCTGCTCTCTTAAAAAAATTACTTTTCAAACATATGTTTTTAATAAATAATTTTAAAATAAATATTCGCGAGAATTTTGAAATAATTCAGAAAGTTCATTTATACATTTCTCAAGAATTATTTTATTTTAACATTAAGGAGAAATTACCACCCAGGTTGGATTCCCAAGCTCAATATGGTCAGAATAAACCATTTGGATTAATTAAATTAATTATTTGATTTAAATTCTCGCTTTTATTTACTTAAAAAATATCTGACTTAATTTTAGTACCTGGCAGGGGGGACTGGCCATGTGGAAAATGTGGGAAAATCCGCATGGGCTATATACAATTTGGGCCGTTTTTCTAAATTATAAGCAATAATAACTAGAAAAAAATACATTTTTTTATTTATGGGATGGACTGGCAATAATTTTTTCTACACAAAAATTTTAGGGCCAGTCCAGTCCTGGTACCTGGCTATTTATGTCAGAGGGATTCCAATAGCCCGTACAGGGACGGCGGAACCGTGGGGTCAGCTGACCCCCCGGGAATTTGCCTACGGGGTCAGCGGATCTCCTAAAGAAAGAAGTTTTACCCTTACTTTACCCTAAGAATAATAAAAGTATGTGTTGCTAATTAATTTCGTTTTATTTTATTACCTTTTGAACCGAAACTCAAGCATTATAACTACAAACGAAAATTTGAACTCGAAAACCACAGCTACAAACTGCTTAAAAATGGGTTAAATTGTACCAATTTGCTTCAAAATTAGCTTACAAGCTATAGTATTCCATACCTCCCAGACCCCCGGTAGGTCTACATCACTTTCCAAGTTTTGACCCCCTGGCCTAAGATCGTTCCGCCGTGCGTGGGCCCGTATACCTTTTTTGGCATTTGGGTTCAATTCAGGGGGGAAGGGGGCAGTCCTTCTGACATGTAAGCAAATTTAGCATTTTATATTAAAAATATGACTCTCAATGATTTTTCTTATAGAATTAACTTTAAACCTACGAGAAGTTCTATTTCTTCTATTACTATTACTAATGACAAATTTTAATTTTCCTCACAGTTTTTACCCTCGATGGAAGGAGTCGGAGGCTACTCAAGCACAGTTGTTGGAGTTTAGTCTCGACGAGGGTCAGTGGGAGTTGGATTGGGCTGGACTTCTTTCCCTTGCAAGTCAGCCAGGATCTAGCCTTGAGCAACTTCATGTATTTGCTCTTGCACACATTCTGCGTCGACCCATAATTGTTTATGGTGTAAAATATGTGAAGAGCTTTCGTGGAGAACCCATTGGCTTCGCTAGGTTTGAAGGTCAGAGAACTTTTTTATTATGGGCGTTTCTAAAACATATCAAATCAAAAAATTTCATTATAACCTAGTTATATCAAATCAAATTCTAAAATAAGTTAAACGTAATTCAGGAGATTTTTTATTTTCGGGAAAATAGATATATATAACTAACTATACGTATTAAAGATCATTTACACTGTAGCACTTTTGGTGTACATCCATTTCTGAAGGCTCATTTACACTGTAGCACTTTTGGTGTACATCCATTTCTGAAGGCTCTTTTACACTGTAGTACTTTTGGTGTACATCCATTTCTGAAGGCTCGTTTACACTGTAGTACTTTTGGTGTAGATCCATTTCTGAAGGCTCATTTACACTGTAGCACTTTTGGTGTACATCCATTTCTGAAGGCTCATTTACACTGTAGCACTTTTGGTGTACATCCATTTCTGAAGGCTCATTTACACTGTAGCACTTTTGGTGTGCATTCATTTCTGAAGGCTCATTTACACTGCAGCACTTTTGGTGTACCTCCATTTCTGTGATTTCATTGCACTGTACCACATTTCTTAATATATTCTGACTATTCTTATATAAACAAGTGGCCGTACTCTCAAGTTGTTGTTTGAAAGAAACCATGGGTTTCAAGGAAAGAAAGTCTGGAAGCATTGTCAACGCTATTAGGATAATAGGCAAAAGAAAATGGTGAGTCGTACAGAAATCATTTAAAAATGAACGACAACCAACTCGTGTACCTCCTCTAAAAAACTAACTCCGGTTATTAAAAAAAGACTTGTTTTCAAGAAGCTTTGAACCCTAAAATAAAACTTCAAATGACCCTACTATATCTAGCAGCTAGAGAGAAGGAGCCTTCCATAAATTAGTCATACGAATTTCAAGATTTTCAGACCCTCTTCCCCCCGAGTCACATTCTGTTACAATTTCATTGAGCCCCCTCCAGTATTGTGACGTCACACTATCACTTTTATACCCTATAATTTAACAATTGTAGAATTTTTTTTATAAATTAAACTCAGCTAAAGAGATTTAATATATTTTAAGTTTAATTTTTTAATTTGACTTTTGTGACATCACAATTTTTAAGATCCTGGCCCCCCTTGTCACATTTTGTCACAAATCTGAGATGCTCCCTCCTCCCTTACTGTGTGACTTAATTTATGGATCCCCGCTAATCCATATGGAAACATTGAGCGTTCTGAACAGAGTTCGAATTGTTTTTATTTTTACTCTTATATCTACTACTGTCAATCCACTAATATTTAAATCAATGAACATTAAGGTGCACGCTTTTTCCAGCTCATTGGATTTGATGTAATCGCTGCATGTATTGCTCGTTTTCACGAAACAATCTCGAGAACCAATTCACATGTCTTGCCACTTGAATTTTTTCTTTTTTTAAGAAATTTTAAATTTAAAAAATTTGTGACATAACTATTTAAAGCCCTGAAGAAGTCGGCAAAGGAGACGAAACGTTGGCTGATAAATAAAAAAGTCACACATAAAAACTTGTCCTTATTTTCCTATTATAAACTTTCAAATTAATACCCTTTTATCTCATTTAAAAAATTACAACGCACTGCTTTTTTGTTATTAGGAAAATTTCCTATGATTTTACAGGAGTATATCTCCCTCTTCTCTGGGAACCAAGTTTCTGCGTCCGATCCCCAATCGCACTGGGTTACACTCGAGGTCATTTCTCTGCTCTCGTATCGATGGAGCCGGATAGCCGACTTGAACCGGGATCAAACATAGGTCAAGCCAACCAACTCTCAAACGACGAACTACAAGTAACTTTCTTGCCGCTTATGGATCGCGACAGAAAAATTTTGCCTGTGCATTTCTTGACAAGAGACGAAGTAATTCCATTTATTAATTTATATTATTTTAAATATCTTTTATAACAAACTTTTATTTAATTGTTTCAAAAATTTTCAGGCTGGGCGAGAAGAAACAATTTTACGTCAATGGCTAGATGTTTGCGTAACTGAGGGAGGAATTCTTGTCTCCCAACAGCAACATAAAAGACCATTACTTGTAGCTCAAATGATTGAAGAGTGGCTCAACCATTACCGCCGTCTTGTGTTAGTTTTATAAATTTATAATTTGAATAATTTATTTAAATTCAAATAAATGTTGCAGTAAAAAACCGTTTTTAGTAAAAACGCGTTTCGCTGAATACCTTTATGGCAACTAGAGTTTACTGATGTTGATTGAGGTTGGTTCAAAGGTCTAGAATCTTCATTTTTGACCTTCGGCCTCATTTGGTGTAGGTTTTAGGTGAAACATGATATTAATTAATCAAGTAAAGGGAGTGTAGTTTCACAGTGAATGAAATAAAACTCAAAGAGGTTTATGCAAACTCAATATATTTCGGATTATTAGTCCATCATCAGGAGTTTACAGGTTAAAACTTTACTTTATTAATTAGTCAAAAATTAGAAGAAAAGTTGTAGAAGATGTAATTTTTGAAATTTTCGTTTAAAAATTTTTGAAAATAAACATACGAAATGAGTCAGAAAGTCAAAAATGAAGATTCTAGACCTTTGAACCAAACTGAACCAACATCAGTAAATTCTAGTTGCCATAAAGGTATTCAGCGAAACACGTTTTAACTAGTAAAAAGGGCTTTTACTGCAACATATACACTTCTTACCTGTCGAAAACAAAATGCAAAACTTATAATTTATTTTTTCTTATTTTATTTATATAATATTTATTTTTGTACATATGTAATGTACTAATATAATTTTAATGATCACACTACTATATACAATTTATTTAAAATATTTAATATAATAATTATTGCCAATTTTGCTTTAAAATTACAAATTATACAAATTTTCTCAATACTTGTTATTTATGCATTTATTTATTTAATTTAAGAAACACCAACCCTTCGGCCTGCATGCTCCAGTTTTTCAGGCTTGTCAAATGCATGAATAACAAGTTCCTATTAGCAAAAATCACGATAGGACATATGCAAGATGAATTTAATTAATAACGTAGCGTGAATTCATCTTCACGACATATATATTGGCAGACAGCTATTGGAGAACTACGTTCCTTTCCTTAAGGGGGCTCGGGACTGTTTATCATTTTTATTAGAAAATTCTCAAATTTTTACCTTCGAATCATTGATGTATTAAATATTTATTCCCGAAATTTGAAGTTGATCGTCTGTCCCATTACCAAGAAATAAATTATTGAAAATTGTCTTTTTAACATGGAAGTAAATGGAGCGAGCTTTTAAAAGGGCTATAACTTCTATACAAATTATACCATTTTCAACAAATTTATACAGATCAATAATTCAACTTTTATGAATCGAATGATACATTTTTCAATAGATTTGAAAGTCTAGTTAATTAGTTATTCATAAATGTAAAAAATAAAAAGTTATTTGCAGCCAACAGAATATATCAAAAGCACTCGTGTAGAATTCCAACTCTATTTCTTGAAATCGTATTTGTGTTAAATAAATATTTTTATAATGAGAAAAAATTTATCTCAATATTCTTTTTATTAATATTATCAAAACAAAGATTTTTATTCGAAATTAACCTCATTATTAACAATTTTTTATTAAAAAATTTAGTAGGCAGACGTTGGCACTCTGTAGAAATACAAAAGATTTTTTCGAAGATCAACTAGATAGATAAAAGCTGTCCCGAACCTCCTCAATAATTTGTAATTTCATTACGAAATTAGCCATAAATTACTTAATAAATATTTTAAATAAATTCTAGTATAGAATGATCATTAAAATTATATTAATGCATTTTCTATCCTTAAAAATAAATATTATAAAAATAAAATCCGAAAAACATAAAAATTTTAAGTGATGTGTTTTTTGACTGACTACCAGTGTGTGTTGATAAAATTTAAGTTTTAAATTTTATGTCTCCGTGAGATCTCTGAGAAGAGAATAAATACAAAAATCAATATGAATTTAATATATTTTTTCATACCTTTAATTCAGTAAATTAGAAAATGAGGCTTCGGTGCACTTGTGGATAGCAAATAAGGCTTCCAAGCGAGTGGATTCGAATTTAAATTACACTTCACTCAGCAATTTTTAAAGCTGATTGCATGTAGGAATGGAGAGAATATTCTCCAAAATAATCGCCTACGCTCGGAACTGAGAATGGCATATAAGAAGAAGAAAATAATTTGTATTTTTGTTCAAATGATGATTAATTATCAAAATTTCAAAACAAAAACAATTCAAATTCCTATTGAATTAATCATTATTTTTACAATCATTGTCATGATCTAACGATAATAATTACGATTGGAATTAAAATTACAAAGTTTGAATTGAATAAAACATAAAAAATAGACCCGATTTTCGTCCAATAAAAAAAACTTTAATCCAGTGAAAATGGTCATTTTGAGTAGAAATTAATCAAACAAATTTTAGTTAAAAAATATTTTTATAAAATTAATTTTATTTATTTTCTTAGAAAGACGGACTGGTAAGCCAAATAAGTAGGTTATAATGAAAGGTTGTCCATAAATTATTTAAATTTTATTCAAATTCCGACGTTTCTGAGACTTTTTCTCTCCTTCTTCGGGGTATTGAATAGTTATTGATGGTTGAGTATAACTCAGTTCCCATTTGTCTCTCTTAGTTAACTCAGTACACTAATGATATAATGTTGAAAAGTATTGTAATATTGTTGCTATCACTGAAAAGAGAGACAAATGGGAGCCCAGTTATACTCACCCATCAATAACTATTCAATACCCCGAAGAAGGAGAGAAAAAGTCTCCGAAACGTCGGAATTTGAATAAAATTTAAATAATTTATGGGCTGCCTTTCATTATAACCTACTTATTTTTATAAAAGTTAATTTTGCCGATAGTAGTAGGATTATATTTCTTTGGAAAATAACGGGAAAGTCTTCTACCTATCCAAGTTGTTATGGATAATTTTTTATTACATGTCAGAATGGCCACTATACACCCCGTTGAGAATTGAGCAAAAATACTAAAAACCAATTCACGTCAATGGTTGTGCTTTGAGGTAGAATCAATTTGACATTTAATTTCATGTTTGAAAAAATTCACTCAAAGCTTTAATTTTCATTATAAAAAATTTCTGGCTCAAGTGATTCTCAATTTAAACATACACTCAAGCCATATAGATTAAATTGAAATTGGTGAGGATTTCGAATTTTGAAAATTTAAACATTAAAAATTAAAAACTAGTCGCGAAATAAATATAAAAGTTCATTTTAACTAGTAGAAGAATTAGATTTCTTTGAAAAGATTAAGATTAAATTTTGAGTGAAAATTTTTACACCTGTTATACGCAGTGATGCATAACGAGTGTAAAATTTTTTTAGGCATTTACTGTGAAGGTCATTTTAAGCAAAAAATGTTATATTTACATAGGTCCTATTTCACTTCTTTACTGATTAGTCAAAATTTTATTTAGGAAAACTGCTGTAAGCGATTGAAATCGGGCCTATATTCCTATAGTATTTTCTGCTTAAAATGACCTCCCTAATAATTGTTCAGTTTTTTACACTTTTTTTTAATGAAAATGATGAGAGAAGGAGTTACACCAAAAAGGTGCATCCCCTAAAGGCCTCCTCCATCGTAAAAAGAAGAAGAAAAGTTTTTATGGGCTGGGTAGGTGTCGAAGGTATCTGTGGATACGGGTTTTAAACAGCTGAAGAACGCGGGGAATACGGTGGCTGAGAGCGAGTTGCAGTCTCTGGAGGTCATAGGGATAAAAGAGTTGGCGAAAGCGCTTGTTCGATTTTTATCCAATTTGACAGCGAAGGGGTGCTGATCGTTCGAAAACCGCGTGTTTCTCTTAAAGAGGGCTTTAGGGGGGGGGTAATTGATTTCAGCTCGACTGAACATGATAGTATCTGTAATACAGGGAAAGGGCAGAAACGTTTCTTCGGTGAGCCAGGGAATCGAGTACACTCTTTGTAAATCAGCCTGTATCCTAGATAGGTTCAACCACAAAGAGCATCCATTGCTTTTTGGCACCTGGATTCATTTCCCAAGGGGGAGAATACAAGCCTTATGATATATGAAATTATGAATCAACAATAACAGCTTGTATTGAGTAGAAGACACGATTTATTATTATTATTTTTTATGTCTGTACGATTTTTTAGACTACCCATAATGAAATTAGAAAATTTTAAATAATATAAAAAATGTGCAATTTCACCATAGGATGAAGCCAGAAAAATCTTCCGGGTGAACTTGAAATAGCTTGAATTTGAATTAAAAAAAACGAAAAATATGAGAAAATATAAAAATATATATATATATATCGTGCAATTTCTAGAAAAAATATTTGGGGCTGACAGCTATAAATAAAAACGCCAGATTTGTAAAAATATAGATATTATCCCAGGTAGCACAAGAATAATCTATAACTATTCTGATAATATCTTCTCTGGACATTCTCTTTCAATCTTCGTAGATATTCTGGGAATTTTCTTAGAACTAAAATATTCGCGTAGTACATAAAATTCCCTTTGCCGGAATATTCCTAGTTGCGCATTCTTGGAATATTCGGAAAAGAATATTCTCAGAAGATTAACGCCCATACAAATATTCTGGGGATCTCCTGGAGATAATTGGAATATATATGTCCTTTAAATAACTTCTTAAAATATTCTGGCGGTATTGTGTGTTACCTGAGATAAAACTTGCATTACACTAAAATCGGGTCTTTAAGAATTTTTAAAAATAATAATTGAAATATCTCAATTAAAAGAAAACTATCAGTGATTGTTTTTTTGTTTTAGTCAAACAACGAATGCTCCATTTGTTCGTCCCTTACCTGTACAAGATTATTCAAGTGATGGAGGAGATACAGATGATGAGTGATATAAAACAACGCCACCCGGCAAAGAAGTTAAGCGATAATAAATTTCAATTATTAAAAAATACAATAAGAATATTTGACCATGCCGGGAGGGGTGATATAGTTAAAATATATATAAAAAAAAGTGAATAATAATAATATATTATAAATATATAAATTAAAATTAAATAAAATTGAATATAATATTTCAAAAATGTCTTATCCATTTGTCTTGTAAATATTAAAAATTATTATTTATTTATTATAAAAAGAGTATTATCTATATATAAGCAGAGTTAATTACACATACTTTTATATTTAAAGGGTGTTATTGGATAAAGTTCTATGCCAGTATTCTTATTTCGCTTAAAAAATTGATGCAGCCATTAAAAATAAACAATTTTTAATCAAAAGAAATAATCTTCATGCTTTTTATTACACAGAAAATAATTATGTTTGATTTATACCTTAAGTCTATATCTCTTCCATTATTTGTTTATTTTCGAGGTTTGTTTTTCGAGGTATATATACAAATTTTCGTACCTACTCATAAAATGGTCACAAGTAGATCTTGGTTAGCTTATGTTTAATTTTGTATTGACTTTGAAATTTTGATGATTTAAAATTAAAATAATTTCACAATTATATGTCCACAATAAATAATTAAAAATTGCTTTGGAAGCGTAGTCATGTGTTATATTGTTCCTAGATTCAAATTTTTATCAAAAACTATTGCTTGTTATTAATATAAATATTAGATAAAATAAATAGCAAAGATTTTCAAACTTTCAAAAGGCTGTTTTTTATTTTAAAATTTTATTATTTTTTTTTTTCAATAATTTATTTTTCTCAATACTTTAATTAGCTTATTTATATACATCTAAATATGAGGTTATTTCATTTTATATATTATTTATTTTTTAATTTATCATATTTATAAATTAGATTTAAATAACCAAAGGAAATAAAATTTAAAGATCCAGTGGCGGCTCGTCATTGAGGTCCAGAGGGGCCAAGCCCCTCTAAAAATAATCTCTAGCCTATAGGCATTTATTTATAATTTTATTTTATACATTTTTTGTTGGTAATATAATTACTTCCAACGTGATACTTACTAGCTTAGAAAGCTAAATAAAACCCTAAAATATCTTGTACATAGTCTAAAATTCAGCTTCCTTCCCTAAAAGTTTTATTGGCCTTTGTATTTCCATTCACTCTGACTCCAGAGCCATTTGAATAGATTGTTGGGGTACGCCGAGGGGTGAACCGCGATTGGAATTAGGTGTACATCGTCTTTGGAATTCATTAGATAATCTATTGTCTTCTACTTTGAAATGGAAATGGAAGTAGGTGTACACGATTTTAGGTCGCTGTTCACCCCTCGGGGCACGCTCATAGTAGGCTTTGTTCATGTTACTTTTATCAAAACTAGGGACCACTTTTCACTGTTCCAAAGTATTATAAAGCTTACAATTCACAACGTTGCTAATCTATTGTTATACATTCAAGTGATTTTGAAATAAACAAACGAGATTATTTATTGGAAAAATTAATTTATTAGAATAGAAATTTTCAATTAATAAAAATTTCAATTACAAAAAAATAAAAAAAAAATAAGTAAAATTTGATAGAAAATCTCTATAAAAATTGGATAAAAAAAGAAATTTATAAAAAAAAAAGATTATTAATAGTTTACCACGAGGGGTGAACTGCGATTGGAATTAGGTGTAGACCCTCTTTGGAATTACTTTGGAATTCTTTAGATATTGCTTCTACTTGGAAATGAAAGTGGAAGTGGAAGTAGATGTACACGATTTTAGGTCGCGGTTCACCCCTCGTCAATAGTTTACCATGAGGATTTTTGGTCTCATGTGTGCCTTGCACACATCACTTCCCGCTTTAACCATCCACGAGCCGCCACTCCAAACATCTATTCAAAGTTATATTCTCTATTTTTATTAACACTATTTTCGTTTATGAAAATTTTTTATTTCCAATTCGAAAAGATATAGCAAATTTAAAAAAATCGATACTTTTATATAGGTATACTAACATATTGAACAAATTTTTTTTTTTTTTTTTTTAATATAAATAAATACAAATCTTTTATAAAAAAAACAATCTTCAAACGTTTGTTAAGGTAGTTCTTTCACAAATGCAAAAATTCAAGAAGTTTTCGAAATTATTAATATAAGTCAATAAAAGCATAATAAACACACTGTTAAAATTTGAAAACGATTTACCACACCAAACATGAAATAATTAAAAATGAAATTTTTTACATATGGTAGATTGGGAAAGGGTGGGAAAATGATTATTATTTTATTTTCTTTCATTGAAGGACTTTCACCATTTTGATGAAAAACTAATATTTGTTAGAATAATATATTCGGAGTAACTTAAAAAAAAAAATTGAAATTATTTACCCCGTAGTTTTGATACAAAATAAAAAAAAACATATTTGGGCGATTATTTTTAGTGGAGGGGATATAAGATCAATGGCTTGGAAACGATCCATTCATAAACAGGATATAGTAGTGTAAAAAGTACAGTCAATTTAAAAAACATAACCTAAAATGTTAGCACCGTTCATATTTATAGAGTAGTTACGAGGCTAAAACTTTTTGTGATGATTGTGGCGAAAGAACCTTCTTAATCAGGTATGTGGGGGAACTTTTCATGAAGGAAGACTGCATTTAACCTACTAAATTCTTTAAGAGAAAATCAAAGAGGGTGTCCACTACTGGGGGTTATCTAAAAACATCTTAAACAACTTGGTCTGGATACCATTTTATAATAATATTAATAATTTTAGTGTGAGAAGTACAGTCACTTTAAAAAAACATAACCTAAAATTTTAGCACCCTTCATATGTATAGAGTGGTTACTAGGCTAAAACTTTTTGTGTGAATTGTCGCGAAAGAAGTACCTTAAAATGTTTAAATTTTAATAAATTAAATTAATTTTTTTTAATTCCATTGATAAAGGGAGAAATTCTCCCAAAACGTTTGTGATTTTAATAAACGTTTGAATTTTTGTTTTTTTTTTATAAAAGATTTGTATTTATTTATAAACTAACAGAAATTTTTATATTAAAAAACTATTCCACTATCCTTATTAACTTGTTTATTTTTATAAAAATCAACAATTCTCTTTGCTAAGTTAAAATTTATTGTCCTCCAAAGTATTTAATTTAATATTTTCTAGTCTTCTTTAATTATATTAGCTACATATTATTTCCGTCCTTACTAATAAGTATGTAACTAAATGAATAATTTCATTTTAATCTACTCTTATATCGCACAGAGTGAGTGACAAATTTTCATTTTTCAAAGATCAATGGCAAAGCAATATAGAATAAAAAGAGCATGAAATAATAATTAATTGTCTTATATTTTTTTAGTATTTTCTCAACAATTTTTAAAATTATTAGCATAGATTTTATTATATATTTTTGAAATTCATTTTAAATTGAGAGAATTTGAATATTTCTTATTTTTTATCTAGGGGCCTGTCCATAAACTGTGTAGACACAAGGGAGCAGAGGGGTAACAATAAATGACGAGCTGGGAGGAGGGGATCAGAGCAAACGTGACATCACATAGATACATCAATTGTGACGTCACATAGACACATCAATTTCTCTTTCATTCTTTTAACAATCACACTTAGAAAACTTTTTTTTTAATAAATATTTCTAAGAATATAATTGATTTACTGTAATTTATACTATTTATCATTCATGTTTCGTTTTAAGAAAGGAGAGGGTTGACTGTTGTACAATTCTATCTAGAGGGTCTACAAAACTGGGACAAGAGTAGACTATGACTGGATTTAGCGAGAAGTATTTTAAGGACGGCTCACAACTTTTTAGATTCTTTACTTATTTATTTATTTTTTCATTTCAATTAAAAATAATGTATTATACCATAAAATATATGGAAAATTTCAAATATAACAATAATAGTAAATTTTATTTTGTTACTTCAAAACATAAAGTAAAAATAATTTCTAAGCTAAAATAAATGGCATACTATACATGTGAATACATTTCGGGCTGTTGCCAATCATTTGTTGAATAATACATTGTCTATACCGCCAATAGAAAATTTAGATTAGATCCTTGAAATGACTTGATGGAACAAGTTTAAACTAAGATATTTTAAATTGTTTTAAAATATCTGAATGATCAATGAAAGAGGTTTAAAGGTTTTGTTTGGTGTTTCACTTTTACAGTAAAAATACCTATAAAATTTGAAAAACTCAAATATTTCAAGCTCTTCGTTCATTTCAGGAGTTTACATTAGTCTAATGTAAACTCTTCAAGACAAGCGAACACCACACTCCATTCGTTTAATCTAAATGTTCGTTAAGTATCTCAAAACCATGAAAGATAATACCACACGGTGATTCGTTTTTTCACATTTCTAATAATTCAAAAAAATCGAAGATTAATCTGCACTAATGTGGAAAATGAAATATCTCACCTGAAACAGATCTGATATGATAATCAATCTGGTTTTTCTTGTTGAGAGTAGAGTGGTTGATCTATTTTAAGATCAAATCAAAGAAGGTGACTCTTGCTTGGTGCAAAGAAATTATAGCACATATACACATATTTATCAGAACGCGTTAAAGTGAATGAATGACCCCTACTTACATCTGGTTATTCATCCATTTGAGACATATGAGCATATTCCGTATCTTATAACTTCCAAACTAGTTAAGATATGAAATTTGTTATTATTTGTCATTGATAAGAAGAGAATCAGGGAATTAGTGAAATTGTTTTCATAATTTTAAGTTCATTTCTAAACTCCGACAAAAAAATCACCTAAAAATGGTCAAATTGGAGCCCTTTCAAGCCGTGATTTTAAAGCGAAATAAATTTTTAAAAATAAAACCTAACTTTTCATAAAGGGATCTTTAAGGGGATACCTAACAAATCATGATAATTTTTTTTTTATATTCGACCCCACGTAGAATTCGACCCTCCACAAAATAAATATTCGTATAAAATATTAATTCGATTTTTAACTTCAGGGAAATTAAATACATATATAACTTGTAAATATCATCTTTATATCTTATTAAGTTAACGAGCTACAGTATTCCCACAGACAGATAGGCATTGTATCGACACTAATAGGGTTCCGTTTTACTCTTGAATGGAACCCTAAAAAGGACTGAAAATGAAGGCAAAGACTGGGAAACTATAGTATCGAACAAATAAAATTATAAATATGTATAATGTATTTGTATTTATTTATATATATGTGTATATTTTTTGCATCAAGCATTCGACGCCCCTTTTATTTTTGTTCTTAAAAAATCTGTCATCTGATTTTTACATGTATGGCCGAATGTGTGTCTAATGCTAGATTTAAAGTAAAATTTAAAAAATTCGAAATATTAATTTTATAATTTTAGTAAATGATTTGAAAAGCCACCTATTGAGTAAATAGAAAATTGATTTTGTTATGTTATTTTCTACCCTTATTTCTAGAACCCTAATCAATTATCACTTAAAATAGAAGTTAAAATAAATAAAATAATCTCAATTATGTATTTATCTTTGTTTTTTTATAGAAAATTTAGATTAGTTTTCTATTTACACCATGAATGGCTTTGACCCCAAAAAATCATCATCTTGACTACTACAAATTCAACATATGTGAAAATTTCATAAAATTTACCATTTGGACCAATATTTCTCTGATAAGATCAAATATCATTTGTTTACTATTGAAATATTATTTATCAAAAAATAGAATATGCATAATAAATAAAATATTCTATTTTCATAACAAGGAAGTATTAATTTATTTTATGTAGTAAAGAAAATAAATTTTTTTTAAATTGTAAAAAATTAGGACGGTTAGTGTTTAGTCATAAAATACTAATGCTGTTGGCATTTCGCCGTCCCAATCCCAGTCATGTTGTAAGCATCTACTGAAATTGATTGGGGAGGCCTAACTGGGGATACTGAGAGTTGCTACCTTTTATCCCCACTGGCTATTCCCTAGAGGGAATGTGAAATTTCCATTGAAGGCAAAAACTGTTCAATATGGCTAAAGTAAAGATTGGGTAAAATATATTTTTTTTATCCATTATATTAATATGAACAATATTCATTTTTAAATCTATAAACAATTATAGCAAGTGATAATATACTTTAGAATATACATTTTAATTTAAAAAATATTAATTTGCAATTTTCAAAGATGTATTGGGAGATGATCAATCTCTTCAATTTAATTATAAACATGAAAAATATAAAAGTGCATTAAAAATATATAAGATATAATGAAAGTTAGTTAAGCTTCTTATAATAATACATGTATAATAATAGTGTATTAAATCCTATTTTTCAATATATATGAAATATGAAATTTTCATTTCATATTATTTTATGCTAATTAAAATACCTATAAATAAATTTGTTGAATATAAGCTTGAGCATATTTGGTGAATATAAAAAAATATTCATTTATGTGCTAAATATCTCAACAATTGATAAAGACTTTCAGCAATTCTGCTATGATTGAAAATTTTCACATGTGATTGTTCTTATACCTCCTATTATTTGCCAAAAAATAATTAACAAAACAAATATATTATTATATGTATAAATATTTTCCTTAGCAAAACTTTCTGCAAATTCTCAGGTACAATCAGAGAATCAAATTAATCCTTAATCCCATGGTTGTCTGCAACTTTGCCTATCTAGAGATCAACTCACATTTATTATACATGTGAGCTGGCTCTTGGTTGCTTATGTTTCAGGGATACCCGAGTCTCACTTAGGGCCTATTGTATTTAGGGGATTTAAGAAAATTTTCTAGGGTTTAACTACACAATGGCGCTTTTGGCGATGCATAAAAGAGTTAATTCGACTTTGTCCTATTCTTTTGTTTATTTTGTTGTGGGTTAACCCTCGAACATCCCTGATAGCATGCTCGTTCTAAAATATATTTTCTAGACCCTAAGATATCTTATAGACATCTTAAGGACGTTCCCTAATATAGCTCAGATGCAGTTCGCTCTTTCCCCTACTCTCATATACGCAGAAAGGCAAACATATTTTCTCTACGTCGTTTCTTGGATCTGGCAACATTGCATTCTTACCGACGCTAAAAGACAAAGAATAAAAAAAACACTTCATGAAACAGCTCAATTCGAAATTCCAGATGAGAACAGTATAGTTAGGTTGAGAGAATTAGCTAAAAATCTCAAATGCACCAGCTGCAGAAGTTTTTTAGATATGGAAAAATTGAGTGATTTTAGTGTGACGTTGCCAAGTCTCCATCTCTCACTTGCCATGCCATGAGAGAAAAAATGAAAACCAACAAAAGTACCGAACTTTTAACATTTTTCATACAAACGAATACCGCTTGATACAATTATTTTAACAGGAAAATATTTGTTATATCTTCAGTTAATGATTCTCAGTTTTTCAAAATAATATCAAGAAAATTATGATTGTTATTTAATGAAACAGACGCTTTATTATCAATCGGGATAGGGTTTGCGTGTTAAATATGCAAATTTCATTTGTCAATATTTATAAATTTAGTGCCGCAAGGACTTTTGAAAAAAATTTCTACGTGTAAAAGACACTCAGAAATATCTGTATTCAAAGTTTTAAAAGGATTACAAGAAAATCGATTTATTAGGGAACGTCCTTAAATACAATAAGAGTTGAATAAGACATCTTCTAGAGCGAGTGTGCTATCTGGGATGAGTCAAGAAATCCCCTGCAAACTCCACCTATCGGCTCTTAAACATTCAACTAGAAAAAGAGACTTATTATAATATTTAATAGTCGTAAACAGAATTTTTCAATCTGGAAAGATCTATTAAAGCCGATTGCAAATAGAGGAAATAAGGGAAGTTTCTCAGGTTTACGAATGTAGATAGCACTTTTATGCAATTCATTATAGAAATTTCATAGTTAATTTGCCTTGGTCCCACTCTTTTGTTTATTTTTTTGTGGTCTAACCCTCGAACATGAGTCAAGGGACCACTGCGAACTCCTATTTGCAATCTGCTCTTATTGTATTAGAATTAGTGCGGATAGTAAATGTCTTTATGTTTTGGTCCTCTGAATGAGCTCGGAAACTTTTGCAAAGGATGATATATCTAGAAAGCTCAATTAAAATGAATGTAATTAAAGTAATGTAGAATTAACAATTAATTTTTAAATTAGTTTAAATATATGAAAATAGTTTTCTGTGCCAAACACTTGTTTAATAAATGTTAATTAGCCATGATATATTTGTAATCTCTATTAATATAAAATTATTATTGATAGAAAAATCTATTTTACCAAAATATTTTAGATACGCTTTTGCTGCTTCTTAAATTAAGTCTTATCTGTATTGTTGTATATGTGTGCTCTAAATTTTATCAATTGCTTTGCCACCCTTTTATTATGACCATATATTTGGTATTTTCTTTATTTTTTTTGCTTAAAAATAAAAATGAAAATATTATATACCTATCTATATAAATATAAAAAAAAAGGTTGTATTTTGTGAAATCACATTTTCATTGTGCGGAAATTTTTGTTTATTTTGGATATTATATTTAATGTTATAGAAAACTAATGTAGAAATAAATTGTGATTTACTCTATACATAGAATTTGTTAATAGATATTAGTAAAAATAAATAAATTTCTCTTTTATATATATAAAAAAAATTCCTTTTCGTTCTTAATTCATTTTTATATCTCTAGATGAATATATATATATTTAGAACTAGATTGATATTATGCCTTTACTTTTTATTATTTCAGAGAAATCACCGAGCTCAGTCATTTAAAGATAGTATATTTCTATATATTTTGTGTTTTCAAAGCTATCATAGGTAATAAGAACAGCTGTTAAGATAAGACATCGAGTAGGTAGTACTAACGTCTTTAGTATTTTATATTTGAGAACAGGGACGGCAGAACCGTGGGGTCAGGAGGGTCAACTGACCCCCTGGAAATTTGTCTACGGGTTCAAGGGGTCAGCGGACCTCCTAAAGAAAGAAATTTTACCGTTACTTTGAACCTAAACTCAATCATTATAACTACAAACAAAAATTTGAACTCTTTTTTTCTTTCAGTTTTCAATAAAACCACAGCTACAAACTGCTTAAAAATTGGTTAAATTGTATTAATTTCCCTCAAAATTTTCTGGGGAGGGCCCCCAGATCCCTCTTTTCGGGGATTCCAGACCCCTCCGGTAGGCCTACATCACTTTCTAAGGTTTGACCTTCCTGGCTCAAGATCGATCCGCCGTGCTTGTTTGAGAAGAATTTCTTATTTAATCTGGCGGTGTATTTATTTTATTAATTACTATTCCTAATCCATTCTGTAGGTCTATTCCTTCCTTCAAAATCCTCTTTTTTTCACGTTTAAGATGTTAAGTTGTTTTTTTTTTCTAACGAAGATTGCGACAGAATAATATAGATCTACATTCTCTTCTACACTGCTGTTTTTGAATTGAAACTTGTTTTGAAACTCTAGTAATTTAAGTCGAAATAAAACGAAAATTCCAGATAGTGATAGAAGACTATCTGCTGTTTATATATAGGTAAAGTATTCTTAAAATATTCCGATTAAATATCGATGCTAAATACTTCTTACCTCTTTTTTAAATGATATACATGCCAGAAGGAGTTACACTAAGAAGGTCTCAACACAGGCTTGTCCAACCCACGGGCCGCATGCGTCCCAAGATGGCTATCAATGAGGCCCGACAAAAAACTTACAAACTTTATATGAGATTGCGACTAAAAATCCCAGTGATATTACTAAAAATTACAATATTTTAAACTGGTCATTAATTTATGAGTAATGAATTTTTGAATTTAACACGTTATTTTGCAATGAGATATTCATAAAGTGATACTTAAATAATTTTATTTATTCAAGTATGAATCACACAAAGAATGAAGCTAGATCCAAAATATTTGCTGAGCATTCTGAAAATTCACTGAGAATTCCTTTGAGCCAAATATCGATGGATTAATGTTCCAAAAACAATGTCAAACTTCTCACTATAATTTTATGTTGCTGATTTATCTCTTACTTTTATAATAAAAAAATTTATAAAGTAACAAAGCTTAATTTCTTAAGTATATTAAGTAAATATACTACATATTTTCACTTAACAACTTTTATTAGCTTTAGTATATTTTATATGTGGCACAAAAACATCCCATATTCTTCCAATGTGTCCCAGGGAAGCTATAAGGTTGGAAAACCCTGGTCTAACATCTAATGGCCAGAATTGACCTCCGACGAAAAGAAGGAAAGAAGAATTACAGAGGTTGTTTTAAAGTTAAAGGTACCCGTGAACCTAAGATAAGAAAAATTTTAAGTGAGAATCGAATAACTTCTGGATTATATGTTAATTTATTCACTTTTTACAGTTTTATATGCCAGTGGGCTGAAAATCACAATAGGTACTTACATAAACAAAATGTAACTACTAGGTGTATTGCATTTCCAACATCATTAAAATATATCTTATGTTAAATAAGAAATTTAAGGATTTTTATTATTATAAAGGAAAGATGTTTTATTATAATTATATACAATTTTCATATTCTCGGTGGACTTCGTCTTTACTATTATTTTCCATTAATTATTAATACTGAACACATATTTATATAAAAAACAAAAACCCCATACAGACAGGCCTGTAGTGATGGGTATACGGCGTATACCCTGAGGTTTTTTGATCTGAGCTAATAGCATATAACCCTATACTATTTGAAAAATTAAAAGTTTTTGAGACATTAACCTTTTTGAATATAAAATACCCGACTAAAACATTTTATTAATTATATATATATATATATATATATATAGAGTATAAATAGCGTATACCCTCTTATTTATACCATCCATAAAGCTTATACCTTCAACTGATTTTACGACTACAGCTCTTCTTACAAATAAAATATCCAAATTTTAAATGTTTTAGGATAGGGAATCGGTAACGCTAGTTATTAATTAAAGTCATTTTCATGTAAGAGTGCGCAAGAAATCACTACCTGGCTGGGAAATATTTTCCTCTAGCATCGCTACCTATTTCGCTCAACTACGATTAGGCTGAAAACATTGTAGAATGGAGAGCAAAGATTTCAGCAATCGCCGAAAGGAAGGCAAAAAAAAAACTTAATTGTGCATAATATTTAAAATTTTTACAGAACATAAAAGTAGGATTTTTACAAAATAATATATACTATGAAGTCTAATTAAAATTTTTTGAAATTAAAAAGTATTTCTTGCCCAGAGTGGTTTATTTGATAAGATAAAATCAAAAAAAATGTCCTGTACTGATGATCGTCTAAGACAGTGTTTTTCAACTTTTTGTAGAGGGAGGAACCCTAGAGCACTTATATTTATTTCTGAGGAACCCTCTTAAAATATGAGATATTTAATTTTTAGTCAAAATATCAACATCATGCTACTATTATAGCTTCCAAATATAGAAAATTAAAAACATCTGTAACAACAAAATAATATATTAATCTCTCAAAAAAGTTTTAAGTATCAATGGTTTAATTTGACTATAAAGTAATACTTAGACTCTAAATTTAGTATTTTTTCTTTATATGATAAATTTTTTGAGTGGTAATACTAATAACTACTATTTTTGTCTTTCTCTTTTTTTCTTGTATTGACCTCTAGGCGCCGCGGAGAACCCCAAACCTCCCTTTGTGGAACCCTAGGGTTCCGCGGAACCCAGATTGAAAAACACTGGTCTAAGATGCTGTTAGATAATATGTTTATTTGTTCATCAGAAGGACCGTCGGCTCCTAGGGTCGAAAATGGTATCCAGGTTGTTTAAGATGTTTTTAGATAACACCCAGTAGTGGACACCCTCTTTGATTTTCTCAAAGAATTTAGTGGGTTAAATGCAGCCATCCTTCATGAAAAGTTTCCCCACATACCGGATTAATAAATAATATATGGATATGGATATATTTCCTAGTTTTTATATTAATTGGTTTATCCCATTAATATTTGTCAGAAACAATTCAAATTCACTTTGAAAGTGATTTATTTACAGAATAAATTATTTTTTTTTTATAACGAATAACGAAAATTCTCGAGAATATATATATTTTTTCTTTATTTATGGCACAAAAATATAGGTAGGTAAATATTTAAATTGTCTTTTGATTTTGTTACGTATATTTATTTGAATGAATTGAGTCCATAATTGTTTGAAAAGTTCTTCCTGAAATTCCTAGCACAGTTCCGGGGACAGATTCCATTGGGCCACTTCGGCGTACAAAAAAGTCATCTTCATAATCCGGATAATCGGTATTGGCGAAAGTGTACTTGGTATACCAGATGGCGGCGAAAGCAGAGTAGATAAGAAGAACAGCCGTGAATACTTGAAATACTGCCCAGAATTTATAGGAGCCTTCAGTGATTAGAAATTCATAATAACTACTTCGGGCCTCTGATCGCTTAACTCGAGAGATCTCACGAGAATCCGACAAAACAATAGAAGTAGAATTGGTGTTTGAAATCGGGTATTCTTCGACTTGAGAGATATTCAACATATTAGATCTAAAAATAGAAAAAAATTAAATTAATATTAATAATAGCTAGATACTTTTCTAAAAAAAGGCTTATTTTATTTTGAATAAACTGATGTACATTAGGGTGTTCCTTATTTTGGATATTTTCCAATATTTACGCTGACAGGGGCTCATATGGTTAGAAATAAATAAATAAAAATATCCTCCAAGTTTCAAGTCTATCTCAATTTTAAACTAGTGCTACACAACGATTAAATTTCCCATATATAACATGGGCATTGAAAGATCAATTTTTATTCGGGCCAAAGTAATGGTTCAAAAAATTTGAAACTCTTTAGACTTTATTCTTATAATAGTAGCTATCCCTCACAATTTTTACAGATTTTTATCTATTATAATTTTGGTCTAAACTTACTAATACTATGTTTAGGGGGCCTCCACATCTCCCCTTATAGCCTCCCACTCAGGATCCGGTTGAGTGGCTCAGGGTGTGGCCACAGCAGAACGGTGTGAAACCTTAGTATGCTGCGACCAAGAATAAAATAATAATAAAAACAATAAAAAAGGGAATACCGCATGTCGTCCAAACAATAAAAATAAATAAATAAATACACTGGGAAGAATAAATAAATAAATAATCAATTAAATAAAACAAAAAATAAATAGAATATGTCACTGGGTTTAAAGAAATTGTTGTTTAAAAATAAATAATTTAAAAAACATTTAAATAAATAAGTAGACAGGAAGTTGCCGTAGTCAATGAATAAAAAATAAATAGGCAGGAAACCGCCATCGTCAAGAAAAATAAATAAATAAATATTTGACTGGGAATATACTACTGGGTAAAATATTAAATTATAGTGTATTATAGTATTATATGTTATATCAGTATTTTATCTAGATGTAACTCCAAAATTGTAATAGCTAAAAATTTGTAAAAATTCTGAAGGATATATACTATTATAAGAATAAAGTCTACAGAGTTTCAAATTTTTTGAACCATTGATTTGCCCGGAATAAAAAATTGATCTTTCAATGACAAAAACCTCATGTTATTTAGATGGGAAACTTAATCGATGTGTAGCACTAGGTTAAAATTGAGATAGAGACTTGAAACTTGGGGATATTTTTTTTATTTATTTCGAACCATATGAGCCCCTGTCAGCGTAAAAATTCGAAAATACCCAAAATAAGGACCACCTTAATGTATATGCTACACAATTTTACCTCTTTTATTTTTAAACCAGGATTTATTTTATTTATTTATTATTTTAAGAAATAATTTAATTAATAGTAAATAAAATCAGAGAGTGTCATTTATTAAATCTGAGTTGTAATGGATAATTTTGTACATGTCAGAAGAGTTGTGTTCACTCTGTCTCGATTCCAGGGGATCACAACTCTTCTGATATGTAAAAAATAATACATGACAAATCAATTTAATAGATTACTCTTAAATGATTTTTTAGAAATTTAAATTCTGCTTCTATCGGCGATTTGTACGTTTATATTTAAAAGTTAAATTAAAATAAAGTGAAAAAAAACATGAACTATCAAAGAGACAACAAAAACTTAGAATACTTAAGTATTGAATTATTGAAATAAATAGTTTTCAGTAAAATTTAAATTTGTATTTAATAATATTGGTAGAAATACAGATTTTTTCTACCGCTCCTTACCCCACGAAGCAAAGCAAATTCGGTTGCCTAACCTTAAGGATAAATGTAAAATCGAAAGAATTTGAACTATACTGTAGATGTAGATAATTTGTTTGAGTAAATATCAGAGTACTCTACTATTAGATAGCAAAAGCGAAAAGTAAATGAGTAAGTTTAATTATTTAGAAAAAAGTAAAAGACAAATCAAGTATTTATTTCAAAAGGTAATAAAAAAGCAAAGGTAAAATCGAAAAACATATTTTTTAAAAATTGAGATAAAAAGTTGTTTAATATAAAATATCTGGAAACATTTTTTCGGATCCTAGATCGAAATGTATTTCAAATGTATACATTTTTCTATCCGTCTATTTACAATACTTAAGAAAAATCTAATGTAAGTATTTTAAAGATTTTTCCAAACTTATTTAGTAACTAGCTGCGAGGATCCGCCTTCGGCGGCCCCTCTGCTAGCCGGGGGCACGCCCCCTGGACGCCAGCCCTCCCCCCGCACCATGTCCAACACCCGCCCCCACACCACCACCCCAACACTCCATTCCGCACCCTAACCCACTAAGACCCCACCCCCAAAACCCCTCCAGCATCCCCGCCCCTGCACCATGCACCCGTTCCAAACCCCCGCCCCCACACCACCACCCGCACCCCATCCACCCCGGACCCTACCCCGTGCCCTCCAACCCTGGGCACCACACCCCCGCCTAGCCTCCTGGACCCCACCCCAACTATGCCCCCTAGACTCCACCCCGCGCCACCCCCTGAACCCCCCCATACTCCGGCTCACTCCTCACCCCACCCCATTCCACCCTCCGCACCCAGTTTTTGCATTTCTAGGCTTCTAGTGACCCACAGATTATGTATACAAAATTTGGTTGAGTTTGGCCCAAGAGAAAGAATTTTCATTTTTTGAGCCTCCCCCCATTTTGGGTGGTTAGTTTTTGCATTTCTAGCTCTCTAGAGGCCCAGAGATTATGTATACAAAATTTGGTTGAGTTTGCTCCAAAGGCAAGAATTTACATTTTTTCAGCCTCCCCCCTTTTTGGGTGGTTTTTTGGGAAATTTTTTTAAACAAAAGTTGTCAGAAATCACATCCTCTACAACTTGGTTTATTATAAAATTTGCCGTAGGGTTAATAGTTTAGAAGTTATTTGATAATATTCATTCGTGCGCCCCCCCCCAAACCCCTTCTGGGGTCAAAATATCAGTTATAACAGTTATATAGGTAAAAACGTAAGTTAGAAGACATCTGATGTAAATATGATGTAATAATAATAATCCCTTCAGCCGTTTTTACGTGAATCGTGAGCAACTTTTCGCGGAAACCACTGAAACAGACGACAGAGACAGGAATTTTGTTGAGGGTGTTTTCGTTCATAACTTTGCTTGAAACGTGTGCAACCAAAATTTGGCGTGATTTGGAGCAATGTACAGACAAAACCTTAATTTTATATATATATTGATTTAGGTAAAAATCGACAAACATATTTTTTAAAAACTGAGATAAAAAGTTGTTTAATGTAAAATATCTAGAAACATTTTTTCGGATCCTAGATCGAAACCTCTTTAAAATATGTACATTTTTCTATCCGTCTATTTACAATACTTAAGAAAAATCTAATGTAAATATTTTAAAGATTTTTCCAAAACTTTATTTAGTAATTTAGGTAAAAATCGACAAACATATTTTTAAAAAATTGAGATAAAAAGTTGTTTAATGTAAAATATCTAGAAACAATTTTTTGGGATCCTAGATCGAAACCTCTTTAAAATATATATATTTTTCTACACCTGTCTATTTTCAATACTTATGAAAAGTCGAAGTAGATATTTTAAAGATTCTTCCAAAACTTTATTTAGTAATTTGTTAAGTAAAAGAGTAAGTACTTATTTCTTTCTTTTTTAATTATTAAAAAAAAATTAAATTTAAATTACACTTACTTGCTTAAATCCTGATTTACAACTGAAGGAATCGACGCAGAATTTATAAAAGATACGAAGGAACACAAAATGATTGCTAACATATAGATGAACATAATATCTAAAATAATGTACAATTTTCATTTTAAAATTATCAACATTTTATTAAGAAACTATGAATATAAACATTTTCATAATTATATTAGAAGTATTTTTTTTTTTAGACGGGCTTGAATGTCTTCATTGGTGAATTAATGAAAAGGCAGCCTAAGGATGAGAATGACGTTTCACTAAATTATTTTATTCGAAATTTGTGGTTTTCATTGTCCTTGGGCTGCCTTTCTATCAATATATAATTTTAAAACTATTTTTATTAAGTAAATCAGTAGCATATTTTTGAATTATTTTAAAGCAGCCATTCTCTCAACCTATATTTAAATTATATATATAAATGAGTATAATTTTCCAAAAAATTAAAATATTTAACCACCCCTAACAAAATATCTGTTGAAATGATTTTCTTACTATGACTAGAAGAGCTGTTTATTTTTATGAATAAATCATAGAGGATTTCTCTCCTTGATGCAAATAAGCTAGACATATGATATATAGGGCATAGGGGTTCTTTTTTTACTGTATATAGGAAATATAATGGTAAAATTTAGACGATAGCGTTTTTCCTTTTAATTTTAGAACAAAAGTGTAAATAAAAAATTTGGTAACGCAGGTACTAACAGTCATTTTGACAAAATAATTAATATATCGAAAAATATAATGTTTTCGATTTCACTTATTAGGCTTTTTTGAAGACCGAAATGCCATGGTTTTGTCCAATTTTTTTAATCAAAATAGTTTCAGCCTTTTTTGAAATATTTCGAAAAAAAGAAGCAAAAAAAAAACACTTTCCATGCACGATTACAATACTTGACCATACCCTGTATGGTAAAGTAAAAAGATATTGAGAATTGAAAACTGCATCAAATTTATTTATACCTTCTTCAGGAAATGAGAAATAAAATTTGGGAGGATAGAGATTTCTTTTCATTGTTTTTAGAAAAATTTGAAACCATTTAGCAGTTTTTATCTCCAGTCTAATATAAATATTTCGAAATGGAGTTTTAGTCGGAATTGAATTTATATTAACCTGAAAATTTAAGTTGATTTTCAAAAACTATTAGTTTCTAAATCAAAATATATCAAAAATTCATATACCCCAAAGACCTATTAGAGGTGGGTGAGTGTACCACAGGCTGAGAATTACTGTTTTCTTTAGACTAAAGATTTCATTAGAAAAATTGATTTAGCCTACTATTTTTAAATATTAAAAATGTATATAATTTAACGAATTAAAAAATATCTGGTTTAGATAATATTGGTGTAAGGTATTGTGATTTTTTAAAAATAAATTTCCTACCTTGTTTCATTTCCATTTGTGTGTTACACTATTAAGAATATTTTTTTTTTTTAAATCAGAGTGAGAAATATTGAACTGGCTAATCAGGATGTTCACATCTTAACTGATGATCCAACAAAGTCTGTTAATCATTGCTACATGCCCCCACCACTTTAGGTCAAAGATGTTAATAGATGATGGAGAGTGACCGTTAACCCAAAGATCTAGATTTCCTTAAACTTGAGAATAAATTAAAATATATATATATATATATATTTGAAATCCTCCTTACTCAAGATTTTATTTTTAAATTAAATTAAATTCACTGAATTTTTCAGGCAAAGACTACGGAACCCATGGACTCAATTAAAGTCACAAATTGTAGTATTCAATTAGGTTGAATATTAGCACGTGACGGTTTTGCCAAAAATTACAAGGGGTCTCGTCGAGAGGCCAAAAAGGGCGATTTTTTCATTTAGTGCGTGCGGATGGATGTATGTATGTATGGATGGATGTATGTATGTATGTATGTATGTTATCGTTTTTTTGGCCCACGATTTTTTCCACACCGTTGCACCGATTGAAATGAAATTGAAAACCTACCATTAGTTTAACAAAATGAAGCGCTGATTAGTTTTTGGTACATATCGGCCCACAAACATTAGTACTTTATTTCAGTACTTTTTTAGTTTTTTCTAAATATCTTGAAAATGACTTAACCAATTTTGATGAAATTTAATATCCTAATTAAGTACCTTGGGGACCACAAAAAAGGTTAAATAAAGTTTTTAGTAAAATTATATTTTAAAGTACTTTGCTCTAGAGTATGATGGTACTTTTTTTAATTTTTTAAATTCTTTAAAATTTATTCATTTGAAAGTTTTAATATAGCTCATTTAGCCTTGCTTAAGTAAGAATGGATAGGCTTCTCTCTGTGAAATGCTAAAAATTTGGGAGGAATTTTTATGAGTAACCATAGCAGCTGCGTTGTTTTCTTATCCGTTACCTTTGCTGAAGACAGAGAAATCGATTTTAAACCAAAAATAGCGATTGATTCTCATCTAGTACTTGAGGAATAATCATTCTATATTGGATTTTTGACGTTTCGGTTTTTATTAGTAACCATTGCTGAAGACATAGAGAAATCGACTTTAAACCAAAAATAGCGATTGATTCTCATCTGGTACTTGAGGAATAATCATTCTATATTGGATTTTTGACGTTTCGGTTTTTATTGGTAACCATTGCTGAAGACATGGAGGAATCGACTTAAAATAAAAAATAGCGATTGATTCTCATCTAATACTTGAGAAATATCCATTCTATATTGGATTTTTGACGTTTCGGTTTTTATTAGTAACCATTCCTGAAGACATAGAGAAATCAACTTTAAACCAAAAATAGCGATTGATTCTCATCTAGTACTTGAGGAATAATCATTCTATATTGGATTTTTGACGTTTCGGTTTTTATTGGTAACCATTGCTGAGACATAGAGGAATCGACTTAAAATCAAAAATAGCCATCGATTCTCATCTAATACTTGAGGAATAACAATTCTACATTAGGTTTTTGACGTTTCGATTATTATTGGTAACCATTGCTGAAGACATGGAGGAATCGACTTAAAATCAAAAATAACGATCGATTCTTATCTAATACTAGAGGAATAACCTTATTGCATTCCATTTTTGTTGTTTTGACTATTAATGGAAACCTCTACTGAAAATGTAGAAGAATAGACTTAAAATTTTCTAGATATAGTGTTTAAAAATGACTGAAATCTGATGAAAAATTATTTTCAAACCTATTTTATTCCAGTCGTTCTGTATAAGTGTCTCTGTCTATTCGGATATCTGATAAATCAATAACAGAATACCATAGAAAGTTGATTCTGGTGCCAATGTATTTATTTATTCATTGTTCCTTTGCAAAGAACTGATTACATAATAAATATAAGGAGAACTCTTGAAAATTTATTTTATAATTATATTGATCCAAGAAGATGTTTGACCAAAAAGGTGCAACTTCTGTATTCCGAAGTGGACCTTTACATCGTGAAAAGAAGAAATTTCAGGGATTGGGTCAAAGTTCAAGGTGCCTGTGGATGCGGCTATTATGTCGCCGGAAAGAGTTCCATTCTCTAGAACAGCTATTCTCAACCGCTAGTCCGGCGGACCACCACTGGTCCGCGGAGAAATTTTACCTGTCCGCATATATATATATATATATATATAATTACATATCTTTACATTTAAATATTATTGTAAGTAAATGATAATAAAAATGTTCCAATTAACTTATGTAGTAGTTCTTTAATATCTAGTAAAATTTTGTTGTTAAAAAAATATTACTGGTCCGCGAATTTTTTTACAAATTTTACTGGTCCGCGGGTCAAAAAGGGTTGAGAAACGCTGCTCTAGAAGTCATAGGGATAAACGAGTTGGCAAATGGACGTTTAGACTGTGTTGTCTAACCTCCAAATTAGTGCGCCCTGGGCAACGTTATACTTAACATACTCAGAGCCGCAAAAAGTCTACTCACGAGGCGATATTTCTTACATTTTACAGTATTTACAGAAGTAAAAGGCCTCAGCCAAAAGAAGGGAAATTGTTAACGCTAGACTGAAATCTCATATACATATTTTGTCACAATGATTTCGAATCAAAGAAAATGTCAGGATAGTTAGAATATACCATCGATTCTTAAACTTTTTTCATTCACGACCTCATTTTGAGTGATAAATTTTTCAGCGACCCCATATTATTTAGATATAGGTATGGTATAAGTCCAACCTTTAAACTTACTTGACCTAAATTTTAAGAAAAAGATTTATCTCTTGCCGCACATAACATATCTTATTTCTAACGATAGTTGTTAATCAGAAAATATATAGTAAATAATGTACCATAATGATTTCTACCATGGCCATTAAAGCAAAAATGTCATAGACTAATAATTACTTTACCATATAGGGTATGGTCAAGTATTTGTTTTTACTTCTTTTTGTTAAGAAATTGTTTGAAAACCACAAAGCAAATTAAAGAAGTTTTAATCAATTAAATAAGAAGTTAGAAGTTACTTTCTGTTGCTACTGAAGATGGGTTAGTCACCCGAAATATATATATCGAGATTAAAGATTCTCCAAAAATAAATTCGTTTTATTTTTTATATCTTAATGTGAAACCTACCAAGTATTTTTTATCCAATAATTTAAATAAGAATTATTTAAAAATAATGTAGTAGGGAAATCTATATAGGTTTTTAATTAATAAGAACTTCATTAACTTCATTTATCCAAAATTGCACTTCTAATCATAGTTTTCGTGAATTTCCTTCTTAAAAATAACTTCTCTCATACTTAAATAGGCACATGATTTCCAAAATGATATGAAGAATATTGACAAGTGAGGGATATTTGTTTCTAGTTAGATAATTTTACAAAATTTTAATCCAACGACAGGTAGAACTAAAATTCACTATACTTTAATTTTTTTGAATTAATTTTTCACTTTTTGTTATTGTTTATTGTTTCAGCATTGTTTTTCTTTTTCGTGACCCTAAAATTTATTCGCACTTGAAATTCTTATTCGTTTGATTATTTATTATTTAATTCACTCAAGATAGAAATTAGAAATAGGTGGATGGATCCACGCAAGTATGTAAAAATAATTTGAGACACACAGCGAGGATGGGTTGAAAAATTATTTTAATATCAAATATGAGGTTGTGTCTGCCTATTTGCCTTATTATAAATTCAATATACGTACTTCATAGGTTTTTCAAATTTTTCTTACTAAATCATAAAGTGATTTCTAATACTAGGTGACTGATTTTAAAATGCCTTTATGAGGTAGAAGTTTAGTTATAAAGAAAGTACAAATATTAAGCTAATGATTATAATGAGGAAATAACTTATGTGCAATTGCTTCATTTGAAACATCTAGTTGATTAAAATGCTCTACTTTTGAATAAGAAATGTAAATATCGAAAGAGACCAGAGAGAATGGACCTTTAAGCTCTCGTAGAGTGATCTCCTCTTCAAGTATGTGTAATCTATTTATTTTCTGGATAATTTATTGATAAGTTTTTTTTTTAATATTCATCTAATAATAAAACTGGGAAATATTTATTGGCGCATTAACATGAAAAGCATCTACTTAGTCCATTTTCTATATAGAAAAAAATTCATTATTTTTTAATAGGTAAAAGATAGCAATTGTATCCACGTATCCACAGATGCCTTCGACCCCTACCCAGCCCATAAAAACCCTTCTTCTTCCTCTTTTCACGATGGAGGGGCCAACCCAGGGCTTTAGGGGATGCACCTCCTTGGTGTAACTCCTTCTCTCATCATTTTCATTAAAAAAAAAAAAAAAAAAATTGACTACATAACCATGATAAGGTATATGGCAATTTAATTATTTTATATAGCATTAACCATTTTCTAATTTGTCATTGGTTAATTTATTATAGAGCAGTTTTAATTTTCTCATATAACATTAAATATTTTTTATATAGCGTCTGTTAATTTTTTATACTTATAGCATTTTATATGCATCTAAAAATAAGAGATCGATTAAACCGCTTTTAAATTATTGTCAATAAATTTTGTAAATGTCTATTCTTTATTCCTATATATAAATCAAGTGCTAAGAGGATTAATAGTTGGAATGAACTTGAAGCCAAAATTCAGTACACCCGACCCTTGGCGTTCTCAGGTCTTCTTTTTTTATGAATCACAATAACTGATATTCCTTATTCTTATTTCTTTTATGTCTTTTTCTAAATTTTTCTATATAAACTCTTTTTCCCAATTTTGTCAAGTTTTTTAACTTTTGATGACTTAAGTGTGTACAACACTAGATGAAACCTAAGGTCCTATGTTTGTATATATTGTAAATTAATAAATAAACAAATCAAAAAAATATATATGTTTAGTTACATTTTTTAAGTTGAAATTTTTCACTGGAAAAAATGTTAGATACTCTTTGGTCATAATGTTGTTCTTTGGGTTTGACTTATCAGATCCTGTTTTGAGAAAATGAAGATATTTTGTATATAAATATAAAAAATAAACTTTAAGATGAATTTATCAAGTTTTAGCTATTTTTTTAACATAACATGGTCATCCATTAAACTCTTCAATTCATAATAAATTAACTTATATTCATAGAATTTATAGGCTATGGCTTAATTCTAATAGGAAATTATTGCTAAGGAAAAATGATTTTAAACAAAATAAATATAATAAATAAATATATTTATAAAAATGTATACATTAATTTTAATATCAAAGATACTTTTTTGCTGTATTCGAGATTGCTTCAGAAACGGTATCCGAAAGTTGTGTGATATAATTTCCTCCAGATCTTCCTGCCCAGTCAACATTATGATATAACGGATATGCAATTTTATGTCTAGCAATTGAACGTAATATCAGAGCAGTAACGTAAATAATGAAATAGGCGCTAAAATATAAAGGAATATACCAGAGTTTACGTCCTAAATAATAATAGCTATAAGGTCTCTTATTTCGCTCTTCATCCATTGTATGATGATCTTCCTCTTCTTTTTCTGGCGCTTGGCCATGAAAGTCCCAATATCCTCCATGGTTTTCTTTTCCTTGATCTTTCATTTCATCGATGAAATAGGATGGTTTATCTTTTTCAGGAGTTTTCACATCCGGTGAATACCACGGCGGATAAGTTGGCGGCTTTGGTTTTCCCATACTTGAATCTTTCAAGGAGGATGGTCCAAAAACTGAGGATATTTATGTTTGGATTTTTTATCATCATCTTCTGGTTTTTTATCGTCTTCTTCTTCAGGCTCAGAATGCCAAGGAGGGTGATCTAAATATTCAGGTTTTTTATGTTTACCTCCATTCATCGGCCTTTTTGGTGGTTTTCCCATGTCAACATCCTCTTCTTCCTCTTTCGGATGATAATCCTCTTCTGGCGCAGAATGCCAAGGAGGGTGATCTAAATATTCAGGTTTTTTATGTTTACCTCCATTCATCGGCCTTTTTGGTGGTTTTCCCATGTCAACGTCCTCTTCTTCCTCTTTCGGGTGATAATCCACTTCTGGCGTAGAATGCCAAGGAGGGTGGTCTAAATATTCAGGTTTTTTATTTTTACCTCCATTCATTGGCATTTTTGGATGTTCTCCCATTTCATCATCTTCGTCTTCCGTATTAGGATGATAATCCTCTTCTGGCGCAGAATGCCAAGGAGGGTGATCTAAATATTCAGGTTTTTTATTTTTACCTCCATTCATTGGCATTTTTGGATGTTCTCCCATGTCATCATCTTCTTCTTCTGTTGGATGATAATTCCAAGGGTGATGATCCTCATATTCAGGAGGAGGGTTTGCATCTTCATCTTTAGCATCATCCTTTTCTTCTTCAGGCATATAATCAGAATATGCGTGATAAACAGGATGTTTTGAAACTACTGGATTATCATCGTCATTGTTATCTGTGTCACCTCCATATCCCCATTTGTAAGGGCTATAATCTTCTGGCTGTTGTCCTTTGTCAGAATCGCCATCATCATCCATCATTGTTTCCGGCTCCGGTGGTTTTGTAGCTTCTTCTGGCGCATATGGTGGAAAACTTTCATAATTTTGAGGTTGATATCGTGTATCGGGAATTTTTGCATAGCTATTTGATGTCTGTTTTACAACGGGTTTGCTTCCAGATCCTATTTTTATAGGGCCTGGGTGATATCTCCGGTTGGGTGTACGAATGAATGGTTCTCCAAAATGTCCACTAGGAAATGCTCTTCCTTCTAAAAATAATAAATATCAATTATTAATTTATTATTATTATTAATATAATATTTAAATATACCATTTGTTAAAGATGAATCGTATAACGAATAGGCTGTAGGATTTTCAGTAGTTCCATTTCTGAAAATATAGTTTTTTATTAAATTAAATAAATGATTGAAAATTTAAACTATACATTGCGCTTTGCTTACCGGGTTATGTTCTGATTTGAATTATTGCCACCGCCTAAAGCGGCTGGTTCCACTTGTGCTTCCACAAAACAATAAAGAATAAAGACATAAATCCATCGCACTATCATTGTAATTGTAAAGATGAATAGTGAATGTTAGAAGTGATTTTAAATTTCAACGTTTGCTGCTTGACACCGTTGTTTGGAGGAGAGGGAAGATTTATTTACACCTTCCCCTCAGGCAGAAATTGGAGCTTGCAAACAATTTATTTGGACCAAACAAAAAAGTGAGATTTAGTACATTTCTCAGCAACTGTTTGAAATATATTCCATCTTTTTTTGGTAAAAATATTATTTTAACTATTAAAATAAAGTATGTTACTTCTTGATATCCGCTGTGTTTCGGTTTCGTTTTTCTGGTAGTATAAAACAGCTCAGTTTTAATTGCGTTTCTGTAATTTAAATGAAAATTCTACTCAACCCTTTCTATTATTTAACAGATCAGTAAATAAGAATATTACATTCTGCATGGTAGGTAACATACTGTTTGGCGGGTCATCAATGACTTGGGTTTATAATTCCGAAGACCTATTTTCACTTTAGTCTAATGAAAATATTTTAAATCGAGTTTTCAATCAAAATTAAATTCTCTTATTTCGAAAAAAAAGTAGTTAATCAAATTCTATTTAATCCCCACATGAAACATTTTTTCGGATTTTAATGAAAATTGAAGACTCATCTTTTGAAACTATGGTCTCAAATTATTCGATAAAAGAAAAAAATATTTCCCTCGTCCAAACAATTCTCTCTAGCTTATTTTTGATTTGTTCTAAATTAATTTTCTTCTTATTTTATCGAAAATCTTTATATTATATTATAGAAATAAATTAAATGGATTAATTGAATTTTTGACCACGAATTGAATCGGGATGTTTGGAAATCATGAATTTCATACGAACTAATGAGACTTTAGAGGTAAATTTACTTTTTTTAAGATTTTCTTAAAAAATAAAAAAATCTTTTATCGATGAGCTAGTTTAAAAAATTAAAGAAGTAAAAAAAAGATCTTCACATCTTAGGTATATATTTAATTAATAAAGGGTTTTTTATCCCCTTTTCTTTTATTGGCCTCGGGAACATAGATGCCCATTTAGCCAGCCGATCGTATTCGTTCATATTTCTCCAAATTCGCCAGCCCTCAAATGCTGATCCCCAAGGCGGTCCGCTCGGGGGCACAGTAGGGCAAGCAGAGCATCCCAAGCCGATCCCTCCGCAACCAGCCAAAGGGCATCGCGAATGGCCGACGAATATAGAGCAATAAAAGAACGTACTTGTTCATAAGTCCCTTCAATGAGGGATAAAACAGAAAACTTGTATTAACAAATTACCTAGTCTAACACCTTTAGAAAAATTAATATAACATATAACAAAAATTGACTATGCGATGGAATACTAAAACAATAAATTTTTATAAGCTATAAATCTATATAAAAATGCGAATAAATAAATTAATAAAAATATCAGAGTCAAGAAAGGATGATATCTAGCAAAAATATTTTAAATTATAATTCGAACCCAATGGAAATTATGTGTTTGATGACTGTTTCTGCCAGTATGCCCCCGTCAGAGAGAGAAGCTAAGAGGACCCCTGCATAGGTGGGGAACTCAATTTCTTTTCGAATTTTAAAATAATTTTTTGCCTCCGAAGCTCACATCCTAAAAGAGCATGGCTTATATCTCCCTAAGACACATTATCGCACAATCATCATCTTTTAAGTGGGAGATAAATTTAACCGAATTTATCGCGCGGAGAATTTACCACTGCTCGAAGCCCCTAAAACCTTAGTAAATTGGATATTGAATTGTATCTAAGTTTCTGAGATTGGCTCGTGATCCCGGCTTCTTTTCCTTCTGCTCTGTTCTTTTCACGATGGAGGGAGCCAGCCCATACAGGCCTTTAGGGGATTTACCTTCTGGTGTATCTCCTTCTCACATCAATATCATTAAAAAAAAAAAAAAAAAAATCAGTAAGGGTTATCCCTCCGACCGATTCTATGTAGATATGCAGGTGTAGTTGCATGGCCTATTCTAGTTCGGATTATATGCAGAATCAATTATCAACATAGTTTCGATTTCTCAAACCAGGGCTGCACAGGGATTCTTGGACATATCCCGAAGAAATGCCTGCCCTTTTAAGCGCTTGATTTTGACCATATATTCTGCCATTCCTTGTAAATTATTTTTTTAACAAGGAACGGACTTCACGGAGGGACAATTCTAGTGAATATTGAGTTCTTTCTGTCACACTTGATGCAGCGAGCCTGTCTACTTACTCATTTCAAGGCGATATTACCACTTGTGTGTCCTAAGTTTATTAATTTCATGAATAAACTCCAGGATGAGATAAGATGGATTTTTATTAATTGGAAAGCCGTTGATAGCTTTCAAAATACTTAATGAGTCTGTACATATCAAGACCTTGGTAAATTCAGGAATATTTTTAATATAGTGCAAAGCTTTTAATACGGCGAAGCATTCAGCTGAGTAGATGGAAGTTTCAGGTAAAGGGTTTTATATTATTTGAAAAATAAAGATGTATTTTTTGTTTTATAAATAAAAATTTAATACATAGGTAGTATTATGAAAAATACTTTTTTAAACAAATTTTATATAATACTTAATTTATAATAATAATCATTTATCTTTTTATTATATACATAATAATTTTCGATTAATAAACAAAACAATAGATTAATAATTAAATTTTTGGGTTGTTTTTCTTATAGATATATTAGGAGAATAATAATAAAGAATGTTTACGAATCCTTATCATAACATCGAATAAAGTAAATAGCACAGCCGAATAACTTTTTTAAGACAAAGTTGACAAACTTTATTGTTGTTTATTAAAATTTACAATCATTACAAATAATTTAAAAAATCATAATTTTTAAAATGACCATGCCAATAGTGTAATGTACTTCAAATCGCCATCTTAGAATTAGGCCAAGAGATAAGTAATATCACTTTAATATAAAAGATAAACTCATAAAATAGTCAACTTTTTATTTTAAATTCTATTAAGTTTAAATTATTCATCTTTAATTAATTTTTACAAATTAATTATATTTTTTTGAGCCCCTGTGTGTTGATGCATCAGAAAAAAAATAGGACAACCCTTAATTTTATTTAATTGTGTGCAAAAAATTTTTTTTTGTTATTTTTGAATTGATATCTAGCTGTAATGATTTTTGCCTATTTATTAATTATTTTTTAATTTCAAAAATGTTATAATAAGTAAAAAAGTATTATTTTGTAAGATTGAATTAATCAAATAATAAAAATTTAAAAGGGTATAAAAATATTTTTGAATTTCATTTATAATGAATTCTCTCACTGATTTTTATAGTCTTGCAAATAAAATAATTTTTTTTTTTTACTAAATATTTAAATAAAAATCTAGATTTCATTATTTCGAATGGAAATGAAATAATCGTCAAATTAATATCTTTAAATTCTTAAATATATATGAATATTTAAAGTACAATATAAGTTATAGTATTATTTAGTTTTCTTTTTAAAATAATTTAATAATTAACAAACCCAAGCTGCTAGGGATTCGGATAGTCCGTATTTGTAGAAACCCAAACAATACTTTTTCAGAATTTAAAAATTACAGAATTAAGATAAAATAAAAAAATAAATTTCAAATAAGTCTTAGTAATTTATAATTATTCTTCCAAAATTTTAGGAATAGATTTATTTATATTTGTTAATCTTTAAGTGGCTACCCTAACTGTGCAAGTATTTAATAAATATTATTAGATGTAAAAATGAGGACAAGATGAATTTTTAATTCTTTATGGTAGTTAAATAAAAATGGGGCCAATATCTCCATTTAGATAATATATTTTTATTTAGCCTTCTGAAAACGTTTCGGATCTTCAGGGGTATTGTTCTTCAGACCAGAGGCAGCAGGTTCATATATTTATATTAAAATTTCTAATGATATTCATTGGAGATTTTAATACATATGAACCAGCTATGGCTTGAGGAAGGACACTCCCTGAGGATCCGAAACGTTGGCATTTGGCTAAATAAAAATATATTATATCGAGATATTGACCGCATTTTTATTTAATTAACATAAAGTATTAAATATAATAATAATTTATTATGATTTTTTTAATTAATTAATTATTAATTTTCGGGCATAGTAATTAATTTAATTTTTGAAAATTGTCAAGTGTTTTTATAAAATAAATAAAGAATTAGATTCTTTTATTGGTAATTTATGAAAATTCAAGGCCTTAATTACCAATAAAGGTAGCCAATAAATGTGGGTAAAACTGTTTATTGAATTAATTTATATTTTTTTTTTGTAAATGATGAAACTTCCCAGTCAGAAGGGAATATTGCAGCAATATTACATTGCAATATTAAACCTTGCAGGAACATTGTAACAATATTCCTATGTCCGCCTCTTTTATATTCCAGCAACATTGCCAATGTTGCAGGAACAGTGCAGCAATATTGCCACTTCAATGTTGCTGCAATATTCCCTTCTGTCTGGGTTATTTAAATATCGTGACGATAACTCCTTTAGGATTAACAATTATTTTTTATTAATGTCGTTATGTGTGGTCAAAAAAAATTCAAATGAACATTAAGCCACTCAGATTCAGGTCGTAATCTCAAGAAGAAAAACCGTCTATATTACACAAAACTAAAACCTCTCCAAGTATATATAAATTTTAATAGTTTTCGATGAATTAATATATTAGGAGTCTAATTAAAGTATATTTATCTACTTTTCTTCCCATCATTTCCACTCCAGACGCATCAACATTCTAAAAATGCATTTATATAATTTATTAAAAATTTAAGTAATGTTAAATAAGTGACCAACTTTTTTGTAAACATTACAGTTACAGTTAAAAATCCGAAATTTTGTCAATTTTCTTTCTTTTTTACACGGACGGACATTCTTAAAAGAGTATATATTTTTAAAACAAATTCTAATATATTTCCCTTCTTAATCTTTGGTTTATTTTATTAAATAGATGAAAAAATCTAAATTTATAACAAATGGTTTGCTAGTTTAAAGAAAAAAGAGTTTATCGATCTAATAAGGCGATTAGCGAGATCTCACTAACATGAATGCCATAACGTAACGGACAGCCTCAATTCAAATGAACCAGATCTTACCGCTAATAAAGAGTTCAAATATTTAAATATATTTACATTGAACCAATTTATCATTAGCATGCGTCTGGATTTTGAGAATTCATGTCTGGGTTACTATAGGCTTCTACTTTTCTTTGTTTACATTCATTAAATTTATCTTTTTCCATTTTACTTCCTTCTAATTCTTTATCACTGTTCTCGAACCCTTTATTGTCATGGCATTTTTCTTGTTTTTCACCTTTTTCAGCCATTCCTATATCATTTTCTTTTTTACTTTCAGGATGAGTCTTTTTGAATTCTTCTTCCTTTTCATGGGCAACCCGAATTGCTGCCCTTTTCCTTAAAAAGAAGCGATTAAATCCGCAATAGACAATTCCAGTAACAAGAGAGAGAATTGAAAACACCTGGTAGGTTGGTCTAGTGCCTATCCATTTCATTAAATATCCTCCGGTTAAACTTCCGAATCCTTTTCCTGAAAATTAATTTATTTATTAGAAATGTGAAACTTAATTTTATAAGAAGAATTTTTATAACTAAAATATTTATAACTAAATATTTTTTTCCTTGTATTTATGATAGATTGATTGAAAAGTAAATTAATAAACTTGGGGAAGGGAGTTGAAATCAAAAATAAAGTACTGAGATTAAGTTAAAGGAGACAATAAAAGAGTGTGTCTTCTGCTGGAAACATATTTTTTTTTATAAAGAAATGAGTATCTATTTGAGAAAGAAAGATTGAATTTTTTCTCAAAATCAACTTGAGATATACATATAATCAATTAATTTTACGAACATGAATTTAGGTCATTTATCAAAGATTTTAATAGATATGTTTATATTGCATGTAGGAGGATCTTGTCCCCTCGGGAGTCGAACCCAAGCACTACAAAGCTTTCCGGGCAACTGTCAGAACCTTGAGACCATGACCCCCTGGCTTTGGGTTCGACTCCCGAGGGGACAAGACCCTCCTACATGCAATATAAACATATCTAGTAAAATCTTTGATAAATAACCTAAATTCATGTTCGTATAATTTTTTTAATTTATTCATAAGAAGACTATAGTTTCGAGGGCTTTGCCCTCTTCATCACTCTAAGAGGGAAACTTTCACACATCAATTCCTGTTAATCAATTAAAATAGACTGATGAAGAGGGCAAATCCCTCGAAACTAGTCTCGTTATAAATAAGTTTAAAAAATTATTTTACCGGCAGAAGACACCTCTTTTATTGTCTCCTTCAATATATAAAAATTCTGCTACCCACGGCACAAAAACATTCAATTTTCTTTTCTATCTTATAATAATATTCGGACTAGAACGTATCAATAAATTTAATGCAATTTTTAATTCTAAACATTTTCTATTTAATAAGAGAACTTGAGCAAGATGCGAGGTAGGTTTTTTTGTTTGTTTTATTATTATATTAAAATGTTTCACCTAAAACCAACACCTAACTCCTTAAAAGTTCAATCCATCAATCCATTCAATGATCCACCGTTTAAATAGTATCCCATTAAAGAAAGAGCATTTTTTTAACAGAACTAGAGATAATCAAAGAAATAGCTATAAATAATGGTTATGAAAGCAATTTAATAGATCAAATATTAAAAGGTAAAATTCAAAAATCAAATTTAAATTTAATCTATTCACAAAATTCCCAAATTAAAGATCTGCCAAAACTAATATTACCATATTATGGTAAGATGTCCGAAAAAATAAAGCATAAATTAAAATCTTTAGGAGTACGCGACAATCTTTAGATCACCATATACATTAGGAAGTGAATTCAAGTAAAAGATAAAATTCCGGAAAATGAAAAATCCGGTGTATATAAATTGACATGCCAAGATTGCAATGCAACTTATATAGGAAAAACAGAAAGAAATTTATCCATTAGGATCAATGAACACAAGAGAGCCTACAAATTAAAATATGAAAATTATGCATTTGCAGAGCATTTAAATGCTAACAATCATAGTTTTCCAGATCAATCCAAAATTAAATTGATCAAAGAAGTCAATGACCCCTTAATTCTTTCTTTAAAAGAATCCATTGAAATTTTAAAATCCTTGGAAAAAAGCCCAATTGAATCTTTAAATGAAAAACTAGAAATTATCAATGACCCTTTTTTAAAAACATTCCATTCATTCAGGTAAAACTCTTTAGAAAATGCCTAAACAAAAGAGTAACCCAGATATTGATCCAGTTATATTCTAATCTCCCAAGAAACATGAAGAAAAAGACATTATATATTTTTCAAAATTTTCTATGTATAAATCTTAATTTGTAACTAATTTGAAATATTTGTGATAGACTGATGATGAAGGCAATGCCTTCGAAACTATAGTCTCTAGAAATAATTAAAAATTATTTTATTTAAAAAACAGAAGACTCTCTCATTTTATTTATATTTTTAACCTAAAATCCTTAAAAGTTATTTGCAATTACATTTTTGTTGTAAAATTAATAGGGGAAAATGGAAATCATACTTTTCTGTGAACTTAATGTATTAGCTGCGATATATGATCCAAAAAAAGACACACGGTAGGTATATGATAGAAAAGCTTGTATTAATAATCTTTGCCATTGTTGCAATTTTAACTTTATAGCTAAAACTAATTGCTGACAAAAATAACTCCCATTTATCCAAAATATACTGCAAAAGTAAGGGGCCTTTGAGGAGTTTGCACTTTTTCCTCTAAAAATAAAGCTTGTTGTAAATTATTTTCTTACCAACGCCATAATAAAGGCCACCAATTAATCCTTGTACAGATGAATCGGTATTGGTGGTGGAGAGTTTTGCTGCATAAGTTACGGCTGCCGTGAAAGACAAGGAAGATGTAACCGATTCCATCGCTTCGAAGAATAAACAATGCCATGGATTGTAAATCATCGAATAACCTTTATGGTATAAAAGAAAATAATTTATAAATATCAATCAATTTTTTCATTAAAATATCAAATGATTACCAATTAATCTGATCGCATAGAAGATAAATCCGATAAATAGCACATTCGCATGACCAATGCGATCTATAATTGGTCCGGAGAGGATCAGAAGTGGAATACCAGCGATTCCTCCAATTGTGATTGTAATGCCCATTAAAGATCTTGAAGCTCCCAAATCTTGTAGAAGCAAGAAAAGAAAAGTCTCTATGTATCCCCAAGCGGAACCCAAAATAGTTTATCTTGTTAGTAACTTTTCTAGGAAAAATTCAAAAATGTGAAAAAATATAACTTACCCAAAATGAAACAGACTATAAAGAGAGCACAGAGTTCAAAATTACGAATTACGCTCATTACATCATGAACAATGTCTTTGGAAGGGGCTTTAAATTCAAGATTGATGGTCAACATGATCAAGCCTGAAAGTATTTTAAGTGCCGCATATAGGTAAAAGGCCGGTCTAAAATATAAATGAGATTTTAGTTTTATTTATTTGAATCTTTGGGAATTTACACTTAAATTGAAATCGATGTAAATAAGTCTGTGATTAAAAAGTTGTTTTCACAAAGCATGAATTAGAAGTAGACTCCAGTGGCATAAATAGGGTCCGCAAAACCCTGCAATGCTGTAGGACCGCACAGTTAAGGGGGCACAACACAATTTGCCACGAAACTATAATATACCATTTGGATATGAATATTTCTTAATTAAGTTACATTTTAATCATAATTATTGAGATTGCTGTACCCAACTAATATGTTTAGTTTACTGCTGCTGTCAATTATACTTAAATAAAACAAAATATTCGACTATCTATAAAAATAATCTAAATTTTCCGATGCAATTAATTAATGAGATATATTTTCTTAAAAATGTGATTAATGCCAATACAATTATACAGGAAATGACAGATATTATTTTATTCAATTTTCCTTTTTAGAAAGTGATTTATGTGAAGTTTGCACTGGCTTATTACTATTTTTAAGCATTCCTGTCACTGTGGTTACAGCAGAGATCCTTCAGCAAATTAAAAGTAATCAAATCATATCTTAGAAGCAGCATGAATCAAGATGGATTAGGTAATCTCGCTCTTTGGCATTAGAAATCATGCAGCAGAAAATTTAAATTTAAAAACTCTTATAACGAATTTTGCTAATAAAAAGCCCGAAGAACTGAAATTTAATTTTATATTAAGTATGTGGTTTATTATATATTTTTGTTATTTTTTTATCTTTAAGAATTATAAAAAATATTGTACTTATTACTTTTTTCCTTCTACCTAATCATTGAATTTTCAAAAGTTTATCAAGGCCTACATTTTGTTTTGCGGAGGGGCCAACAAATCCTAGTTACACCACTGGTAGACTCATACTATTTTAACGTAAAAATACTTCTAATATATTTTTTTGTTTTTTTAGAATTTTTTTTATTCATATCTACTTATCGGCCCATTGAAGAATAAAAAAAGAAAATACTAAAATCTTATTGTTTAATTAAGTTGTGGGGATTATTTTACATCAAGAACACTTCTGAATTTATTCCTTATATTTTAGTTATTTGTAAAAACGTTTTTCTACCTAAAATCAATATAGTCTAAGCCTCTGCTGGCATAATCAATTAATAATCCAGATAAAGGTGAACTTATCATTCCTCCAATGGTAGCGTAAATTCTTTGCAAACCATAATCACCACTATGTTCTCGTAAAATTGCAATCACTGCTCCTGAAATAGTTTGATTTAATTTAATTATATTTTAATAAATAAAGAAAGTGAAATTATATATATGTAAATAAAATTTCTATGAATTTTTATATACTCTTCAAACATAGCAAATGCTGTACCACCGATAATACCAATGAATACCCGTATAATAAGGTAGAGCCAGAAAGTGAGAGAGACGTCTTTTTCAATTACAATAAAAGGATTGGAGCAGAGAGATTCTCTTTTGACAGTGGCAAGACAAAGAGGCTGGCACTCCTCAAACGTAACTCCTCCAGTGAGTACTGTTGCAACATCTCCAGTAACTGGCAAATCTTCATATGCTAAGCCGTGCTAAAAATATTACTTAAACATTTCAATTTGCTTTATAAATCTATTGTTTAATATGAACAAGAATTACACAATATTTTCTACAATTATATTTCAGTCCACAAATGAAATCCCTTGTGTGGTGAAGAAACCATATAGGTACTTAATTGGTTTCTTGAACAACCATACTACTAGAGTAAATGTATTAGATGAAAGAGGAGGGATCAGCCAAAGTTGGATGCGCTGGGTTCAAAAAACCATTGGGAGTTATACACAAAATGCGGTACACATATGGGATCGAACCAAGCCTTGTCCAATATGTGTACCGCATTTTGTGTATAACTCCCAATTAACCGAAGATGGCCAAATAAATTCAGGCCGAAATGTTTTATTGAACCCAGCGCATCCAACTTTGGCTGATACCTCTCCTTCATCTAATACAGTTTCATCACAGGCACGAACTCTAACAACATTCATACAAACAAGAGTAACATTTACTATAGTTCCCACCTTTAAAAGTTCATTTTAAATTGGATATTTTTACCCATAAGAAATATGTTTGTGTAGTATTTTATTCCCCATTAATTAAAGTCCCAAGCGGTCGCCAGATATTAGGGGGGTGATTTTACATCTAATTATTATTAATTCTATTTATTTCTAAGAGATGTCATGGATATGGCGATTTTCCAAAATTCAAAAGAAAACTGATTCTATCATCGACCTCATAGGATACCGCCCCCAGTGGGTCCTGGATACTTCCATGGGGGCGGTAGCGGATCCAGAGGCAAATGGGAGTAGTTGAGGCAGTCAAGAGGGGCGGTCAAATAAATAAATTAAATAAATTTATTATATTTAATATTTTTTATAATTGTTTATTTTTTAATACGCTTGCGAATTCTTGAACTCACGACTATCGATGAACTCAAAGTAAAATTCAAACATGATTACCAAGAGTTCTGGGTTCAAAAATCAATATCAGTTCTCTATCCTGGATTGTGGGCAATAGTACAGAAGTTTTTAATCGCATTTCCTTAGTCCTATATGGCTGAGCGTGGATTCAGTGCGTAGTTTTATGTTTATCTCATTATTTTTTATTTCTTATTGATTATGTGTTTATTTTTAAAATTTTAATAAACAATTCTATTGCACATTTGATTGTCGTTTTATTAATTTCTACTTTATTATTTTTAATAGATAATTAAACAGATAAATTAGGTATAGATAATATGCAACAATATTTCTAATATTTCATATAAAATTAACAATTATGGACTAGGGGCGTTAAAATTGAAGTTTTCTTCTAAAGGGGGCGATGGTCCATAAAATGTTAGGAATCACTGCTTTACCTGATTATAGGAAGCTGATAATTCCATTGAATTTATATTCTATCCTCTACCTGATTATAGGTAAACATGTTGAATTTCATGTAATTTTATAGTATAGTTTTTGCCTCTCAAAAATACAGTTGCAACCTACGACCTTTAGTCATTCAACAACTCCATCGAAAGGTACCATCGACTCCGTCCCAGCAATGAAATCCCTTTTTTATTCCCAATTCGACAGTCTAATTTTTACTTATAATTGTTGTAGTTGTTGAAGCTTCTTGATATCATAGATATCAATGATAAATGTATTTTCCTAAGACTTCTTTTGTGGACTCCAACATAATAAAACAAGTATTCACACCTGAGTACAAGATGAATTTCTTGAAAATTCAGAAGTATATCCGAGCCAGGATTCATCTTTTCTGGTCCATTTTAAAGGTATATGTTTAGCTTCTGGTGCTACACTTGCTGGACCTGGAAAATAAAGTCTTTCAGGGCCTAAACGCCGTACAAGCACAGGAAGGTCTTCTTGAGCTGGCATCGAATGATGTTTATCGAGGTCTAAAATCTGTGAATGAGGCTCTCGAGGCATTCTAAAAGCAACCTAAGAAAAAACATATATATTTCTATATAAGTAAATAAATTTAATTATTTCAGATATTATAAATCAAATATACAACAAAATTATTTAAACCCAAATAAATAAAATATATATTTACGTGTGATTAAAATCGGCATGTATTATAGTATAAGAGGTTGGCTGATGATGTGCCTCGAATTCCGAAGAAGTTGAACAAACATAGCCACAAGTGGCCAATTGATGTTCTATCTTGAAAAACAAACAAAATAAACAATTTATTTATATGTCAATTTTAAAAAATTATATAATTCATTAGAAATATATTTAAAATTTGATAAATTTGATAACTTGAGTAAAAATTTGAAAAAGCGAGTTTTGTAGTCATTTTTTCCTTTTCTTAATATTAAACACGCCGACGTTTCTGCCCTTATTAGGGTCATTCCAGAAGCTATAAAATTGCAATAATATAAGAATACCCCTCGTCTCACACTTTGCATATAACAAAGAACATTTTAGCAATAGATTAATACTAGGTATATATTATACCCGTTGATTTTGTTGATATTAAAAAAAATTGAACAATAACTTAATTATGATAATTACTATTATTATTGGTATATCACTCGCATCCATAATAAGTATTAATTAAAACAGGAGTAGCAGGGAATTGATACTAAATAAAAAACAGAGTTTTTATTAAATGGGCCAGACGTTTTGTTGATTTATTTCGACTTCCTCAGTGGCCCATTTTATCACACTTTGTCAAAAGACAAAAACATCTTTAATCTTTTTTATTATAACTACAATACATTCTTGTCATTGTAGTTAATACAATACATTCTTATAGTTATAATAATTAAGATTAAAGATGTTTCGTCGCATAGTGGAATTGACTTTTGACAGAGTGATAAAATGAGCCACTGAGGAAGCCGAAATAAATCGACGAAACTTCTTGCCCATTTGATAAAAACCTGTTTTTTGATAGCGTTTTTCTTTAGGAGACGAACTGGTATAAATATGCAATTGGATGTTACCCTGAAGAAGGAGAGAATAAATCTCCGAAACGTCGGTTTAACGAATAAATGTAAAATAATAAAACCATTATAGTCTTATTTTTTACAACCACCATGGACTGCCTTCATCAACATCCAATTACTCTGCTTTTTATTTATTGTCCAATTCTCTGCTATTCCTGTTTTAATTACTATTATTATTATTTTATATAAATTTTTTTCTCAAAATTTAGAAAAAATAAATTATAAAAAATAGTAATAATTATTATGGGGACCGGTTACCCGATTGAGTCTATATATGAAGCAGGAGCCCAGTTCAAACCCCACTCAACGCAAAAATTTATCTGGCTATAACCAGACATCTACACTAATTTATACTGCACACGCATATATAATCATTTCAAATCATATAATTAGGACCTAGCTAAATGGGCTTTGTTCTTGAAGTCATAAAAAATATTAACAAATTACATAATTGTTATTGTTTTAAAAATACCAACAAAAATATCAGGGTAATAATATAATTTTAATTTGTTCTTTGTTAAGGAGGTCCTTTCGCTCCAGTTGAGTCAAAAGAAGTGTAGTATCTAATATTTAATAAAATAAGTTAAAATACAAATGAAAAATAATAGAATTAAAAAATAAATAGTATGAAAGCCGTAAATGTTTGAAATAAAAACAATTATAGAAAAAAATAATTAAATACAAAAGTTAGTTTGATTTAAGCTGATAATAAGTCTTGTATGATTTGGCAATGCGTTGTATTAATAGTGTTTATGTTTACATCCAAACATAGCATTTATGTGATTTTTTAAAGTAAATATCTAATTGTAAATTCGTCGGTCAATCATATATTTTATTGCAAAAAAAGAAACCTGCATGTTTCAAAAAGCTAATTTTTAGTTTTTTTAACTTTATATAATCAACTAATAGTAGTATAATTCAAGAGAAAGTGTCAAGATCTTAATTTTCCATAAGACTCTAAGAAAATGTTTACATTTTAAAAAATTTTATTTTCAAAAATTTGCTCGCTAATGTGTGATTGAAACTTCACCAAAGCATAGATAGAGACTTAAACTATTATAAAAAATTAAGTTATAGTTATAATCTAATATTTTTTATTTAACATTTCCAAAACAAAGCGCTGAGTGCAATCGCTGATGCCCCAAGAGGGGTAACAAACACGACTATACTAAAAGACATAGAAATAACTTCCGTCAAAGACGAAATAAGAGAACACAGACACAAGTACCTAAAAAAACTAACTCACCACCCAAATGAGTACGCTCAAGACATAATAAATACATTACCACCAACATGATTAAAAAGATACAGACCAATCAACCTACCACAACACTTCACATGAACATGCCAAACCTTCTTGAAAGCAATAAATCCCACCTTAATGATAAGTCAATGGAAATATCATTAAAATCATTGTAATTCATGTAATTTTTCATTGTAAATCATTTTTACTCAGAGAAAGTGGTGTAGGTTTTAGGTGAAACATGATATTAATTAATAAAAGTAAAGGGTGTGTAGTTTCACAGTGAATGAAATAAAACTCAAAGAGGTTTATACAAACTCAATATATTTCGGATTATTAGTCCATCATCAGTTAAAATTGTTTTAACCTGTAAACTCCTGATGATGGACTAATAATCCGAAATATATTGAGTTTGTATTATTAGTCCATCATCAGTTAAAATTGTTTTAACCTGTAAACTCCTGATGATGGACTAATAATCCGAAATATATTGAGTTTGTATTATTAGTCCATCATCAGTTAAAATTGTTTTAACCTGTAAACTCCTGATGATGGACTAATAATCCGAAATATATTGAGTTTGTATTATTAGTCCATCATCAGTTAAAATTGTTTTAACCTGTAAACTCCTGATGATGGACTAATAATCCGAAATATATTGAGTTTGTATTATTAGTCCATCATCAGTTAAAATTGTTTTAACCTGTAAACTCCTGTTGATGGACTAATAATCCGAAATATATTGAGTTTGTATTATTAGTCCATCATCAGTTAAAATTGTTTTAACCTGTAAACTCCTGATGATGGACTAATAATCCAAAATATATTGAGTTTAGTATTATTAGTCCATCATCAGTTAAAATTGTTTTAACTCTGTAAACTCCTGATGATGGACTAATAATCCGAAATATATTGATTTTGTATTATTAGTCCATCATCAGTTAAAATTGTTTTAACCTGTAAACTCCTGATGATGGACTAATAATCCGAAATATATTGAGTTTGTATTATTAGTCCATCATCAGTTAAAATTGTTTTAACCTGTAAACTCCTGTTGATGGACTAATAATCCGAAATATATTGAGCTTGTATTATTAGTCCATCATCAGTTAAAATTGTTTTAACCTGTAAACTCCTGATGATGGACTAATAATCCGAAATATATTGAGTTTGTATTATTAGTCCATCATCAGTTAAAATTGTTTTAACCTGTAAACTCCTGATGATGGACTAATAATCCGAAATATATTGAGTTTGTATTATTAGTCCATCATCAGTTAAAATTGTTTTAACCTGTAAACTCCTGTTGATGGACTAATAATCCGAAATATATTGATTTTGTATTATTAGTCCATCATCAGTTAAAATTGTTTTAACCTGTAAACTCCTGATGATGGACTAATAATCCGAAATATATTGAGTTTGTATTATTAGTCCATCATCAGTTAAAATTGTTTTAACCTGTAAACTCCTGATGATGGACTAATAATCCGAAATATATTGAGTTTGTATTATTAGTCCATCATCAGTTAAAATTGTTTTAACCTGTAAACTCCTGATGATGGACTAATAATCCGAAATATATTGAGTTTGTATTATTAGTCCATCATCAGTTAAAATTGTTTTAACCTGTAAACTCCTGATGATGGACTAATAATCCGAAATATATTGAGTTTGTATAAACCTCTTTGAGTTTTATTTCATTCATTGTGAAACTACACACCCTTTACTTTATTAATTGTAAATCATGTCATTTTTCATTAAACCTGTAAAGAAGCCTATTGCCCGCTAGGGCAGATTGCTGATTACTCTTGGAGACTAATAAAAAAAATTTAACATTGGCGGCGAAAGGACCTCCTTAAATATAAAGGGTGAAATGAGATGTATTTTGATATTGTTTCAATTTTATAGCTCTCATCAGGATTGACCAAGTAAAGGTCAAAAAGTCAGCGTTTTAAGTATTAATGAAAATAAGTAAAAATTGACACAATTTCTTGGTTAATATCACCCCTTCAAAATTAACTACAATTCTAAGGATCACACAATAAAAAATTATTAAACTTGAAATACCTCTAAAGTTGAATTATTAATAGGAATGCATTCTTGACTGATTGGGATGGTCATATTGGTAACATGACCCAAACAATGCACTCCGATGACGGTTTCGCTTGGATATGAGATGCGCACTCTTCCAACAGGAACTAATAGTAAAAGCAGAGCAGCTCCTCCACCCAGAGTAGAAAATATAGACAGTAATATCTAAAAAAAGAAAAGAAAAAACTATTTAAAAAAAATGAACTGGATAAGAATCAAATTCACAAAATAATGAAGGAAAAAATCACGAAATGATGGTTTAAGGGTTTAGTAGAAAAAATTAAGATCAATAGCTTATTATTAAAAAAATAAGAATAAACTTAATATTGAGAGAAAGGAAGAATCGAAAAAGAAGGGAACATAAAAGAAATTAAGAATAAAAGTACACATCTTTTTAGTATTTTGAAATATTTTTGATTCTCAAAAATAACCATGTCTTAAAATAATAAAATTTAAAAGATTTTTTGTCTAGATTAGTAGAATAGTTAATTTTTAAAAGTAAATCAAAGAGGGTGTCCTCGGCTTGATTTGATAGAGGATATAATTTCAAAGGATTGACATTCATCTTCAGTCTCTTTTATAAACATTAACATTAAAAATGGAACATGAATAATTGTCACACTTTTAATTTTTACTGAGCAATTTTGATTCGTTTTAATTAATATTTCAAAATAAGGGACATCCTAGTATATATATTAAACGTTTTCAATCCTAAATTATTCTATACTTGAGCATTGAATTCCCTTAAAGGTATATCAGAATTTGAACAGTCAATTTAATTAGAGCTTTTTTAAGGGAGAATGGTGTGGGTTCTTGGCGAGGGGTGAACCGCGACCTAATACTGTGTACACCTACTTCCACTTCCACTTTTATTTCCAAGTAGAAGACAATAGATGAAGGGGCATTATATAATGATTCCAAAATAATTCCACATAATTTTAAAGACCGTGTACACCTAATTCCAATCGCAGTTCACCCCTCGGTTCTTGGTGAAACATTTTATATAAAGTAAAGAAAATTTTGAAACTTTTTAAAAATTTTCTTTACTTTATTAATTAGAGTTATATGGCTGCTGAAAAATGAAACCCTATCGACAATAGCTAGCTAGCTAGACCTACCACTCAGCTCTTAAACGGTATTCTCTTGAATGGAGCGGATCACTGTTTCAATGTTTACAGGTCTTTAATAAAATGTATTGTCACTCTTTGAAATACTAGGCCTGCCTGCCGGTTTTTGCTCGTTTTATTTATATATATTAAGAACGTGGAGAAAAATCATGTTGAAAAATGCTATTTTTTCTGTCTATGTGTCTGTAATTACGATACCCTGGATAAATCAAGAAAGTGAAGTCGTTAAAGCTTGTTCTGATGTCAAAATATTTGAAGAAGAGAGAAAGTTGTAGAAAGTTCGTTTTGGTTCTTTATATTTTCAGTGTACTCAATTGATTAGAATTTTAGCCTGGCTTCAGAATTTTTTATTCAAAAATGAGGAAAATCTCACCATAATCAAACAAACAATTGTTTTCAATTTTAATTTATTAAATTAATCATTTGATTTATTTTAAAATTCACCAACAGTTTATTATAAATTGTTTATAATTTATTGAAATTAATTAATTAAAATATAGACGAATGGTGACGATTGAGAATGAAAACGACGATTGGGGAATAATGGAATTGAAATAATTATCGGAAAAGAGGTTTTTTTTATTTAATTAGTTTTTTCCTCTTATTAAAAACAAGGACTAAAAAGATGAACAAGGACAGTCGATGGTGGAGAAGTAATCTCCGGAGTCGAAGCTCAAAAACAATGTATGCATAAATTCATGTAAAATAATTGGTTTAATAAAATTTATAAAAAAATAATTAAAATATACGATTGATATGATTGAGATGGATTGGAGTGAATTGGATTGGATTATCGGAAAAGAGGTTTTTTTTATTTAATTAGTTTTTTCCTCTTATTAAAAACAAGGACTAAAAAGATGTTGGCAAGCTCAAGAAGATCAAAGACAGTCGATGGTGGGGAAGTAATCTCCGAAGTCGAAGATCAAATACAATGTATACATTAATTCATGTAAAATAATTGGTTCAATAAAATTAAAATATATTTAATTGAAAAAATAAATAGAATATTAATAAGGTGTGTATATAAATTAATTACTAAGACGATAGGTCATCCCTCCGTCGATCATTTGCAAAATTTGCTGAGAGCGTACAGAGTTTTAAAAAGTTTTAACTTTTCCTAAGATTTTTTTTAAATAGATTAATCCAAGTTTCATTAATTGATAACATATCTATTATTATTAAATATTGTTAACCAGCTTCTACTTATTCAGGCATTGTTTTCCTTTGGGCTTCTAGCTAAGATAAATGGCAAAGCCGTTGACATATAGTATAGGTACCTATTTATATGGCAATATATCAGGCCATTTATAACTATATTCCTTTCTAATCAAAAAAATAATTCAATTCTGATTTATTTTATTCTATTTATAGTCATTTATTTGTAATTCAAATAAATTATCAATACAATTATTGTTTTGAAATGATTAGGTAATATTTCACTCTTTAATGATTCATGTCCATTAACAATAATAAAAGAATAGATAATATTTACTTTTACATTAATGATAATAGATATTTTAGAAGTACAATATATTATATTATATTTTACGACGTCTTTTATTATTATGAATTAATTCTATTTTCATAAAGAAAACTGAATGAGAAAATGAAAATCTATGGGTTTTAAATACGATTGCTAAGTCCCTTTGAGATAGTCAAACTAATTGGCATAACTGGATAGCGGTTGCCTATCGTACAGGCTTTGAAGCAGACTGCTGGCCTCTGCAGACCCGGGAAAGAACCATGTTTCAAAATAGAAAATTGGACTCGCACACAGTGTCTCTTACCAATTCAGGCTGAAAGCTCAACACGCCACAAATTACAAATACAAACTGAAATCGGAGAAAGAATGAAAACCTTTTCAAACTTCGGTACGCTGTCCTTATAAAAATTTTAATGATTTGGCAATGTTATTCAAAGCAAAATCGGAGCTTAATCTTGGCTGTGTAATATAATAAGTAATATAATAAAATGTAATAGAGCAAAATTCTAAGTAAAGGAGACGTTCATAAATTACATCACACGAATTTTAAGATTTTTAGCCCCCCCCCCTCCTCCTCCTATTCTGTCACATTTTCATTGAGCCCCCCTAAATTGTGACGCCACACTAGCACTTTTATACTCATATAATTATTTATTTTTTTATTTATTTATTGTCACCAGCAACAAAGCCCATTTAGACAGCCCATGTTAGTGAGGGAACTGAGTTTTAGCCGGTAGAAATTTTATATGCTAGCCAGAATCGAACCCCGGCCTCCCGCTTAAACATCGTCATCAACGATGCTGAAGCGGGGCCAGCGCGTTAGCCAGCTCGGTCAACCCGACTCCCCCTATAATTGATTAATTGTAGAAAAAAAATTATAAGTTAAACTCAACTAAAGGGATTTAATTATATGAGAATTTATATTTTAAGGACAATTTTATCAAAGATCTTAGTAGAATATTATGTACTATATATATTAAATGTCAGAAGGTTTCGCCTCCCCAGGAGTCAGCTAACTGACCGATAGCAAGTTAACGCTCGGGTTCGACTCCTGAGGAGGCGAAACCTTCTGGCATATAATATACATATACATCTACTAAGATCATTGATAAAATTGTCCTTAACATATAAATTCTTATATAATTAAAATACAGATATGAAACCCGGAAGCTGTTCTTTTATTGAAAAAAAATTATCCATCCACTTTTTCAAAGAGATAAGACATTCAAATCTTCATATTAAAGGGATTTAATATATTTTAATTTTTAACTTTATTTTTATTAATATATCTTATAACGATTTAACACATTATTTACTATTACTGTTATTATTGCATTATAAATCAATTTTTATAATTAATAAAAAATTTATTATTTTTCATCAGTTCATTGACAAGAGCATCAATACTTTAAATTTTATGACAACACAATTTTTAAGATCCCCGGGCTCCCCTGTCACATTTTGTAATAAATCTGAGATGCCCCCCTTACTGTGTGATGTAATTTATGAACGGCCCCTAAATTGGCTCTGTGGAAGGAAGTTTAAATTCGATTATAAGATGTTTCCAATCCAAACAAGGGGATAGACAGATAGAGAAAGCAAGTTAAATAATAATAGCATGTAATAATAATAATAATAAAGTTTATTTATGATTATATTTACTTTGAAATTGCCTATTCGATCAGCAACCATTCCTGCCAAGGGCGGCATGATAATTGTGACCACAGGGGTGATTGCAGACATGATTGCCGTTTCCTCGACATTGATGCCCAGCTCTCGCATATGAATTGTCAGAAATGGATAAAGAACGTAAAGGGCTGTAAAAGAAAGAAATATAAAATAAGTTTATAGTCCGAGAGCTGGTGACACATTTTGACTACGGTTTTGATGCTATTTTTTTCATATTGTAAAAATACACTTTGGGTGGTCTGGTTCCACGTCCCACCACTCAAATGGTCTGGAGTGAATATATTATGTTTATAATTGACTATAAATTATAATTTTTATAATTTCATTGTGGGTCAAAAATATTTTTTAACACATATGTATTTTTTACCGCACTCACACCATGCGCAGTACCTGGTCCACCATCTACAGCCAGCCAGACTGGCCATTCCTTGTACAACTATCATAGACAGTACTATTAGGCATTATTTCTAGTTGGGTCAAATACGTAGTCAAAATGGGTCACCAGCTCTTGGACTATTATGTTTAATGTGTATTTATTTTAGGTATATTTTTTTAATGTTTAATAATTTTTATTAGAATATTTTGTGATCAAAATTTTGGAGATTTTGGGAACATTTCACAAGTTTTCACAAAGTTTTTGTTATAATTCTTAGGCGAAACAACATGTACATTGTCCACCAATAAACTTGATACACAATAAAATACTAAAATTACTTTAGTGTTCAATTTATTTTTCTTGATCTTCACCGCGACTTATAACCTCTATCTGTTTAAGACCCGCATCCACAGATACCTTCGACTCCTACCCAGCCGATAAAATCCCCTATTCTTCTTCTTTTCACGATTGAGGGCCCAACCCAAGCCTTTAGGGGATCACGTTGGTGTAACTCCTTCACATTAATTATTTGGTGTAACTCCTTCTCACATTAATTATATATAAAAATAATAATAATAATATTTTTACTTTACCATACAGGGTATGGTCAAGTATTATAATCGTGCATGAAAAAAGTGGTTTTTTTTCCTTCTTTTTTTCGAAATATCTAAAAAACGGCCGAAACTATTTGTGATTAAAAAAAAATTGAGCGAAACCATGGCATTTCGCTTTTACTCCGTGCGTTACCAAATTTTTGTGGACGAGCTAGTTCAAAAACTAGTGTGAATATCGAAACCCCCCAATAATTGTTCAAAATGTTTTACATTCATCGTGGATTCCCCTGTATAATATAATATTATTATTTGTTATTTGTTAAAATCAATTCAATTCAATTCAATTAAAAATTATATTTCTAACTAATTATTGTTTTATATTCGGTGACATTTAGAGAAATTGACAAAAAAGATCTTTTGAAATATAGAATTTACATAATAATTAAGAAGTAAATTTCGTAACTTCGCTTTAAGTAGGTACTCGTAATAAGTCATTGATGTATTTTTCACATTTAAAATTTTCTTAAAGTAATTTTTAAGAATTAAAATGACTTAAATATTAAAAATTTATATACCTACAAATATTTAAAATTTTGAAAACTATTGAAAACAGATACCGCCTATATTAAAGAAGATATTTATTAAAGGAGACAATAAAAAAGTGTCTCTTATGCTAAAGAAATAAATTTTTAAATTTATTTATAAAGAGACTATAATTTCGAGGGCTTTGGCCCCTTCATCAGTCTATTACAATTGATTCACAGGAATTGATGTGTGAAAATCTTTCACTGATGAAGAGGGTAAAGCCTATACTATAGTCTCGTTATAAATAAATTTAAAAATTTATTTGCAATGAAATTTTCTCGGGAGTAGAGACGTATTGGTAGAACTTTTAACTAAAAGCGAGGAGTGAACCGCGACCTAAAATTATGTACACCTACTTCCACTTCCACTTTCATTTCCAAGTATAAGACAATAGATGACAATAGACTATCTAATGAATTCAAAAAGAATTCCAAATAATTCCAAAGTACACCTAATTCCAATCGCGGTTCACCCTAGATTGTAACTATTGGAAGGCAGTCCAGGGGTAGTGAGGAAAGAAAAATTAACACATATCCAAATAAGGTGTAATTTATTGGAATCCTTCCTCCTTTCTTTCAAACCGATGTTTCGGAAAATTCTTCCCTCCTTCTTCGGGGTTTCAAGGGGTCAATGAAGAAACAAATAAAATGCTTCCTTCCTCTCTGCACAGCAGTGTTTAAAACTTTTATCTTCCAGAAGCATAGAAAAACGATTTTCCCCTTCTTTTTCTTAATTATTAATTAAAAAAATTGTTTTTCTATCTTTCTGCTAAGGAAGAAAAAAGTTTAAACACTGCTGTGGAGAGAAGGAAGCATTTTATTTGTTTCCTTCATTGACCCCTTGAAAACCCTGAAGAAGGAGAGAAGAATCCTCCGAAACGTCGGTTTGAAAGGAAAGGAGGAAGGAATTCAATAAATTACACCTTAATTGGATATGTGTTAATTTTCTTTCTTCACTACCCCTGGCCTGCCTTCCATTACTTTCAATTAAAAAAATTATTTTTCCATCAGAAGACATACTCTTTTATCGTCTCCTTTAATTTATAAAAATCCTGTTACTCTCGACAAAAAGAAACTTTCAATTTGAAGATATTTATGGAACAAAGAAAACATTTGTATTTTGTAACGTGATTTATTCCTTTAAAGATGGCTGCTTATTTTGCATTTCTATACAATTCGTCTCAGCCATAATGCACTGAATATGAAGCAACATAATTCAATTGGATGTTTTAATTATTTCCCTCTGGTAATCTCAATTTGTCTAGAAGGCGTGATTTTCAAAGGTCCTTCACAGATATTGGCCTTCACATTTTTATTATGTCTTCCTGCATGTTTTCTAAGACTAATTCCCTACTTGAGGACTCTTCTTTTAAGGAGGTTCGGGACTGTTTATCTTTTTTATAAGAAAATTCTCAAATTTTTACCATCGAATCATTGATGTTTTAAATATTTTTACCGAAATTTGAAGTTGATCGTCTGTCTCATTACCGAGAAATAAATTATTGAAAATTGTCCTTTTAACATGGAAGTAAATGGAACGAGCTTTTAAAAGGGCTATAACTTCTATACAAATTATACCATTTTCAACAAATTTATAGAGATCAATAATTCAACTTTTATGAATCGAATGATATATTTTTCAATAGATTTGACAGTCTAGTTAATTAGTTATTCATAAATATAAAAATAAAAAGTAGTTTGCAGCCAACAGAATATGATGACAAAAGCACTAGTAACTCTATTTGTTGAAATTGTTTTTGTGTTAAATAAATGTTTTTATAATGAGAAACAATTTATCTCTATATTCTTTTTATTAATATTATCCAAACAAAGATTTTTATTCGAAATTAACCTCATTATTAACAATTTTTTTATTAAAAAATTTGGTATGCAAACGTTGTCACTCTGGAGAAATACAAAAGATTTTTTCGAAGATCAACAAGATAGATAAGCAGTCTCGAACTCCCTTAAGATAATGTTCCTTTTAAAAGCATTGGTAGTAAGGTTGATAATTTATAAGGTATCGGTTTAAATTTTTTAACATGGATCCATGCTAATAATATATTTAAATCATTCATCGATAAATACTGCATCTAACCATATTTAGTAAGATCTTAAATTTAAAACTTACTTGAGGTATGAACGAAGAATAGAATTTTAACTGAAAGAAGTTCTTTTTGTTTGAAGTCATCGACGATTCGTCGATAAATCTTTTTTAAAAACATTTTGCGAGTAGTTTCTTGTTATATATGTTGAAAAATTATTAATTTATTCTCTTTCTGTCATGTTCGATGAGCTCGATAATCTCTAGAACAAAAGAAAAACATAAGGATTATATAAAATTTCCAATCAATTGAAATCAGCTTAAAATTGAAATTAAAATTATCAGCGAAATTCTTTAATATTCTAAGTATAATCTGCTTAAAACTTATCAAGATTAATAAATAATTTTATTTCAACGGTTTAACTTTTAAAGCTGCTTTGCTTGAGTTTGAGAAGAACTAATTGATTTGTATGTTGAATTAATTTAATATAAAAATAATTTTTAAGAAAAAATAAAAACCGACTTCAAAAAAATTAGATGCAACAAATAAAATACACTAAAAGGTATAAAATAATTATTATCTTATTTAGTTACAAGTAAACTACGAAATATTAACATGAAATTATTTTTGAAGTCGGTGCCAAACAAACTATACCTATAAGGGAGCGTACCCACCAAACGTACTAAGTAAGATCCGTCGAGTGCGATTCATAAAAGGTATGTTTGGCACCGTCTTCAAAAAGTAATTTCATGTTAATATTTCGTAGTTTACTTGTAATTAAATAAGATAATAATTATTTCATACCTTTTAGTGTATTTTATTTGGTGCATTTAATTTTTTTGAAGTCGGTTTTTATTTTTTTCTTAAAAATTATTTTTATTTTTCTCTTTTAGTGATGTTATTAATAGTGATCATATCATCAGAACTTAATAAACAAAGAAGTTAGGCCTGAACAAACCTAACAAAAAAGGTCTAATACCTAAGAAAAAATGGGACCAATCAGAAAGTAGACTGAACCCAATGCAAATTTTTTTTCAAAATCGGTTCACAATTGGCGGAGATATGAGGTAACATAGACACAAAAAAAAAAAAAAAAAATTCAGTCGAATAGAGAACCTCCTCCTTTTTTGAAGTCGGTTAAAAATAAACTGACACGTTCTGATGTGGCTATCCACGTGACTTTACCATACAATCTGGACCCTCACTTATATTTAATATTTAATAAAATTATTTATAATCATGAAGAGGGGGGGTTAGTTTTTGCATTTTTAAACTTCTGGGGGCCCACTGATTATGTATAGAAAATTTGGTTGAGTTTGATAGAAGGGTCTAGTTTTTAATTTTTTTGACCCCCCCTCCAATTTTGGGTGGGTAGTTTTTGCATTTTAGACTTCTGGGGGTTCACTGGTTATGTATACAAAATTTGGTTGAGCTTACTCAAATGGCCTAGATTTTTAATTTTTAACCCCCCCCTCCACCCCTCTTAATTTTGAGTCAATATGCACCAAAATCTAATCAGCTCTTAATCTCAATGGACCAAAACTACGTGTGCAAATTGGTTTTGATATTAACACTAGTTTTTGAGCTAGCTCGTTCACAAAAATTTGGTAACGTACTAAAAGACTAACAGACATTTTGACAAAACAATTATTATCTCAAAAAATATAATTTTTTCGATGTTCACTTATTAGGACTTTTTTGTAAACCGAAATCCCATGGTTTCGCTCAATTTTTTAATCAAAATAGTTTCAGCCGTTTTTGAGATATTTCGAAAAAAAAACAAACATTTTTTTCATGCACGATTACAATACTTGACCATCCCCTATATGGTAAAATAAAAATAAAATGTATAAGATGGAAGTGAGAAAATAAATTGAAAACTAATAAACAAATAAATAAATAATTAATCTAGTGTCGGTGATTACTGTGGAGAGCATCCTCTCCATTGTAATATTCCTGGGAAATTTTTCTCAAGGATGATTTCACATTTCTTTCCCTTGAATAAATTATCAATAAAAGTTATTTTAAAAAATTTTATAGTATTATATGCAGATTCTAATTCTTTGTTTAATAATTTTTTAAATTATTATTAAAGAAATCAAATATTAGTTCTGGGTGAATTAGTTTTAATCCAAAAAAAAAATACTATTTTAGTTATATGTAATTGATCAAATAATATAATTATAGTCATTTTCGAATTCATATCCTGGTTTTAAAGTTATTATATCATCATGAATTCTTGATAATAAATAATTAAACTATAAAAAAATATGTTTTTTAAATTAGCCATATTTCTAATGATGATTAGGTTTGTCTGTTTAAAAAAATAATAATAATAATAATTGCTAATCGAGTATCTGAGAAAATCGTAAATAGAAAATAAAAAACTAAATTAATAATGACTTTACCGCTTTTGAAAAATTTTAGTAAACACATCTAGATAGGGTTTCATTAGTACTTTAGCAATTAGTAGAGATTGTGGTGTTGGTGCAAGGTGAAAGGTATATTTATATATGTAAAATAGAATATGATACGCAAAAAAATAAATTTATTTTCGGATTCACTAGTCTAAAAACAATAGAATAACATAAAAAAATTTCAACAACTGTTTCGTAGTCCTGTAATGTTTTATTGTTGGTCATTGAGAGAAGGGGAAGACGTACCCCACATCTAAAAAAATTTGCTATAGGTGTAATAATATTAATATATTAATTATGTGATTCTATATATAGTTATTTTGGAAAGAAACAAAATATATGACCAAATGTATAAGATGATAATACTAATACGTTTGAATTGTGACGTAAATAGCTTGTTAAAATGCATTCAACGGCGCAACTATTGAATATTATGTAGATACAATGATGATGATATTAAAATAATGACGCCATTCGCTTCAAGTTCAAGCACAAGTTTTGATCATAATTACCCGCGAATATTTTCATCACGCTACAAAGACATTTAATGTTTAGTTTAACGACCTAACTTTTTTTTAATGATATTGATGTGAGAAGGAGATACACCAGAAGGTGGATCCCCTAAAGGCCTGTATGGGCTGCCCCTCCAACCGTGAAAAGAACAGAGTAGAAGGAAAAGAAGCCGGGATCACGAGCCAATCTCAGAAACTTAGATACAATTCAATATCCAACTTACTAAGGTTTTAGGGGCTTCGAGCAGTGGTAAATTCTCCGCGCGATAAATTCGGTTAGAATTATTCCCACTTAATTTTTATTACCAGACCCTATACTACGCAGAAAAATGTCTGGTATAGCTTGAATCGAACCTCGAGACCTCCGGGTTGCCAGTCATGTTATTCTGACCATTACACCATGGAGGCGGACAAACTTAAATCAAATTCGTCCACATTAATTTTTGGCCTTGAATTGAACTCATTAAAAAAATTCATTTTTAAAATTATACAATGCTTTATTTTTGTTAGAGAAATCTAAAATTCCCGATAAGTAAAATTTTCAATATCAAATCAATTAACGTTCACTTAAAACAGTATTCCTAAAAAGGGGTTCCCCGGAACCTTGTTGAGCGATTCATATCACTATGTGACTAAATTTAGAAATGTCTAATATTCCAAGCTCACGATATATAAAAATAAGCTGACGTGTTCTGATGTGGCCATCCACTTGACTTTACCATACAACCTGGCCCTTCACTTATATTTAATATTTAATAAAATTATTTATAATCATGTAGGGGGTTACTTTTTGCATTTTTAAACTCCTGGGACCCACTGATTATGTATACAAAATTTGGTTGAGTTTGGTAAATGGCAAAGATTTTCATTTTTTGAACCTCCCCCCCATTTCGGGCGGTTAGTTTTTGCATTTTTAGACTTCTTGGGTCCCACTGATTATGTATACAAATTTTGGTTTAGTTTGGTAAATGGCCAAGTTTTTTATTTTTTGACCCTCCCCCCCCCCCATTTTGGGAGGTTAGATTTTGCATTTTTAGACTTCTGGGGGTCCACTGATTATGTATACAAAATTTGGTTGAGTTTGCTCAAACGACCTAGATTTTTAATTTTTAACCCCCCCTCGACCCCCTTAATTTTGGGTCGATATGTACCAAAATCTAATCAGCTCTTAATCTCAATGGACCAAAGCTACGTGTGAAATTTGGTTTCGATATTCACACTAGTTTTTGAGCTAGCTCCTCCACAAATTTGTTAACGCACAGACTAAAACTAACAGACATTTTGACAAAACAATTATTATCTCAAAAATATAATTTTTTCGATGTTCACTTATTAGAGCTTTTTTGTAGACCTAAATGCCATGGTTTCGCTCAATTTTTTTAATCGAAATAGTTTCAGCCGTTTTTTAGATATTTTGAAAAAAAGAAGGAAAAAAAACACTTTTTTCATGCACGATTACAATACTTGACCATACCCTGTATGGTAAAGTAAAAATTATTTAACTGTTCTAGAGACGTTTGGATGTACCCCTTCATATATGTAAAGAAAAAATTTAATCCAATTTTAAAAGTATTTTCCTTCATATTCCGTATTGCTATCTTGTGAGTCCAAACTATTGGCCATAATGTTATTTTTTCGGCAGATCTTTTGCCTGTTATTTACAAAATTGGAAAAGACAATAAATATTTCAAGTCTCTAAGATATATATTTTTTTGTTTAATTTATCTGATTGATCTGCTCAGGTTTCCATTCGTCTCAGATCAATCGAGGATATGCGTAGCAATCTCCGAAACATCCGCATTTCTTTAGTAGTGCTTATATACTATTCAACCACCAAACCAAGGCCATTAAAATCTAAAATGTAATTAGCCATTTAAATACATAGAAAAAATCAATCAATCCATGAGGAAAGTCAATTTTTTTTATTTGCTTTTCACTTGCCAATCACTTTCGAATTTAACTAAAACGTTCTCGATTCCCTTGATGATCATGAGAAGATGAAAAGTTATTCAAAAAGCGTTCCTGGCTATCCATCTGTAATATACCTTGCTTTCATGACTCTTATGCAACCATTCATTACAAGTAGTTAAATAATTTTGCAGCTATTATTCCATTAAGTCGATTCTCAACCAACCAATCAACCATCCATCCATCTTTTATACATCTCTTTTCTATTTCTCGGGATAATAAAAAATTAGGCTAGAAATAAAACAATTAATTAGTTAATGAAGAATTGTAAAATGGAGATAGTACGAAAAAAGAGATATAATTAAAAACTGTATTTATTCAGTAGCGATATTTTCAGGACTTGGATATTGACGGGTTTTATGTTGACTTCATGCAATAACAATAATACTAAGTGAGCGATGCTCGGTAACTTCTTCCTTCAAGTTAAAAGCTTTATTTTAATATTATTTTTAATTTAAAATTCTGATAAAAAAGGTCGATTTTTATTTGAGAGCCGTTTTCAAATTAAAAAAAAATACAAAAATATATAATATTCGCCCACTGTACCCCCCACCTCCAGCTCCACCACCGAAACCTCGCCCTACCCCCGGATCCCCACCACTGGACCCCCACCTCCTGCACCTGTTTTGATTCAACCATATGATTCATTTTTATTCATCCAATTGTTAATAAATAAAACCAAAATGTGTTGTTTTTTCAGAAAATTGAGACCTGCTTATGCAGAAATATATTTTTAAATAAATTCTTGATTATTTTTTATTCTATTAAATAAATAAAGTTCTTTATAAAATCAATTATAAAACGTTTATTAATATTTCTAACGTTTATTGAGAACAAAATATGTTAAAATCCACAATCACAATACTTCTTTCAAGGCCTTTAAGAATTAAGGATTAACCCAACCCATTGTCTGTCTGGGTAGAATAGTAAAAGGAAAACCTTTTTTAAAACCCTAAGAATGGAATTTTCTACCTGAGAATAATTAATTTGATTAGGATAAAACCCATCAAAAACAATTTTGTCGAAGATGAGACCGTGACAGATCGAATTGCCAACCCAAAAACCCCCTAACCCGTGAATTTCATCAAAATCGGTAGAGTCGTTTTCAAAATAGGACCAAGATACAAATATATATATAAATAAATATACAATTTTTGCTCGTTTAATAAGAGTAGATAAAAGAGTCAAATGATAGACGTAAATCGTCGTTATTGTGTAAGAAGTTTGAGATGTATAACTCGAAAATTAAAATAAAAATGAAATTTAAATTCTATTTTGAATTATTATTTTTTTAGTAAGAAGAAATTAATAAATGTGTAGCTTGAAAAAGTTTCTACTGTATATTTGAAATTATACATCGTAACTTATTCAAATGAAAACTTTTAATTGGTTGATATATAAAAAAAATAAATAATTATTTATAAAAGTTTAGAAATAAAATTTTACCTATTTTGCTTAAGAAATTGTTTTAATGTATGAAAAATAAATTAAAAATCTTGTGCTTGATATAAATATTTTAAATAATCTTTTTTGAGTTTATTTTTTTTGAAGAAAGATGGGATTTTTTCAAAAATCAACCCAGGTTAGGAAAATAACCATTATAAAATTAAGAAGTGAATTTAATTTTATTTAGGAACGAATCAAAGATTTTAGTAAAAATATTTTTACATTGCATATCAGAGGGCTTCGCCCCCTCGGGAATCGAACCTAAGCGCTAACTAGCCCTCTGATATGCAATGTAAAAATATTTCTACTAAAATCTTTGATTCGTTCCTAAATAAAATTAAATTCACTTCTTAATTTTATAATGGTTATTTACCTAACCTGGGTTGATTTTTGAAAAAATTCCATCTTTCTTCAAAAAAAGAAACTCAAAAAAGATACTTAAATCTTTACATTAATTATTTAAAAAAGGGACCCCACACTGAAAACTTTTTTCAGTTTAGCCGGATTTTTGCTTTCCCCTTCGAGTTAAAAGGATTGAAAAATATATTGCTTTATTTCTTATATATGTTGCATATCGGAGAAAGATTCGTCTTAAGGGTTTGGCTAACTGCCCGGCAAGCTAGTTAGTACTTGGGTTCGATTCCCGAGGGGACGAAGCCATCTGATATCCAATGTAAAAATATTTCTACTAAAATCTTTGATTAGTTCCCAAATAAAATTAAATTCACTTCTTAAATAAATATTTTAATTTAAGTACTTGTAAAAATTATTAACAAAAAACGAAATATATTTGATCACTGACCAAATTATGCTGAGATTTATATCATTAGATAGATAGGTACCTGTGTTTTTTCTTTTTCGATTAGATAGGTAATTGACAGCAGGGTTGAACGCTGGTAATTCTTTACGATTTACAATTAACTAAAAACATTAACATCTTTTGAAATCAATTTTTTTGACTCTATCTTTTTAAACGAAATAAATAAATAAATACATTGAAAAGCTCTCTCACAAGTGATTCAAAAATCTTACTTTTCATATCATTTATTATGTCCCGAATATCTATAAAGGAGCCCGATAAAATTTTAAACTATAATTGGAGGAATAGTAAAGCTTTTTAAGACTCGGTATGCTCCCTGAAATTTTTTGGAAATTCGTATTACTATCTTGAACATTAACTTGATAGAATAATATTGACAATTTTAAAAAGCATTAAATCAGTATTCTTCTCAAGGAAGTGACCTTTTAAAAAAGTATAAAAAAAATGTTAAATGTTTGTTTCTCTTGTTGTTTTTAAGTATTTTCATGTACCTATAGGTATTTATATTGCATGTAATCATCTTTTCATGGTGTGAACTTTTAAGGGGTTTTCCTCGAAAATATAAAGTAATATTTAGTGCAAAGACATTGATTATCTAAAATAAATATAGACTTAAATAATTCACTCATTGACGTAGATAGGTTTTTGTTCTGGGGGTCTGTTGATTTTGTGGTAATTCATAAAATTAGAAATTTCAAAACAATTACTTCAGAAATAAATTGACACGTTCTGGTGTGGCCATCCACTTGACTTTACCATACACCCTGGCCCCTCTCTTATATTTAATAAAATTATTTATAATCATGTAGGGGGGTTAGTTTTTGCAATTTTTGGATTACTGGGGGCCCACTAATTATGTATACAAAATTTGGTTGAGTTTGGTACAAGGGCCAAGATTTTCATTTTTCGACCCCCCCCCCATTTTGAGAGGTTAGTTTTTGTATTTTTAGACATCTAGCGGCCCACTGATTTTGTTTGGTTGAGTTTGCTCAAATGGCCTAGATTTTTATTTTTTGACCCCCCCCCTCCCCAAATTTTGGCCCCAGATAAAAGAATATTTTCGTGATTGCGGTTCATTTTATAGTATATTTCATTTTTCTTCTTTTTTTAGTTTGAAAATATTATATTTTAATTTTTAACCTCCCTCCCCCCTTAATTTTGGGTTGATATGCGCCAAAATCTAATCAGCTCTTAATCTCAATGCCCCAAAAGCACAAGAGAAATTTGGTTTTAATATTCATAGTAGTTTTTGAGCTAGTTGGTTTACAAAAATTTGTTAACTCACAGACTAACAGACATTTTGACAAAATAATTAATATCTCGAAAAATATAATTTTTTCTATGTTCACTTATTAGGACTTTTTTGTAGACCGAAATGCCATGGTTTCGTCCCATTTTTTTAATCAAAATAGTTTCATCCGTTTTTTGAGATATTTCGAAAAAACGAAGCAAAAAAACACTTTTTTTCATGCACGATTACAATACTTAACCATACCCTGTATGATAAAGTAAAAATAACTTTTTCACACAATTATTATCTAAGAGAAAATTTATTAAAATAAAAATGTCTACAAATCCGATCCGGATAATGCGGAGGTCCGGATAAATGAGGGCCGGATAAACGAGCTTTTATTGTACTTCAGAAAAAATTAAAACTAGATACACTCTTTGATTTATTTCTTATAAAATAATAATAATAATTATTATTCTTTGAAATTTTTAATTATTTTATGTGCCTGGTGTTAAAAATATAAATTATTGAACCAACCAATTATTTTACATGAATTAATACATTGTATTTGAGCTTCGACTTCGGAGATTACTTCTCCACCATCGACTGTCCTTGATCATCTTTTTAGTCCTTGTTTTTAATAAGAGGAAAAAACTAATTAAATAAAAAAACCTCTTTTCCGATAATCCATCTAAATTCTCATAAATTATTGAATCTTATTAAAAATAGGTAGGTATTTCGGAGCGTTCTGCAAGAGCTTCCGTTCAATAACTAAAGGCGATATTTCAATAATTTATCATCATCATTTAACTAGTCTAAGAGAATCGTGACCATCACTCAAAAAATAAATATATAGTTGAACCTGTTTTAAATGTAACTCATTTCTCTTGTACTCTTAATTGTGTTTTGGTCCTGGCGAAACATCCACAGGCGTATTTTGCAAGTAATCTTATAATGGTTCACCTTGAAAAGAGTTGAAAGCTAACTGGAATGCACGCATCTTTAAAACGGTTGATTTGTATTTTCAAAGCATTGCTTGAAATCCATTCCTAATACTCCTATTCAATTAAAATAAATCGTGGGGTGCTTCGTGCACATTATTCAACACTCACTTACCGCATATTAATAAAATATTAGCATTTCAATAAAATAATCAATGAATAAAGTTCCAGACTTTATAAGTCCTAGAGCAGGGGTGTCCAACCTTTTGGCTTACACGGGCCGCATTTGAAGGAAAAACAAATGCCTCGGGCGGCATATAAAATTTACTAATACCATTGATAATAATAGTTATTAATGTAGAATAATGATATCCACCATGACAAAGTAGCAGAAATGTCATAGCATAATAATCTTTAAGTTTTTTCCTTCAGGATTCTGTTTTTAAATTATTTACCACTTCAAAAAGTTTTATTTGCTGAAATAATAAATATTTAAAAAAATGGAAATATGAGATGAAGAATGATTTTTAATTATTCAGAAACTTTATCAATAGTTGAACTTAATTTTGCTTTTAGTGAATTTTATTCTCTTTATGAAAATTCATATAGTATTTCTAAAAAGTGAATAATTATTGAAAAGCCAGGAGGAACATTTGTTTATGGGTAGATAATTTTTATAAAATTGATAGCGCTTTTCTTTAGGAGACGGACTGGTATAAATATGCAATCGGATGTTGATGAAGGCAGTCCACGGTGGTTGTAAAAAATAAGACTATAATGGTTTTATTATTTTACATTTATTCGTTAAACCGACGTTTCGGAGATTTATTCTCTCCTTCTTCAGGGTATCATCAATTACTTATTTCTATTCGAGATGAAAAAATTTTATAAGGTTTTTTTTGGCATTGTCAAAGGAGACAGGAAGTAATTATGATTTGAACTACTTTCATTGACTTTTTGTTACCCTGAAGAAGGAGAGAATAAATCTCCGAAACGTCGGTTAAAACGAATAAATGTAAAATAATAAAACCATTATAGTCTTATTTTTTACAACCACCGTGGACTGCCTTCATCAACATCCGATTGCACTTTTATAAAATTTTAATAAAGAGACATTATTAAATATTTTTTCAGTTCAATGTCGGATTGAAGTTTCATATATTTTGAGTTAAAATATTTAAATCTATAGTAAAAATGGTTCAAAATATGCCAAAATTGTGATTATTTTTTCGGAAATCTTGATATATTTTTCACATTCAAAATTGAAAATCTATCCTTTATTCTTCGAAAATTTTTGTGGAGATTTTCCAATTTATTATTTTTTTAGAAAAAAAATAGCAGGTCAAATTGTATCAGATATCTATCTATCTTTTCCAGTAACGTAAAAAACTCAATGTTTTAAGGAAATTTATAATTTTATGTCGGGCCGCATATATACGCAATCTTGTGCTGGAGCCGCGCCGGGTTGAACACCCCTATCCTTGGAGATAAACGGTTTGTTTCATGTTTTAGATTTCTGTTGTTTTTTTTCGCGACCTCAAAAATGCATCTTTATTAATTTATTTCATTCAATTAGATTAGGTATTATATAGGTACATATTATTTTTATAGGGTTGTTTTCCTCAGGAAAATAAAAATCGAATTCTGAAAATGAATTTAAGGTTTAATAAATTATAATATCAATATAGGTACATCAGTCTATTACAAATTATATACAATTTATATACAGATTTAATACAGTTGAATAATACCTGAAAATGAATTCAAGAATCGATTTTTCAGGTCCTTTGTTCTATTGATATTAATTAGATTAATTGATTATATTCAAGTATAATTATTTAATGTAATTATGAATATTCTCAGAGTGTCGGGCGGCTGTCCTGAAGTATGCTGGTTCGAGACTGAGTCTCGGCAGATATTTGCAGTCGCCTCCTCTTGGAAAGCAATGGCAAACTACTAAGAGTATAATTTTCTAGTCAACCTCTCCAAACTAGCCGTTCGGAACCGGCGTTAAAAAATAGGTCCAGTATATCTGTGTAAAAACAGCTAAACACACTCAGCACAGGTATATGTGGAGAGGAGCCGAAACGTCTGAAAGACCTGATATGGCACTTAAAAGAAGAAGAATTATTCATTTTTCTAATTTTATTCTAAACACACCTTTATAATCTTATTAATAGATCTGACAGAGGTTTGTGTATTCAATACTAATAAAGAAGAGGTTTATATAGAATTGATTAGCTGAGCTTGAACTATTGAAGTGTTTCCCAAGTGACCTTAGATAGAATAGCAATTATGATTTGAAGAAGAATAGAGTATATACAATATACAGTAACGAATGCCAAGGAGAATGTGAAAGATTTTATCTGTATATAATTAACGTTTTTACTATATTTATCTTTTTGAATGAATGAACTTGATTTTCACTGTTTGGAAAGCTATGTGAACGAAATTGTTTAAATTGTTATAAGTTCTTATAAGAATTAGAAAATTTTTATAGATATAATCATCGAGTCGGATGGGAAATTAATTAGAAAGCATGCTCTAGAATGGATTTTTTATTTCGTTTAACCAACAGCGACAATTATCATTTATTTAATTAATCGTAAACATTGTAAATAAGTATATTCAAAACACCTCTCTATTAGCCACAGCACTCAAAGCTAGAATTATTTTTTCATAAGCCTCGGGGCATAATCACAATGGGGCCTCGTCTAAAGAAAATTACATTTTGAATTAGAGAATAAAAAAATATTTTTATTTTAGACAAAAGGACCGGTCAAGAGGCTACTGCAAAGCGAATTTCTAAAGAGTTAACTAGCCAGCCGAGTTACTAAGTTTAACCAATGCTTAATGTCTATGAAGATGAAATTTTATTCGTGTAATCTTTTTTACTTTATCCAATGCGAAGCATGGGAGAAAGTATTGGAATCGCTCTCGCGGCAACCGCGACTTCAAAGGGTCCTCAGGTAAAGACTACGGAACCCATAGACTCAATTAAGGTCACAAATTGAAGTATTCAATGAGATTGAATTTTAGCACGTGACGGTTTTGCCAAAAATTACCTGGAATCTCGTCGAGAGGCCAAAAAGTGCCATTTTTTGGAAGTGCGTGGGGATGGATGGATGGATGGATGTGTGTGTGTGTGTTATCGTTTTTTTCGTCCACGATTTTTTCAACACCGTTGCACCGATTGAAATGAAATTGAAAACCTACCATTAGTTTAACAAAATGAAGCGCTGATTAGTTTTTGGTACATATCGGCCAGCAAACATTAGTACTTTATTTCAGTACTTTTTTAGTTTTTTCTAAATATCTTGAAAATGACTTAACCAATTTTGATGAAATTTAATATCCTAATTAAGTACCTTGGGGACCACAAAAAAGGTTAAATAAAGTTTTTAGTAAAATTATATTTTAAAGTACTTTACTCAAGAACATATGAATATTTCAAATGAATTTGGATAAAGTTTAGCAACGATCCGTTGCAGTATATATTTTATTTTCTCAGCTGATGAAAAAATAATTTTCCAGCTTTTGATTCTCTTTTTAGAGAGCTAAAAGTAAAACGAGTCAGTGCAAATTGAAGAAGAATAATTATTATCTTATTTAGTTACAACTAAACTACGAAATATTAACATGAAATTACTTTTTTAAGTCGGTGCCAAACAAACTATACCTATAAGCGAGCGTACCAACCAAACGTACTAAGTAAGATCCGTCGAGTGCGATTCATAAAAGGTATCTGTTTGGCACCGACTTCAAAAAGTTATTTCATGTTAATATTTCGTAGTTTAGTTGTAACTAATTAAGATAATAATTATTTTATACCTTTTAGTGTATTTTATTTGTTGCATTTAATTTTTGAAGTCGGTTTTATTTTTTCTTAAAAATTTTTATTTTTCTCTTTTTAGTGATGTTATTAATAGTGATCATATCATCAGAACTTGACCAAATTAATATGACACCATCCCCAAGACACCCCCTTTCCAATAAAAAAAGAATCATCGAAATCGGTTCATAAACAAAGAATTTAGTCCTGAACATACCTAACAAAAAAGGTCTAATACCTATATAAAAAAAATGGGACCAATCGGAAGGTAGACTGGACCCAATGCAAATTTTTCTTTCAAAATCGGTTCACAATTGCCGGAGATATGAGGTAACATAGGCACAGAAAAAAAAAAAAAAAAAAAAAAAAATTCAGTCGAATCCTCCTTTTTTGAAATCGGTTAAAAAATCAAAACTGTTTCAAGACTCAGTCAGAATGCTCTTTAGTACATTAGAAATTGTTGATGATAAGAACATTTTTAATCCAGAGAGCGGGCAGTACATTGAAGGGACGAGGGTCAATTATTTCCCCCATTCACTCAAACCGGACGGTCCTTTCTTCATCCTTTATAATAAGAATTTTACCACATAGCTGATATAAAATGGATGCAGTAATTAATGAAAATTATTAATAAATGCATTTTTCTCACTCTTTTAATATTAAATTTCACACTGATTTTTCAATTAAAATATTTGTATATATAATAATTGTAAAAGGAATAAGCATGGAATTGGACAAAAATTAAAAACACAGAGATTTTATTGAATGGCCAGACGTTTCGTCAATTTATTTTGACTTCCTCAGTGCCTCACTCTTTGTCAAAAAACAATTCTCCTATTCGATGATGGGCCACTGAGAAGTCAAAATAAATTGACGAAACGTCTGAGCCATTTAATAAAAACTGTGTTTTTAATTTTTGTCCAATTCCCTACTATTCCTGTTACAAATTTATTATGGTCGCGAATGATACAACTTTGTATATTATAATTCGTTAGTTCACTTTCGAAAATATTAAAACTGAATTTATAAAACTTTAATTAAATAAACAATATATTTTGAATTAAATTGAAAGTTTCTTTTTGCCGACAGTAGCAGAATTTGCATAAATTGAAGAAGACAATAAAAGAATGTGTCTTCTGCTAGAAAAATAAATTCGTTATAAATAAATCAAAAAATTTATTTTCCCAGCAGAAAACAGACTCTTTTATTGCCTCCTTTAATATATTTTGAGATATAACTACCCAACTCTAATGTGGTCGAATTTTATAACAAAAAACAGTTTGCAAATATATATAGGACTTTGGTGATTTAACACGAATATTTTGAAGTTTCGGACCTCACCAATTATATATCCATTTGTATGAAGAAAATTCCTTCATTAGTCCTATCTATCTGAATATTTGGTTAATAGTTACAATAATTTCTTACCAAAATAAATTTAGTAGTTTTCGTAAAAAAACAAATAGACTAATAAAAATTATATTAATTTGAGTGAAAAGTAAATTCCAAAGAAAAAATAACTTACTCTACTTCGTGAAGGGGGTGGGGGGACACAAACATTATTTGCCCCTCCCTGAAACATCCCTATGTATCTCTGAGAGGGTTGAACTGGAGTCGAGATATATCTTTTCTAAGTCAGCTTTAAGGGATTGAAAGTGGCCCCAAAAAAGGGAATTTTAATCAGGAAAAGGAAAATAAAAAAAATAAATAAATACCAGAACGTATACACTACGAAGTCTTAAAAGGTCAAGTCAAGAAAATTAGATGTTAATCTGGAAATTTTTAACTTTAAACTGATGTTCTTTTTCATGCTTTCATGATTTTTCTTAGCTAATTTAACAAAATAAAATAACTGGAAAGATTAAACTAAATAAAATAAGAAAAAAAATCTCATTTTTTTTTTAATTCACTGAATATAGTAGATAATATTGGCCAATAATTCTTAATAGAAGTAGAGAGTTTTATAGTAAATGTGAAAGTACAAGATATGCTCGGATGAAAATAAATCAAAACCAAACAAAAAATTGATGCCGTAATTAGATGGGTAATGATTTTGTTTTCCAATTGCATTACTATGCAAACATGGTTTCTTTGTAGTATTTTTCTTATTTCAATTATTTTTGTATGCTCCTCTTATATATATACCTATATGGCTGATTCTGAAAAAAAATCGAAATTGATGTCCTTATTGATTCCTGCGAAATGAGATCCTAAGTTTTCAAAACAAAGAATTTTTATGAAACTACATCCCTAGGCGTACCAAATTATAAAACATATTTATCTTTTTTATCATAAATAAAAAATATATGTTCAAGTAATACTCATAAAATCATTCCCTCACTGTCCCAATCGCCAAATTCACATAGATTCAAAGATCTAATTCGAAAAGTTTCTTATAACTGTCTTATTATTTATTCATATATAATAGTACTGGCTGTACATAAATGTGTATTTAGTTTAAACACGACAAACGGAAAAGTCAAATTTTTTTTAAATTCGTCCTTAAAAAACGAATCATTCCCTCACCCTTGTGTAAAATTAGAATTAAAACATAATTTCAAATTATATAGTGAACGCTTCCTTATTGTTTTTAGAAGTTAGCAATATTGATATTCTAAAAATATACCAGACTCGGTTATGAGTGATAAGATTTAGTGTTAAAACTATTAAAAATAAAAAAATTCAAAGTTTACATTTTGGATCGTCATTCCCTCACTCCGTGTTTTAAAAAGTTAAGCGTATATTTATGTATCATTTACCATATATTTGTGGGTGTTTCTAATATTAATAAAGTATCGTACATTCACATAGGAAATTATAAGGTTATTTTTTTCACTTTTGTGCAATAATGTTTCGATTTCTCATTCCCTCATCATCATTCCTCACCTCCATCATGCAAATTGTTGGTGTTGTTGTTCTAAGCGACAGTCCAGTAAACCTGTACAAGAATAAGTTTATGTTCGATGTTTTCTCTCACAATTTATCATATTTTTTTACGGGTATTACATATTTTTCTTGGAACTATTCAGAACCCAGAACTATATGGACCCCCCCTTTAAACTCAAAAAAGTTGAGGACCAGTTTTAGACAATTAGTCCATGTACTGTCAAATTAACAAAAGAAATTCCATAATAATTTAAAAAAAATTTCCATCAAATTATCAAAGTCATTTTTCGATTTTTTTGAGAATATATTTTTTCTCAGAGATGAAGGATAAAGTACATATTTAATTTGATACTTAAAAATTTAATATTAAAACAAATCACAGTGAGAATATTATTATAATCAAACTGTCATGATAATAACTAAATTTGTTTGTAAATCTTTTTTATTAAGGAAATTACAGAACATGTTGTTGTCTTTTTAGACTGTTATGTCACTTATTCTTCTATTTCTTTATTAATTAAAAAATATGCCTATTATTCTTTATTTTGAAAACTTTTGAAAGGTGTTTAGTTTAAAAAAATTAAATTATATAACAAAGCTCTAATGAAAAATAAATGGAAGGAACCATTTCCTGTGAATAATGAATTCTGTGTGGTTCTTCAAAAAGTGTATTAGACGGATCACACATTAAATAAGAATAAGAGAAAAAAATTGAAAACTTTTTTAAGACCTATACGATTTTTGAATATTTTAGTGATTTGGCAATTATTATCAACAAGGCAGGGAACCAAGCGGCCACTTCATCTCCTAAATACAGGATACTGTCCTGGTTTAGTGTATATAGATATAATCTCGGATATAATATAATAAATTTTATTTTTGTATTTTTTTTGTTATCAATTAATATCTTATATAATAATATAATTTAAAATTAATTAATTGTAAATTGGTGTTATTATCGTTCATGTTGAATATTTTTCTTTGTGGCTGGTTATTGGGTACTTGGACTTGAAATAAAATTAGAAGTTAAATTTTCAAAATGTTGCTACGTTTTTCTGCTTCCTCAGGCAATTTTTAAACTTAACCTTCTCGTAATAAGTAATATATAGTTCATTACACCATATGATGATCACAATTAAAACAATTGTCACAGCAAAACAATTGTATTTATTAATATTGTTATCTGTATCAGTTGAGCCTTGTATACGATTGTGTTTTTTAAAAAATAGTAAAAAAGGAAAGGTTGTCATTGTTTCGCTGTGACAATTGTTTTAATTGTAATCGACATATGGTGTAATGAACTATATATTACTTTTTTGAGGGAGAATGGTGTAGGTTCTTGGTGAAACATATATTAAATAAAGTTAAGAAAATTTTTGAAATTTTTTTAGAACCTTTTTAAAATTTTAAATATAAAATACTAGGTAGGTTTCACATAAATAAAAGATCAGATGCTTGTTTAGCACGACTCTATATATATATATATATATTTCGGGGTATAAACCCATCTTAGGGAGTTCACTAAGTTCCACAGTGTCCTTGTAAACTCCTGAAGATGTTAAACAAGCATCTGATCTTTTATTTATGTTAAACCTACCTAGTATTTTAAATTTTAAAAAGTTTCTAAAAAAAATTTCAAAAATTTTCTTTACTTTATACTTATTTCCAGGAGGTTAAGTTTAAAAATTGACTGAGAAAGCAGAAAAATATACTTCGAAACGTAGAAACATTTTGAAAATTTTATTTCAAGTCCAAGTACAAAATAAACACCCACAAAGATTAATTGTAAAGTTCGAGTGTTTTAAAAATTTTATTTTATGAAAAAAAAATAGAAGTAATTGTTTCACTTTCATGTGTGTCGAAGGAAAAAAGGGTAACATACATACACACATACATGCCCATGACTAAATAGAAACAATCGCTCTTTTTGAGCCCTGGGCGAGACCCCATCTAATTTTTTACTAAATCGTCAATTCTTAAAATACAACCTGAATTAATACTACAATTTGTGATTTTGGTTTCAGTAGTCTAAAAGATTTTCGATTTTGATTTTCTTTCAACAAACTTAAATACTAATTATTTATTTTAAATACCTGTTAACGATAAAAATCACTTCAAAATAACTAAAAAAAAAACTCAATACCAAAAAGTGGTTTTAATAATGGTTAATAGCGAATAAAATTTTTTTCGAAATTTTCAAAAATCGAAAAAAAAATAGTAAATATCACAGGACCACTATCAACCAGGTCTTAAAATTTGTAGAATGAATAGAAGTTTAAAATAAAAAATTATCAAAAAAATCGAATAGTACTTATATACAGTTTCAAAAACAAGATTAAAATTTTCAAACTCAAAAATCGCATATAAAAACAGTTTAAATAATTTTTTGGTATTTTTTCCTAAAAAGTATGTTAAAAAACAAAAATTTCAAAAAAAAAAATTTCGTTATGAGCGAAAAACCAAAATTCGATATCTTTTAAACCGGTGATCAAAAAAATTTCAAAATTTACCAGGAAGTTTTTTGATGAATACTAAAAAATGTCAAAAAATGAAGGAAATAAAAATTAAAATTTTTTCAAACCGTCCGATTTGGCGATGGAATTCCCCATATAATATTCACTTTACTCATGCTATGTTATGGAAAAGTAAAAATAAGAACCTATTCAAGAGAACAATTCATCATTGAAAAATTCTTTAAAAATCAATTTTAAATATTCTCAATATCCCAACTTATAAATATATTAATATTTGAAATTTCACGTAATGCTTTTACATTTACATCAATGATTAATTTTTTATAAGAAAAAAACTTTTTAGCAAACTAAATGGAAATCAAATTTTGGGTGTGCTAGCAATCCACAGGACGGGCGTCAACCGTTAATTCAATCCGATAAAATCAATTCATGGGCTGACAAATATTTCTAGTTTCCAAAGCAATTAAATCCTTTGCGAGTTGAAGCTCAGAAGGGGAAAAAATAAATCACTTCACCACAACCGATTATCAAATTTTACATTAAATTGTTTAATGAGAAATACCACGCGTATCCGGCAGGGGATTCATCCGTTCTACGCTATATATATTTTCAATTCGATGGTATAATTAATCTATATATATATAATTAAGGTTTTGTCTGTACATTGCTCCAAATCACGCCAAATTTTGGTTGCACACGTTTCAAGCAAAGTTATGAACGAAAACACCCTCAACAAAATTCCTGTCTGTATGTCTGTATGTTTCCGTCGTTTCCGAAAAGTTTCTCATGATTCAGGTAAAAACGGCTGAAGGGATTATTATGAAATTTCATATTTACATCAGATGTCTTCGAACTTACGTTTTCAGCTATATAACGTTTTGATATTTTGACCCCAGAAGGGGGTTTGGGGGGGGGGGGGCGCACGAATGAAAATTATCAAATAACTCCTAAACTATTAACTCTAAGGCAAATTTTATTATGAACAAAGTTGTAGGTGATGTGATTTCTGACAACTTTTGTTTAAAAAAATCACCCAAAAAAAAGGGGGGGGGGGTCAAAATATGAAAATTCTTGCTCTTTGATGGTTGGGCGAGGGTGCATGGTGCGGGGGGTGGGAGGTGATGGGGGGCGGTATGAGGGGGTCCAGGGGGCGTGCCCCCTGACTAGCAAGAGGGCCGCCTCACAGCTAGTCATAAATAAAAAAATTAATAAAGGGGTCAAATACGATTTAGATTAATTTACCGAAATTCTCACATTTAATAAAAAAATAAATTGTATTAAAAATTAATAAATTCTTATGTAATTTTAATTTTAGAAACATTTTAAGTGAGCGAATATCAATTAATACGTAGTATTATTCAAAAACTACTACTATCAGCGAAATACAAATTTAATTTAATAATTATTATTAAAGCAATATCGAAAAAAAACATTTAACAATCTCTCTGAAGTATTTAATTAAATATATTGTATCTATTATACTCTGAGAAAAAAATGTCTTCAAATGAATTTGACCCATGGGCATTTAATACGGTGCTGTAACTGGTGAGACAGGGGCACCCGTTCAGATTCTAACCTGTAAAGTTCCTAAGATAAAAAAGAGCATAATAAAAATGGTAAAAAATTCAAATGTTGAATACTATATTATCAAATTAATATTCTTATTAAAAAATATAGGGGTCAAAATTTAACACCTAGCACAGGACATTCAAAGGCTTGTTACGGTACTGCTTTATGTACTAGTCTTAATCTTCCACGATTACGCTACAATCACTTAACATTTTAATAAAGATAGAGATTTAAGTCGCTAAATCGTTTTTGGAAAAGTAACAAAAATTATTATAATTCTCAAAATGAATGAGATATCAAAATAGTTGTTACATTTCGCTCAAGTGTGGACGTATTTATAGAATTTTTTCATTATTTTTAATTTCTGGGGTTTGAAAAACTGATTTTCTAAAATTATTTTTATTTATAAGTCTAACTAGATTTTGTTACTCAAGAACGAAAGCTTGTATTTCTAAAGCAAAGACTGGTTAAATTTTGGGCTTTCTATCCTCAGAAATCCAAGCTAAAAAATGAAGGAAATGTAATCGTGATGTTGGAAGCTTTTGAAGGTTAGTCTATGGGCTATAATTTGCCATAAAAGTTATATTTAAACTGCATCTTTGCGGAGCGATTTGGCGTCGGGGCGGGCTCAGTCAGGGTCGAGGCCATCACACTCTCGTAGAAGGGAGTGTGGTGGCATAAAGCGGTGGGGTCCCTCATCGCCCTGGGTATATCCCAAAAAACAATAAACAATTTGACATATAGGGCGATGAGGGGATCTCTCCTTAATTTTTACACTTTCAGCAGAAGAACATATAGAGCGGGTGGCGTATGATTATTAATTGTAAATACACCTACCAAATGAAGACATTTTAAAGGTACACCAATAAAAAAACCAATGTTTTTTTAATATTTATTTATTATTTAAATCAATATAATATGAAAAGATGTTTAATGAGAAATGTAAGCCTGCTTAACTGATCCCAGGTGAACAAAATTTGGAGAAATAGTTGATAAGGCTGCTCTCATAATTCTCAGTTATGTGTAGGTGCATTATCTTAACACAACTTGACATTTTCCCCGGCATACCAACTAATGACCACGGTACACCAGTGTGCCGCGGCACACACTTTGCGGAACACTGATATAGAGTATCCAGTAAACTCAAACTTTATTTCAATTTTTGTTTTGTGAAACATCACTAATTCCAATCATCCCTTAGTGATTAGTTAAGTAATTTATGTATATAAAGATGAAAGCAGAACTACTCGACAATTTCTGGAAATGCTACTGAAAAACAATTTTTACATAAATTATTGTTCCAATATTAAAAAAATTATTATTTAATTTAATAATAGTCCCGCTACTACAGAACAGCAAATATAAAAAATGAAAGAATTCAAAATAATGAAATCCCTAACTTCATAAGACATTAGGCCTTGATTTGAATTCTGAGATCGATATCTCTGGTGTTTAAGTGTATAGAGAGTTTAACGCGCTGGTCACGCAAAGATCCCCGTCTATACTTATGTCTATAATACAATTTTACCTTCTTCTCTAATTTAAAAATTATAATGTTTTGATATTATCTAACACTCTACAGAATGTTCCAAAAAGAGCGACAAGCCGGTCTTTGGGGGTTTATAAAAGAAACGAAAACAAACAATTTTAGATAAGCTATGTTTACAAATGAGTCGTCAAATTAAATTTTTAATACGTCTTTCCAGGTTCGTGAACATAAGAAATTAGTTTTAAAATTGTTTATGTTCAAAGTACATAATGATTTTAATTTAAAGACAAAGATTTGGATTTTCCAGGAATATTTAATAGACTTTGCGAATCTATAAACCGACTACGTAATCTATGTTTTGAAGTAAATGGTCAATATTTAGAGTAACTGCTGTAAATTCAAATAACTTACCCCGAGGTTTGAACAGCGATTGGAATTAGGTGTACACGTCTTTGGAATTATTTGGAATTATTTTTAGATAATTCCCATTTATCTATTGTCTTCTACTTGGAAATGAAAGTGGAAATAGGTGTACATGATATTAGGTCGCGGTTCACCCCTCAACCTAACCTATTGCTTGACGCCATGGACATTGGTCAAATAACAAAAATTACTTATTTTGGTGTCCTCTAATGGGAAATTATTGATTTTAATTTTATTTGAAGTAAGTAGGAGTATATTCTATATATAAAAAAAGGCAAAGGGTGGAAACTGTTTTTTAAAGTCCAGGAATAAAGAGATCCAGTCAAGGTTGAATTTCTTATCATTTTGATGCTTAATTATTGTGTAAATATTTTGAAAACAAAAATCATTGATATGCTCAGTGATTAGGTATATTTATATTTATTGTGTGCAAATATAATTTAGCTTTCCTTTTGATAATGGACTTTCATAATTGCCTGATAATTTAACTACAAGTTAATTTTATTGGAACATTTCAATTCAATTACAAATAAATTGGAGGAGAAAGTGAAAACTGATTAACTACTTTTTTCTTTCAGCAAATCTTAGCCATTTTTTTTTCTTTGAAAGGTGCAGTTTATTACTAGGAATACTTGTACCAAACTTTTTCTCATTCACTGCAACAATTCCTCATATTTTTCAAAACATTTTTGTTCATCAGTATTTTTCAAAGGAAGTTTAGGCAATAGAACAAATTTTTCTTGTCGAACTCCGTTCTTGATCAGGAATTCGAGTTTTTTTGGATGTATGAATCCAGACACACAGTTACAGATAACTATTATGCTCGAAAATGATTTTTTTTCTACGTCATGTCTAAAACGATAAGTAGAAAATAAACCGAGATCCGGTTCGTTATAACTTCCAAAATACTTGATCTATCAAATTCGTTTTAAAATTGAAAGTTTCTATTTGCCGAGAGTAGCAGAATTTTTATAAATTTAAGGAAACAATAAAAGAGTGTGTCTTCTGCTAGAAAAATAATTTTTTTAATTTATTTATAACGAGTCTATCATATAGTTTAGAGGGCTTTGTCCCCTTCATCAGATGTGTGACAAAATGGGGTTCTCTCTGACTGTCATTTTGAAGTAAATATATATATTTTTTTTAATAGCTTATTTCTTAATAAAGTGATTTTAGAGGGGTACTAAAAAAAAATTATTTTCATCTCCACAGAAATTTGACCATCCCGAAAATAATCATTTAGTTTAATTTTTGATTTCGGGGAAAACCCTATAAATTGCAACTTTGTATCTTATTTAATCCACGAGCTACAAAATGCTCTGACAGAAGGACGGACAAACAATAAAAGGCTCCCGTTTTACCTTTGAACGGAACACAAAAAAATTAAAACAATTAACCCGAAGGTTTGAGTATCTTTTTTTGAAAATAAGATGTAATTTTTTCAAAAATACAACTCACTAAATTGAAAGTTTTTGCCGAGAGTAGCAGAATTTTTATATATTGAAGGAGACAATAAAAGAGTGTGTCTTCTGCTGGAATTATAAATTTTATTTATTTATAACGAGACTATAGTTTCGTTATAAATAAATAAAATTTATAATTCCAGCAGAAGACACACTATAGTCTAGTTATAAATAAATAAAATTTATAATTCCAGCAGAAGACACACTCTTTTATTGTCTCCTTCAATACAACTCACGGTAATATATTGCATGTCAGAGTGTGTTTCTATCTCGAAGGTCGAACTAACGTGCCCGGCAAGCATGTTAGTACTCGGGTTCAACTCCTGAGGGGTCGAAGCCCTCTGATATGCAATGTAAAATTATTCTATTAAAACCTTAGATTAGAGACCTTAAATATAAATTCTTATCTTGACAAAAAATTAAAATTTTTCCAGTGAGTTCATCATTTAAGACCAACAGGCAGGCTTTTTTTTCTGTCGAGTGTACCAAGTAATAAATTATTATTAGTATGCTGGATTATTCAAATTCATTCAATTTGAAAGGATATATTTTATAGTTTACGAATACATGAGGAATAAGTTATATATCAACCAAAAGACAAACTGTCCAAGATTTCTCTCTCACCTTATAAGTACTCGAGGTAACTTCCCATAATTATATGATCCATCTCGAGACATTATTCGAATTGCAGGCAGCATGTCCTTTGTGTGTTCAGTGACGAAGCACCTTTGTATTTAAGTGGCAGACGTAACCTTCAGATAAAAAATCTACAACAATCGGATACGACAGCAAAATTATGTTTTCTGTGCCTCCATTTCCCGGTCAAAGGTTTTATGGCTTTCGCGTCATAAGGTGAAAGACACAACTTGGACAGTTATTTATTTATTTATTTTCATTTAAATCACAAAAGCCATTTAAAAAAAAACTTATTAGATATTTTTGATTGTGTGTCAGAAGAGCTGCCGACTCCTCAGGAGCCGAATTGACAAAAACGTTAAACGGCCAAACCTCATCTGGCATAATACTTGAACTGCTTAGGACCGGTTTTGTGACGGTTTGTTAAAACTTTGTTAAGTTGGCAAACGGTCAAACGTTAGTATTTACCAAGTGCCCGGACGGATGGTCAATCAGATGAAAGTGCGTGTCATCTGATTGGCCATCCTGCCGGGCAATTGGTGAATACTAACGTTTGACCGTTTGTCAACTTAAAAAGTGTTACCAAATCGTCATAAAACCGGCCCTTAGTATTTATTTTTGGCTCTGCAATTGTTTCTAAGGTAATCAACATTAGAACTGGCCTCCTACGTCCTAATCTTTAATATATATAATAGATTAGGCCAGATTAATTTGTAACAACGCTGACGTAATGCTGCCGACAGGGAGCGCCGTCGGTATATTTGCGGCAAATTTGAAATATAATCGTAATTTGGACTCGAATTTTGAAATGAAACACTCCAATCTGATTTTAAATTAAGAAACATTAAATATATTGATAATTATTCCTCCTCCCCGCCCCCCTCACCACTCAAAAATTAAATATTCAATTTGCTTTTCTTTGCGCACAGAAGAAGAAATTAATCACATCTTATTTGATTTATATTTTATATATTATTTGTTTATTTTTTAATAATTTGCCACTTTTTTATAATTTTTTAAAAATCTAAATTTCTTTATTTTTATTTTTTTGATTTTTACAAAATTGAACGACTTAAGACACGCATGGCCGAGTTTCTCATGGCAATACTGGAGCAGCCTGTCATACAAACAACACCTGATCTCTTTTAAATATTTGTAGCCTTATATCGATTATCGATCCCAAATTTAAAAAAAATGATATAATATAATTCTCCTCCTCACACGATCTCACTTATTTAAATAAATCTACATATTTCCACACAAAAAATATCACAATGCTGTAGATTATAGAAATAAGAAATACTCCCAGATTTATATCTAGATCCTCATTTCTGTAGCTGTGTCAGGACGAAAATGAGGCGAAACTTTTAAGAGAGTATGTATTTTCGGGAGTTTGCAGGTATACATTTGGAGGGTGGTTTTTTAAGAGGAATAACATTTTTGGACCGAGACGCCGCCCGCATGGGCACCAGCCCGGAGGGCCGAGCTTAGAAGGGCGTGCCGAAGGCACGCACGAAAAGCTCGTGTTTAATATTTTAATATTTCATAAAAAGGCATCTTTTAATACAAATCGCTAATGATTCTTTAAGGATCTGCCCAGTCCAGCTAATATTTCAGTTTGATGTAACTTTGGTTCCTTACTTTATACTTACTATGCTTGTGGCACCAAATCGTCACGGGCCTTTTTCATTCAAAGATCTAAATATCTTTATCGTTAATTTCCTCACCCAACTGATTCAAATATTCAGTGGGAAACCAATTTTTTTCAAAATTCGAAAATCTCGCTCTTTAGGGTTCTTCACAAAAGGAAAACAAGACCCTATAGTGTCAAAGTTGATACCATGTCTGTATGTCAGAGTATTATAATTCTTAAACTAATTAAAATACTAATTTTAATTTTACAAGTTGTTTCTCCCTCAAATCAAAAATCGTATTAATTAGGCTACTTTTTTCCAAAGAAATCGTGTTTAGTAAATATTATTAATATTTTAAGACAATGTGAAATAAGATGGTCATGATTTTCAAAAATATTTATATTTAATTCAACTCTCAATTTGAAACCTTATTAAACTAATTTCTGGTTGTTTTTTTAGAAAAAAATCGTATTTATTGAATGTATTTTGATGAGGCAGTCCAAGGTTCAAAAAGGAGAGAAAATTATATCTATGGTATCTTTTTATTCAAAGCCGACGTTTCAGAGGTTTCTTTTCTCCTTTTTCGGGGTTTTGAAAGTATTAACCGTTGTATTGTATTTCGGCTTTGAATAAAAAGATAGATAAAATTGTATCTTTTTTGAACCTTAGACTCCCTCATCCAATTCATTTGTCCCCCTACCTGGTGTAATGGTCAGCATAACTGGCTGGCAACTCGGAGGTCTCGGGTTCGATTCCCGGCTATACCCAGACATTTTTTTTGTAAGTATAGGGTCTGGTAATAAAAAAAATTAAGTGGGAGATAAATTTAACCTAATTTATCGCGCCGAGAATTTACCACTGCTCGAGGCCCCTAAAAACTTAGTAAAATTGGACTATACATTTCTGAGATTTGGCTCGTGATCCCGGCTTCTTTTCCTTCTACTCTGTTATTTTCACGATGGAGGGGCCAGCCCATACATGGACCTTCTAGTGTATCTCCTTCTCACATCAATATCATTAAAAAAAAAAAAAATTACCAGTCCCTCTCCAAAAACTTCAATCTTGTCGTATTCATTTCTTAAATTAATGCAAACGAAATCTCTGTATTCAATTAACGATAAGAGTAGTACATACGCGATCATACACCATAAATATTTTAATTCTTGAATTGTTTCATGAATCATCGTTTATATGCATAAATGAATTAATTTTTCACATTTTTAATATGCTTATACTTCTTATTCCCCACTATTTGATATGCTCGAAAAATTTTCATTTAATTAATTAAATATATCTTTATATGTCTTTAAGTTGGATAACAGTCACTTTTTGAATAAAGGTGATAGTGGGACTTTTATAGAATTGGAATGGCAATTTTCCATAAAGATATTTGACTTTCCGGAATCGCAGTAGAAACAGAAAGAAGCTGGCTAATATTACATAAATACCATCCTCATCATCGTCACAGTCCTTATACGGGTGAATAATCAGAAAAATTAAGGCTAATAGATTTCGTTAATAAATATAAAAATAAAATGTTTTAAATTTTATGCAACGCTTTAGATAAATAAATAATATATATTGTGTTCAGGGAAATGATTATACTTGAACATTACCTGGTCTATTGGGTTATGAAATTTATGGAAGTTATAATCAATGTGTCATAAAAAATATCTTTTATTTACGATTCTCGCTATTAATCAAGAATTAGAATCGATAATTATGAAAAAATGATTTTTATTGTTTTTACTTTCACTTATAATAAATTTAACGTAAGTATAACATCCTTTCTTTCAGTTTGAGATCTTCTTTCTCCAAGGTTATAATATTTCCTTTCACTTTGTCATTCTAGGTGAAATAACCTAAATAAATAAAAATCGAATTTAGAAAAAAAATACAGATTCTGGTTCTCTGAGTCTGAAAATACATTGGTCAGTGCTTGTGCGGGTGTTGAGCAATGAATTTTAAAACTTAAGCTAAATTTCGGCTAGAAAGACTACATCAAACTTTCGGCTGTCCAAATTTTATGTGTGATCAAAAATATATTTTTTTTATCAGAAATAAGTAAGAGATATCTCTCTAAATATCTCTTTAAGTAAAATTAAGTTTATTTTTTTAATTTATTACAAATTAAACTTACGGTGTGAATTTTACTATATTTAATAGTATATTGTATATAAATCAGATTTTAATCAACACTAAATTATTGTCAACTCATTCAAAATAACAAACAATAAATATATCAAATTGAATTCTAAAATTTTCATAGGAAAGTTTTTAGGTAATTTTCGTACCTGTTGGCGTTTAGAAACAGCTTAACTTAAAATTACAAAATAATTCCAAAAATTCACTAATTCTCCCTCCTTATCAACTACAAATAAAAACAAATTTGATATTTTAAGTATTTTGGGATTCATTTGGCACGAAACTATTTATTGGTGGGGGTCCAATCCGCACTTGGCCGGCTTATTTTTTTAAATCAAAGAAATAATTTTTTCATAACTAAATGTTCTGAAATGCAAAACAATAGGTGTAGACTGTAATCACTCTTATTTGCAGAAAGTCAATATTTTATATCAAATAGATAATCAATTTATTTATTATATTCATAGGATTTTACTACGTTTTTATTAAAGACAAAAACAATATCATCAGTTAACCTAAAATCGTAGTGGGTGTTCATTAGGGTGGTCCGTATTTTGGGAATTTTCAAATTTTTACGCTGACAGAGGCTCAAATAGTTCAAAATAAATAAAAAAAAATATCTCCCAAGTTTCAAGTCTCTATCTCAATTTTAACCTGTGCTACAAAGCGATCCAAGTTTCCCATCTAAATAACAAGGGGTTTTTGGCATTGAACGATCAATTTTTTATTACGGCCAAAGTAATGGTTCATAAAATTTGAAACTCTGTAGACATTATTCTTATAATAGTAGCTATCCCTCAGAATTTTTACGGATTTTTAGCTATTATAACTTTGGAGTCTATAACTAACCCTAAGATATAGCAGTATTTCATCTAACTTTAACTCCAAAATTATAATAGTTAAAAATCTGTACGAATTCTGAAGGATAGCTACTATTTTAAGGATAATATCTACTCTGTATCAAATCTTTTGAACCATTACTTTGGCCAGAATAAAAAATAGATAGTTCAATGCCAAAAACCCCATGTTATTTAGATGGGAAACTTGGTTCACTATACGGCAATGGTTAAAATTGAGATAAAGACTTAAAACTTGGGGGATTTTTTTTTTATTTATTTCGGAACATATAAGCCTCTGTCAAAGTAAAAATTCGAAAATACCCAAAATAAGGTCCACCCTAGTGCTCATTCTTGAGAACGATCGCAGAATAAGTCTCGATCGAAACGTCGTAGTTGTATTGTATTATTTGTTCTCGTTCAATAAATAATTATAATTAATTATGTGTGATTTCACTAAAAATTCAAATTTTAAAAACAACATCCATTAGGTATATCAATGTTTACATTTTTTTTAATTATAGGTATATCTAAATTTTACTTGTTTTAAGTATATGAGAAACAATATATTTTAATACGCTATAAATTTATTAAATCAGAACGTTTTATAAGGTCCTTATGATGGTCTTACTTTTTTTAATGGATGATGTTCTTGTTTAATAAATGTGAACAAAAAGTGCCAACATTTGATAAGGCTTTTGGAATGTAAGACAGTTTGCTATATTTAATGGTATATTGTATATAAATTAGATTTTAATCAACACTAGATTATTGTCAACTCATTCAAAATAAAAAACAATACATATATCAACTTGAATTCTAGTTTTAATAGGAAAGTTATATCCTTTATTTTTAAAGAATTTACTAATGAATATGATACATGGCCACTTTATGAGGTTAAGTACATCTAATTATCTTGTCATGTTTAGGTACTCCTTTAACTTAGTAGTAAGTAACCCTTCAGGCTAAGTTGGCGTTAAACACAGAAGATGATTTATGTTTAAAGAGCAAATTCAAGGTCAAGGCTAAGAGGAAAGGAAGATGCATCGATGAAGGATGTCCCGAAATTTTGAAATTTGAATTTTTTAAGAACAAAAAGCTAAAACTTAATTTAATAAGTTCTAGTATGATCACTGAAAATGTTGGTTATTTTACAATTATTGAGCCACGATATATTAGAGTTGGAATATTAAAACTTGATACACGGTGTTGAGTTTATTAATACATACAAGTGTGCCAAATTTCAGCTCCTTAATTTAAGAGTTCCCGATTAATAATTCAATTTTTTTCTGAATTTCTGCATTTTTTCATTTCAAAATTTTGAAATACGAAAGCTCAAAATCCAATCAGTTCTTTCTTTTTTTAAAATTCGAACCCTAAAGAAAGTAAAGGACCGCAAAATGATTTTCAAGATCTCTCAAACCAGAAAATATATGGCGCGATACTTATAATTTTAGCTTAGAAAAATTGAACCATTTAAATACAATAAAACTTATTTGAGTGTTTTAATCTATTTCCTCTTGAAAAAGAGATTTAGTCATTTTGGGGTAAATTTTTGATGTTTTTAAAGTGCGCTCATTCTTATGGTTTTTTAAGTGTTAGCATTCAATTTTGGTATGGTATTACAATTCGACCTTTGGACCAAACTCAACTAAATTTGGTATACATAAACTGTGGGTTCCCAAGGGAACTAAAAATGCAAAATCGGACAACTACCAAATAGGGAGGGTCAAATAATGAAAACTCTATGCCTTTTTGGATCAAAAATTCAAACAAATTTTGTATACCTAATCTATGGGCCCCTATGGAAGTAGAAATCCAAAATCTGACCACTACCAAATAGGGAGGGCCAAAAAATAAAAATTTTAGTCCTTTGGTCCAAACTCAACCAAATTTTGTATAGTTATATAATCTTCGCAATATTTTTACTCAACTTTTGGTATTATTTTAGTCAGTTTTTCTAAACTAGGTCATTTAAAAAATGAATAGCATTGAAATATTATATCAAATAAAATAAAATTAACGAACCAATGAAACAATTGGAAATGATGTTTTAAAAATATTTCTATAGGTCTTATTCAATTTGAACAAAGAGAATCAAATTTCTTGTTTCCCCATTTAATTAAAAATAAAATTGTGACGTTTTTCTATTGCTTTGAAACAATCTCTAGTTGATTCACAAAACTATCTTGTTTTTGACATGTGGTAACCATGAACTCATTGCAAAATGTACATTCACACAAACGTAGATCATTAAAATTAAGGATTTGGCGAAATGGATTTTATATAAATCTAAGTTTTCAAGGTTAATAAGAAAAATAAGTTATTCGCTTTTTTTTATAAATTATGAAAGATTATTGATTCGAGAAAATTGCGAATTTTCTAATATTTTTTAAGCACATTTCATAATTTAAATACTTGAGAAAATTTGCAAAAAAAATAAACCACAAAAGTTAAGTAATTGAATCTTATTAACTATTTTAATTTACTCAAGCCAGCTTGGCGCCACGAAAGAGAAACTTGGTTGGCTGGTTGGCTCCTTTGCTAAGATTCAAGTAGATATGTTATAAATAAAATCATAAAGATTAAAAATTGGTCCTCAATAAGGGGCGAATTTTCATTACAGAATAAACTACGGTTGATTTTTTGAATGAAATTTAGTTTATTTTACATAATTAAATTTTGTAATTGAAGTCCCCTTTTTAAGGATACAAGAAGAAGTCTCACCGGGATGATATAACACTTATGGGCCAGGATTCCCCATATGCCGTGAAAATCAGGAAATGAAAAGAATTTAAGGCCTGGGTCGGAGCTTAAGGTACCTATGAATGTGTATCTAGAACCTTTGAAAGTCGAGGAAAAGAAGGTGTCAGAAAACGAGGTCCAGTCTCTAGGAGTCATATCGATAAAGGAACTGACCAATGTGTTAGTTCAATTCATATACAATTTGAGAGTAGCCGGATTTCCTATTAGTTTCATTGGTCTCCTCTGAATTACATATACAGAGTGGCAAGAGAATGCGTGGAGCCCCTCTTCACAGATACAAGCCATATTCGAGACAGGGGTGAATTTGAGCTTGTTTAGGGTAAGAAGTTGCAGGGGCATCTGGACGTAAAAAAAAGCCTCAGGGGAGCACATTTTTTTAAGAGTAGTACCTTATTTAAATACCAGCTGCGAAGCCCGCCTTCGTCGGGTCTCTTAATAGCCTCCTCTAATCCTAGCCATCCCACTGACCCATATTCTTCCCCCTAGAGTCTAGGGGTCGGCAACCTTTTGAGACGGAAAAGTCAAAAGTTACAATTTACAAAATTTCCCAGGTTTTAAAGAGCCACTAACATATTTAATTCAATATTATGGTATTTGGTTAGGATTAGATACATATAAATTTGATTTTGGATTTAAAATAAAGCCGCATCTTCACATTGAAATAGCCGCAAGTGGCTCGCGAGCCACGGGTTGCCGACCCCTGCCCTAGACCCTCCTCCGATCATCATTCACCCCGCCAACCTTATACATGTCCTCTGGACTCTCTCCTCTTCCTCTAACTCTCATCATCCTCCGAACCCCACGAATCCAGGTGGAGGATTAAAATTTATAGACCTCCACGCATTTTGGTTGGTTGGGTTGACCACCAAGCCTTTTGTGTGTAAGGTCCTGAAATAAAAAATTTCTCATTTGGGTTCCAGGGTTAAATTTTGAAAAAATCTCACATTTCATAAAAGTAAAATATTATACAATATTAGAAGAATCTATTTATTCAAACAAAATAAACAAGACATAAACAATACTAAAGAGAAACAGAGCATTTGCATATGTACATATTTCAGACAAGTGGATATCTAATAATTATATAAAGATGTAAAAGTTTAGTCTGAGTAGTGAGATTTATTTTATACTAAGTTCTTTTCTCCCTCCCCATTTCGGTTTCCATACTCTTTAAATAATAGTTTGTTTGTTTATTTTGGGTTTTCAGGGATTGAAATTTTTTAAAAAATACTCTTATCGCATATTTTAGGCCCAGAAAGTCTGAATAAATTCAAAACTTTGCTATAACCTCTCAAGCTCAAATCCAACTTAAATGTTAAATATTATAATATTTACTTATTTTAAGCGGAGTAGTAATCCAGAAATATATTATGTTTTTAAGTTATTTTCCTATGAAAGAGTGATTATCCTCCGAATGTGAGTGACCTATAGTGCTCAGGATGTAAATATATAATCTCGAAAATGGGGAAGTTTGTAATTATTTGAGTATTACTGTAAATAAGATAAGCTCTCCAGAAATAGAACAATTTCCATATTTTCTAGTTTCTATAAATGAGAGACATTAATTGAAGATGTGTCTAAAATTCCCCTAGATTATTAATGTGAGAATTAATGTTTTAGAAATCAGAAGAAAATGAGAGCATTATTTATAATGACCTTCAGAAAGAACTCTCATTTGAAACTTTAGAAAAAATAACACTTGAACTCAGTACTCTCTAATTTTAATAATGAAATAGGTATTTTACTATATTTTTCCAGGAGAAAACGTTTTGAAGTTTTACGATTTTTTGTCATTTCAAGGCAAATAAGATAAAAATAATAGATCATTGAAAAGTACATAGTATTTTATAGTTAGAAATTTTAAAAGTCAAATAGAATTATTGATTAATTTTAAGATATTAGACCTAAACTTATGAACACTCCTAAGAAAGTTTGAAACTACATGTTGCTCTTTAAAGAACAAGAAACTTTAAAAAGTGATATATCATATTAACTGAATGGAGAATTTAGACTAATTTTTAACCGACTTCAAAAAAGGAGGAGGTTCTCTATTCGACTGAATTTTTTTTTTTTTTTTTGTGCCTCATATCTCCGCCAATTGTGAACCGATTTTGAAAAAAAAATTTGCATTGGGTTCAGTCTACCTTCCGATTGGTCCCATTTTTTTCATAGGTATTAGACCTTTTTTGTTAGGTTTGTTCAGGCCTAACTTCTTTGTTTATTAACCGATTTCGATGATTCTTGTTTTATTGAAAAGGGGGTATCTTAAGGATGGTGCCATATTAATTTGGTCAAGTTCTGATGATCACTATTAATAACATCACTAAAAAGAGAAAAATAAAAATAATTTTTAAGAAAAAAATAAAACCGACTTCAAAAAATTAAATGCAACAAATAAAATACATTAAAAGGTATAAAATAATTATTATCTTATTTAGTTACAACTAAACGACGAAATATTAACATGAAATTACTTTTTGAAGTCGGTGCCAAACATATACATTTTATGAATCGCACTCGACGGATCTTACTTAGTACGCTCACTTATATAGTTTATTTGGCACCGACTTCAAAAAGGGATTTCATGTTAATATTTCGTAGTTTAGTTGTAACTAAATAAGATAATAATTATTTTATACCTCTTAGTATATTTTATTTGTTGCATTTAATTTTTTTGAAGTCGGTTTTATTTTTTCTTAAAAATTATTTTTTAATTATAAGTAGTATTTCACTGTCAAATTGATTAAGAATCAAAGTAACGTTTTCGCCAAATCATTTATCCCTATGACCTTTAGAGTTGGAACTCGCTTCCTGACAGTCTTTTCCGATTAACGACAAACCTTCAGCTGTTTATGGCCCCTCATTTAAAAAATTTTGACCCCAGCCCATCCTATAGAATATATGGTAATCTTTTCACGATGGAGGGGCCAATCACATGCTTTTAGGTGTTGTACCTTCTTGGAGTAACTCTAACTTAAATCTTTGTGGAACGTAACCTCGGAGTTATACAATTACCTACTTCTCTGTTTCTAGACACATGGACTTAGACACGCAGAAAAACAGAAAAAAATGTATTGGAATTTTATTTCATTTCAAATATTTCTAAACAAGAATAAGTAAAAAAAATATTGAAAATTTTTTATAAAAACACTATTCAGATAACCCTGCCAGTTTCGTGCGTAAAACCAATAACTAAACATATGTATATAATACTTAAATCTCATTCTCATATAACTTGTTAACAAATAAATTTCATTTTTTCTTTATCAGTCATGCGAAAAGTTAATTATTATTATTTTAATTGATTGAGAATTTCGAAAAAATGATTTATTCTTCTCTTAACATTATTTATTATAGTTTATTTTAAAATAATCAAGTGCTAATGAATCAAACGACTAATTAATTATGTTGTTAAGTTCAATATCATATTAATTAAAAGTTGTGCACAATTTAAATATATTTACCGTATTGTGACCTGGAGTGAAAGAAAGAGTAAGAGTAGCTTCCACGGATTAACGGGACAATCACACGAGACGGAAACTTCCTGAGACCTCCCAGGGCTCATCAAATGAACACTTCAATGCTTTCCTTTCCGTTCGACGTTAACACGGCATTTCAATTAGAGGCATTAAATGACTCGAAAAATTGACTCAAATATTAAACCAAATCATTTCAGTTTTAATATTGCAAATTAACAAAAAATATTAAAATTAAACCTAGACTGGCCATCGCAATACTTCACATTACTATATTCTATAGAAATGTGATAGTAAAAATAATTTTTAAGAAAAAATAAAACCGACTTCAAAAAATTAAATGCAACAAATAAAATACATTAAAAGGTATAAAATAATTATTATCTTATTTAGTTACAACTAAACGACGAAATATTAATATGAAATTACTTTTTGAAGTCGGTGCCAAACATATACATTTTATGAATCGCACTCGACGGATCTTACTTAGCACGTTTGGCGGTACGCTCGCTTATAGGTATAGTTTGTTTGGCACCGACTTCAAAAAGTAATTTCATGTTAATATTTCGTCGTTTAGTTGTAACTAAATAAGATAATAATTATTTTATACCTTTTAGTGTATTTTATTTGTTGCATTTAATTTTTTGAAGTCGGTTTTATTTTTTTCTTAAAAATTATTTTTATTTTTCTCATTTTAGTGATGTTATTAATAGTAACCATATCATCAGAAATTGACCAAATTAATATGGCACCATCCCTAAGATACCCCCTTTCCAATAAAAAAAGAATCATCGAAATCGGTCCATAAACAAAGAAGTTAGGCCTGAACAAACCTAACAAAAAAGGTCTAATACCAATGAAAAAACGGGACCAATCGGAAGCTAGACTGAACCTGATGCAAAAAAAATTCAAAATCGGTTCACAATTGGTGGAGATATGAGGTAACATAGACACAAAAAAAAATCAGTCGAATAGAGAACCTCCTCCTTTTTTGAAGTCGGTTAAAAATACTAAAAAGCGTTTTCATTAAGGTAGTTGTTTGTCCATATGGGTTTTCTTAGGATTTTTTTGAAATTTAGATAGATTATTATTTAAATACTTTTGCATCGATTGGTGGCAAAACGAAATTTATGAACAATATAGTTCCAAAGATATTAAATTCCAAAGATAGAGTTTTTCAGACTCTTATACATTGCATTATACAGGATATCGAAAAGTTTACATATGCTACATATTTAATTATAATTAAGAAACTCTTCTTACCATTGTCATAAAAAACTAAACCAACATTAAACTATAACAAATACATTTTTTAACAAAATTTTAATTTATAGTTACAACACAGTTTCTGAGATAATAATGAATAAATAATGAAAAATTTACACTAAAAGCAACCTGGCAACAACGCATATATTTAACCTAAAAAATGGATTAACTTTAGTACTTTTTTGACGTTTTTTCGGTTCAGACATTGTCGCAACAGCTTTTAATCGTTTATTAAGAACTTTTTATTTAATAAATCGACCTTTATAATGTATTTTAACTGTCATTTCTATGATAAAAAATATTCAAGCTCGGACAACGTTCCCAGATTTGTCAAACGAGCACCGGATTGGCTAGTAGTGGTACATAAACAGCAAAAAGTTTTGGGCTTATGAATTATGAATCCTTATTGTTTGTTCTACCTAGATACTTACTCTAGCATTAACTTTTTGCTAGTATTGTCGCTAAACAACTACCTTAAACACGATACTTGTCCCCAATAACCTAGTAAATTTTATTTTTATATAATATTTTATAAAAAATAATGAATAATTACTAATAAATTAATAAACATTAAAATAAGATAATAACATTTTTTTAATCATAAATATTTGCATTTATCTATTCAAATTAATAACTTTCCAAAAAAAGTAAACAGAAATGTAAGTCCAAATATTGACCTATATTATTTTCTCCGACGTAGTAGATAGATAGATATTTTTGTGACGCTTTATAAATATTTAACAATGATAAACCAAAACCACAAGAAAGAATGAATTGACATTTTTTTAATATTTTTTTTCTATTTTTATTTTATTTATTTTTAACTCATTAATTTTAATGAGATTTTACAGACAAGCCCCGAAGGGTGAAGATGCTCATCAGCTCTCTATCTCAAAAAAATAATGTAGCTTACACTATATGGTATATTTAAATAAAAATCCACAAAAAATATATTTAGTTTAGTTTTAAAAATATGCTTTATTATTTTTATTAATACCAAGTAGAAAATCTTCTTACAGGGTGCTGGACAGTTGTTCCTTATTTATTCATATTAGAATATTTTGTGGTACAAATTTGGAGGCCTTCGGGGACACTCTTGATTCTAAGTAAAAATCAAGTGAACACTAATGTAATTTTAGTATTTTATTGAGTATGCAGTTATTTATTTTTAATAAAATAATAGAGGTAACTAAAATTACTAATAAATTTAATTCTAATTATATTTATATAGTGAGAGAAATTTACTCCTACCTTCATACAAGAACATAGATATATTATTATTAGATATATTTTCGGGAGTTTACAGGTATACATTTGGAGTGTGGTTTTTTAAGAGGAATAAAATTTTTGGACCGAGACGCCGCCCGCCAAGGTAACTTTGCGTTCTTGAGTTATCATTTATGGGTAAAATAAATACTAGAGCAGCCCGGTGGTCTTGCCTACCTCCCAGGAGTAGCGAGTGATTTAATTTTATTAACCGTAAGTATTGTTTATTTTTATTTTTTATTTCAAGGGTTTGAGGGCACGTCAACAAATAAGGCCATTTGCGTCTAGAAACTTTTTATTGAGCGTTAGGTAAATAAATATTTAAAAAAAATATCTTAATATTTAATTATTACAATAGAAGTCGTAATATAAATGCAATAAATATCATGGTATAATATCAAAGAACTGGAAGAATAATAATAAAAAGGAAAGAATTAAAGAAATTAAGAAAATATAATTGTAATAGAGTTAAATTTATTTAGTCATTCTGTATCCATCTTTTTATTAAGACTTCGCACAGTCATGGTCTTTTCGATTTCTTATATAGGTAGGTATATATTTTAATATCAATTTAATGCTCTTATTTCGTGGCCAAAATTTCTAAGATTTTTGAGAAAATTGTTGAGATTTTATGATAACGGAATCAAGTATCGCAGAAAAAAAGTAGTTGTGAAAGTGGTAGTTTGCAAAATTTAGTTTTTTTTTTATTATTATTATTTTGCTTAACGATTCGTATTTCGAATAAAGTTTTTTTACTTTATTTTGTTTTGTATTTTAATTAATTTCGGCCACTGCAATGTCGTTTTGTGCCCAGTTAGTATGTTTGGATAAATGACCCCGATTATAATTAGTTAATTCTGTAAACCGTAGGTGGGACTTAAACTCAAGCCCCCACCAATGAAATCAGCGATGCTACATCTTAGACTGATCAGGTCCCAAATTCACATTTTATATGATGATTTTTTATAAGACATAAATTTTATAATATTTTAACTAAATATTCATAAAATTAGGTAAAGTATATTTGGTTAATTTATGGTGTTTGACACCATTTTATAGTTTTTGGAAGGTCGAGGAATCAAACACCGTTCTTCATGTGTGACCCAAACAGGGAACCAGTCAACCGCTCCTAGGTGTCTTATGATGAGGATATAGTATTTCATTTTTATTTAATTATTTCTTTATTATTTTTTATTGTACTAAAGCTGTCAGGTTCTTACTTATTTCAATACTCAAGCCAGGAAAATATTTTTTGTCATAACCATATAGGGTAGAATTACATAGAGGTCTTGTCTTAAGGAGGTTCGGGACTGTTTATCATTTTTATAAGAAAATTCTAAATTTTTACCATCGAATCATTGATGTATTAAATATTTATTCACGAAATTTGAAGTTGATCGTCTGTCCCATTACCGAGAAATAAATTATTGAAAATTGTCCTTTTAACATGGAAGTAAATGGACAGAGCTTTTAAAAGGGCTATAACTTCTATACAAATTATACCATTTTCAACAAATTTAAACAGATCAACTTTTATGAATCGAATGATACATTTTTCAATAGATTTGACAGTCTAGTTAATTAGTTATTCATAAATGTAAAAAATAAAAAGTTATTTGCATCCAACAGAATATAACAAAAACACTAGTTTAGGATTCCAACTCAATTTCTTGAAATCCTTTTTGTGTTAAATAAATATTTTTATAATGAGAAGAAATTTATCTCAATATTCTTTTTATTAATATTATCAAAACAAAGATTTTTATTCGAAATTAACCTCATTATTAACAATTTTTTTTATTAAAAAATTTAGTAGGCAGACGTTGTCACTCTGCAGAGATACAAAAGATTTTTTCGTAGATCAACCAGATATATAAGCTGTTCCGAACTCCATTAAAGGAAGGAATTTCATTAAAAATTTTAGGAATAACCCAAAGAATTTGTTAATTGATGAATGAGGTCTGGTTGGTTCGATTGGTTAAAGCATCAAATATTTTCTGAAGACCTGGGTTTAATTTGTTGACCAAATCTGAATATTTAAGTGTATTTTTCATTAATCCTAAAAGTCAAGACTTTTAAGTTATTCCACCCCATGGCTATTACTTGAGAAAAAAAAATGTTCTTCTGCCTTGGGTGTTGGAATTAATGAAAGGTGTAGAGTAGAGCAATGTGAAATTATATAATTTGTTAATAAATATAATTGAGGTTTTGTAAATCAGAATTTTCTGATTGATTGTTTTCTTTGAATGACATTGATAGAGACCAAGATTTGTGATTACGTAAAATACTTTTATTTATGTGAGATTGTCTGTGAGTGGAATTTGCAAATAAAATAAAACGTTTTGTTTTGATAGTGAAGAAAAAAGATGTCCTTTAGAAATCGAAAGAGAATGTGCAAATAAAAAGTTAATAAAAAATTAATTGAAAAATTATTATAATATATTTATATAATATTGAATACCTAATTCAATCTTTAAAGAATAAAATTTAGATTCAATTATTTGAAATATATGATATTTAATTTCGCATATATGGGTCTAGTTCTATGACTAAACAAGTACAAAAATCTATTCTTTTAAAATAATCAGGATTATCGATCAGTCTTTAGAGTTTATCTACGTCTTGCAAAAACAAAATGCAAAAAATTTAATCAAGTGTGTATTTGAGAAAATGAAGAAATCCTAAAAACATTTAAATTAAAGTTATATTTTCAGATATAAAAATTTATACTCTAGAAAGAACATACTCCCTCTGTCCGAAAATATGGTATACATTTGAAAGAAAATCTTAGTTTATCTCGAGTTTCCAAAGCAACTGGCAATACTCATTATATTGTTATTGTTCACATTGGTAACTAAATATCTTAACATATTTGACAGGCGTTGATTTTGAGTTAACCAGGGAATTTGAAGACCAAAGTTTAGTATTTTTAAGAAAAATAAAATAATCACCGCTGTAATTTCAAAATGGAAAATTTTAACTCAAATAACGTCAATTTACAAAGAGGAGATGCTAAATTGAAGCAATTGACTTATGAACAACGTTATGGTATCTTGCAACAGCCAACAGCTATTACAGTATTTGAAGAACAAAGAAAAATTAGAACACGGTGGTATTAATAAAAATTGATGGAATGTGTTCAAGATGCATTTAATAAACTAGAGAGAAATATCTACTCTTGATAAAGTTTTTATAACATTACAAACACGTATGGAATCAATTATGTTGAAAGGAGGGGAAATCCCTCATATAGGTAAAAAAGATAAAACTTCATCGTGAAGGTCGATTAGCTGAAAAGTAGGTATACAGGGTATTTCAGGAGGAATAGTAAATATTTTAGGAGGTGGTAGTATAGACGAATTACAATAACAAAATGCCATATAACATGTGTACAGAGATACAGCTGAGTTCAATGCATTTTCGTTTCGTGTATTGGTACACCGGCTGCTATTGGCGTATTTATCGAATGTCAGCAGTAGGGAGTGTTGATGTTCCAGTTGTGAAGTTGTGCTTTAGTTTTTGAAGTTTTCATTGTGATTTGTTGGCCAAGTCTACTGTACCGGGTGATTCAATAAGGGTGACGAGGTATCGTATCTCAGGAAGTAATAATCGTAGAAGTTTGGGAAAAAATCCTTCAGAGGAAATCGACCAAGAAAAATTTCTGGAAATATTTTTTAAGTTCATACGTCCACCGCTAGGTGGCTAAATAGCTTCGATCGTATAAAAAATGCAATTTTCTAGAAAATTTTCCAATATAAGTTTAGAAATGAATACTCTCACGTTAATGCCACCATAATTGTCCATCTTTTTGATAAATGACTTTTAAAATAAAGGCGGGAGGGGATGTTAATCTTTTATGGACTCTAGTGTCTATAACTTAAGTTTGACTTAACGGAATTTTGTTAACAAGGTCTGGTTCAAGAAAAGAAGGTTTGGTGAATAAAATAAAAAACCATCCATGCCATTCTAGTTCTTGCCGCCCTCGCTAAGGGGCGTGTTTTATAAAGTTAATCGTTTTTTAATTTTCCTCCGAAATCCTAAATGGAACCGTATAATTATTTTATTAGATTCAGAAAGTAGATCAAATTTGCAACAAAATATGTTCAAACCGCATGTCGATATCTTCTTTCGTTTAATAGTTATTGCTTAAAGAATATTTTATTAACGAATTTATTAAAGAAACTAAATAGGTAATTGAGTTTTCAATTTTTTTCAAGTTTCATAGTCAAGCATGCCATGGACAAATAAAAAACAGTTTAAAACTTTGTTCTTATTTTCATTTAATCACAACAATAATGATAATAACTCTTTTTTCCTAATGCTTTTCTGTGTCGCCTGTGAGTAGGTATTAAATTTCAAAAATGTCTAATTTCTTAGAAGGCCGTGAAAGACTTGGTTGACAGTTTCTATGGAAACGCCGATTTTTCACAAATAGATGTTAATGTTGTAATTGTTATTTTATTGTTTGTTATGTTATATCATTATTGTTGTGATTAGATGAAAATAAGAACAAAGTTTTGAACTGTTTTTTTATTTGTCCATGGCATGCTTGACTACGAAACTTAAAAAAAAAATTGAAAACTCAATTACCTATTTTGTTTCTTTAATAAATTCGTTAATAAAATATTCTTTAAGCAATAACTGTTAAACGAATGAAGATATAGACATGCGCTTTGAACATATTTTGTTGCAAATTTGATCTACTTTCTGAATCTAATAAAATAATTATACGGTTCCATTTAAGATTTCGGAGCAAAATTAATAAAACGATTAACTTTATAAAACACACCCCTTAACTAGGGCGGCAAGAACTAGAATGGCATGGATGGTTTTTTTATTTTATTCATCAAACCTTCCTTTCTTGAACAAGACCCTGTTAACAAATTTCCGTTAAGTCAAACTTAAGTTATAGACACTACAGTCCATAAAAGTTTAGCATCCTCCCGCCTTTATTTTACGTCCTACAATAAAAAGTCATCTATCAAAAAGATGGACTATTATCGACGGCATTAACGTGAGAGTATTCATTTCTAAACTTATATTGGAAAATTTTCGAGAAAATTGCATTTTTTTATACGATCAAAGCTATTTAGCCACCTAGCGGTGGACGTATGAACTTAAAAAATATTTCCAGCAATTTTTCTTGGCCGATTTCCGTGAAGGATTTTTTCCCAAACTCATACGATTATTAGTTCCTGAGATACGGCACCTCGTCACCCTTATTGAATCACCCGGTACTGTAGCGTTTAAACATGGCGCGCGTATTTATTTACACATGCTGAGTATGCCAATATTGGGTTACATACGAACAGCTGTATCTCTGTAGTCAATAAAAATTGGACACATGTTATATGACATTTTTATTGGAATTCGTCTATACTACCACCTCCTAAAACATTTACTATTCCTCCTGAAACACCATGTATATGTTCTGAAGAAGTGTTCAACAAGGCGCAAAATCTCGCTTTAACTAAATTTGGATTACACTAAAATTATTTGTATTTAGTTATTTGTGATAATAAAATGAATTTAATATTTTTTCTATATTTAATTTTAGTTTTATTTGATTTTTTCGCAAATGTATACGATATTCTCAGACAAAAAAATTTTAAATGTATACCATATTGTCGGACGGAGGGAGTATTATTTTTGATAAATTGGGAACTGACATGGAGGCGTTGCTTAAAAAACATGTCGGAAAGTAGCTTACACTTTTAAATGTTCAACCCGTGTGATAGTAGGCTAAATTAATAAAATTAATTATGCTGATTGGCATAAAGCTCGAAGATTCCGAATAACGCTTTAAATTTATCAACTTTTTCCAAATTACCAAAAAAAATTTCTACTAACACTGAACGATCACCAGCCTTTGGAAAGTTATGGAAAACCAAGTTTAAATTTTTATTAGCTTTACTCTGAGAACAATCTCTAACTGCACAACATATTCTATTTTTTGACTTGTTACTTTCTGTAAATACTCAAACTTCCATTTTTATGTTTTATTTTTAGATAATTTGTTATAAAAAATGTTTTGCTAATATAAACAGCATGTATTTACTCGACAGTTGTAAGCTATTAATAGTTTGTTTTTTTACCACCAGACTGCGTGACTCAATTTGTCAATTCCCAATACTGAAAATTAAGAAAAATATATGTGAGCCTCATCCACTTAAGCTCACGGGGAAGTGAAATTTATTTACCCGTTATATAAAAATAACATCTACGTGCTAATTTAATAATTTTATTAAATTTTATTTGACATGAACTATTAATGGGTTTTAAAATAATAATTTAAATTTCCTAATTTTAATAAATTTTATTTGTCATGAACTACATTAGTGGGTTTTAAAAAAATTATTTCCGCTCTTTCGAGTAATTTCCGCTTTATTGTAACAAAAAAAATCAAACAGATACGTCGCTAAAGTTTCTCTAGTAGCACAATGTTTCAAACTATATAGTAACTATATAGTGCCTATATAGATTCTCGAAACATCTCAAAATGACTCTAAATCTCAAAGCTCAGAAACGGGGCCCACGCTTGACACAGAAGATAAAATTAATCATGAACAAAATGGTGTGAATTCAATACTAGGGCCACTTGGAAAGCAGGCCAAGCCTCTCGGGTATACCGAGTAAGACTTGAATTTAATTATTAAATACTAAAATAAAAATTATTTGATTTTTTAAAAATTGAATTAATGATCAAATATTTTTATCAGAAAAGAGGTTCTCATTTAATAAATATTTAGAGCCTAAAAATGCAACCAGCAATACAGCAATAGTGCCTATATAGATTCTCGAAATCTATATAGTTACTATATAGTTTGAAACATTGTGCTACTAGGGTTCACTTCAAAAATCCTGAGTTTTTGAAAGAATAAAAAAAATTCTATAAACATCTAAGATAAAAAGATAGGCAGATTGTTGTGATATATCGAGCCGAAAACTAACTTAAATTTACTGTTTTTTGAGTTTGTTATCGTAATAATCAACAGACATACTATAGAAACAAACATACTAATGGATGGAAATGTTCTTATTGGAGGGAGGAATCCTCAAAACCTGTATTACATATGAATACTCGTATTTTTGATACCATTCTAATTATTACTTCACTTCTTTAATATCAAAGAATGTAAAAGTGTACAAATGTGTATTCAAAAGGTGTTAATTAAAGTTTAAATATGTAAAAAGTGAATATTTATTCTTGTTTCTAAACTTGATTTAAATAATATAATATTTATTATTTTAATAAAATTTTAGTGAGTATCAAGATTATTGAAAAATAATAATACAATTTTAATTTTTTAATATCTTAAAAGGATGCCGAGGAAATTTGCTTACCAAAAGGCTCTATAATTTTTTCATCTGTCATTCAAACTAATTATTTTATGGCAACAAATATAATTGTCAATCACTTAAAAAACTCAGCCAAAACCATTTAAACTACGTTTAAATAAGAAGCTCTTAATCATCCTCATTTATAATAATTAAAGGAGATAATAAAAGAGTGTCTCTTCTGCTGGAAAATAAATTTTTTAATTTATTTATAACGAGTCTATAATTTCGAGGGCTTTGCCCCTTCAACAGATCTATTACAATTGATACACAAGAATTGATATGTGAATCATAATCAATTATAAGAGACATCAATTCTTGTGTATCATTTGTAATAGATTGATGAAGGGGCAAAGCCCTCAAAACTATACTCTCGTTATAAATAAATTAAAAAATTTATTTTTCCATCAGAAGTCAGATTCTTATATTATCAGCTTTAATTTATAAAAATTCTGCTACTCTCGGCAAAAAGAAAATTTCAATTTAATTATAATAATATTTATATACAGGGTGTTTCAAAAATACTTTTACAAACTTCGGGTATGAGTTCCTTACACCAAAAGAAGGAAAAAAGTTCATATAAACATATATCCCATAATTCTTTGTTTTCTCGTTAGGATCTGTTCAACACATTTTGGTACACTCATAACTCGTCAACACACAAAACTCATAACAAATGATCGAATCATTAATAAACGACGAGAAAACATATATTCATATGTTCATATGAAATACACGATTTTCAAGATTCAACACCCCTCCGCGCTTAAACTGGATACTAATCGAACAAACGCATTCTCCAATTCATTTATCCCTATGACATCTAGAGACTGGAACTCTCTTCCCCGACAGTCTTTCCAGTAAATTATAACCTTCAATCTTTCAAGACCAGCATCCACAGATACGTTCGACTCCTACCCAATCCCTAAATCTCTTCTTATCTTCACGATACAAGGGTCCACCGAGGACTACAGAGGTTGTACCTTCTTGGTGGAACTTCTTCTTGTATCAATATCATTATAAAAAAAAACTTATTTCCTTCTACCTTCTTTTGGTGTACGGAACCCATGCCCGAAGTTTGTAAAAGTATTTTTGAAACACCCTGCATATTATTAGTAAGGACCCCTCGATATGGGAGTCCGGCTCGCACTTGTCTGGCTTATTAATTTATCTTAATTAGCTAGAGAAACTGCTTTTAAAGTAAATTTAATTATTTTACATCATTTGTTTTATTTTTTTCCCAGAGATATTTATAGGTAAAGTATCAAACTGTAGAATGTTGTTTGTATACAAATAAGTAATAAATAGATACGGGTATCTTCACTTGAATGACAAGGTGAAAAAATAAAATAAATTAGCTATATAATTAAACGTCAATTAGTCAAGATTTATTTTTGCATCTTAGAAACAAATAAGAGGAACTTTACAATTTATTATTTGAGGCAGGCACGTACTGAAAAAAAAATTAATATATAGGTATTTTATTATTAAAATAAAACTTATATTGAATAAAATGCTAAGATATATTTTTATTTCATTTTTGTGTTTAGAGTATATTAAGTGTCAACTATAATAGATGATTTCGGGTGGGAGAGAGGATCTACTCTGGATATGCCCTGATTCATGAAATGTGACTTTAATTGACTGAAAGATGTAGAATTAAAGGGAAACAAAAACCAATCACTAGAAATCATAAGAATAATTGTGCTTGAAAATGACTTGGTTCAATTTAACTCTACTTCGTATTTTGCCGGAAAAAGGGGATGAAAGTTGAATAATTAAATATTTGATATTTCACAGAAGTATATCTTAGGCATGGGCGTAGTTGGGGAGGGGCAAGGGGCAATTCCCCCCTTTAAAAATTCATTGCCTCCCTAGAAATATCGAAAATCCATTACTACCTCTAGCATCACTTAGTATTTCACATCCAAAATTTATGAATTCTTATAAAAAGTTAGTTGATTTTTCTAGAGGGGGACAATGAATTTTGTATGGGAGCACTGCACCACTTGCCCCCCCTACTACAATAAACTATTGGTTATCTGTGAGACCATTTGGAGAAAAATAAGAAAAAAAATAGAATATTTTAATAAATAAAAAAATATATTTATCTTTTAATAACTTTTTTTTCTATTTTATAACATTTTATTCACCCATGATAGCGAATTAAGTTTCGTATTGTATATGAACAGTTTTAAAATTGCACTTACATTACAAGTTGACTCTGGGAGAGTCTCTAGTGAACTGATTCTCTTGGTTCAATGAAATTTTTTTGCAGCAACTGAAGAAGGGTTAGTTTTCAAATATTTAGTGGCCCAACATAAAAATCTGTAATGTGTTATTAAAGAAATATATTATAATAAATATAAGTGAACTTTTGGGAATCATCCCAAAAGATTTCGAAAAAAACAAAATAGTCACACTTCCCAAAAGACAGGCGCGGATAAATGTGAAAATTTCAGGACCATTAGCCTAACCTCACATGCCTCCAAAATCCTAACCAAAATAATCCAAAGAAGAATAGAACAAAGAGTTGAAGAAAATCTGGGGGAAGACCAGTTCGGCTTTAGAAGAAACAGAGGCACCCGAGAAGCAATTCTCTCTTAGACTAATAATAGAAAGGGCTTTTATCAGGGAAGAATCTGTCTACATCGGATTCATAGACCTAGAAAAAGCATTCGATAACGTCAATTGGGAAATTATGTTTAAAATATTAAAACAGGCGGGAATAAAATTCAGAGAGAGAAGACTAATCTACAATCTATATCAAAACCAGACGGCAATTATAAATATTGGTGATGAACAAAGAGAAGCCAAAATAAAAAAAGGTGTAAGACAAGGATGTGTGCTGTCGCCCATGATTTTCAACTTATACATAGAAGAAGCGATTAAAGAATTCAAAGACAAAATTGATACAGGTATAGAAATCCAAGGTCAAAAGATCGCTATGTTAAGATTTGCCGATGACATTGCCCTTCTAGGAAGCAATAAAAAAGAATTAGAGGACGCCTTGAATGGAATTAACCAAATCCTAATAGAAGAAATCAAAATGAAAATAAACAAGAATAAAACCAAGGTCCTAGTATGTACAAAAAAAGAACAAACGAAACAGGAATGCATCAAAATTAACCAAGAAAACCTAGAAGGAGTTAAGGAATTCCGCTACCTAGGAAGTAAAATAACATGGGATGGGAGGAGCAAAAACGAAATTAAATCAAGAATTGCCCAAGCAAAAATGGGGTTTAATTCAAAACAAAAACTACTATGCTCCTCCTCAATCAGCTTAGCAAACAGGAAGTTGCTATTGAAGACATATGTATGGAGCATAGCCATGTACGGGTGTGAAACCTGGACAATTGGAAAAGCGGAGAGAAAGAGATTGGAGGCTTTCGAAATGTGGTGCTACAGAAGAATGATGAATATCAAATGGATGGATAAAATCACAAATGAAGAAGTTCTTGGAAAAATCGGAGAAAGAAGAACCTTGTGGAAGAGTCTGAAGAAGAGAAGAGGTCAGATGATGGGGCACACACTGAGACATGGGGGACTGCTTAGGGATATCTTGGAGGGGGAGGTGGGAAAGAAAAGGGAAGGGGAAGACCCAGATTAGAATATTTCAACCAAATAATTGGGGATATGGGATGCCAGACATTTAGAGAGGTTAAACAGCTGGCGGAGGACAGAGTCGAGTGGAGACGGATTGTTGCATCAAACCAGTCTTAGGACTGTATACTCAATGATGATGATGAACTTTTAAAAAGAGTTGTCGATCTTTCGACGCCTGAGCAAGATTGGAAGGTTGCACCGTTGAAAATTTACCCCCGAATATGTTCAAATAAAACAATCAATGTTGATATATATATTATCAACATTACATATATCATATATATTAATCTTTTTAAACCCAATTTAAATAAATTTGTCTTAACCCTTTTAATTATTTAACTGCTTTGCACTGATCTCTGACGCTTCTCGTGGTCGCAAATAGGCTCATTGCTGTTGATGGTATAATCATATTATATATTTAAATAATTTTATTTATTTATTTTTTATATTATATAATCATACATTTAAATGTATTAAATTTTAATGTGTTAAAAGATATTTCAATAGTGTCAAGTGAATGGTCTTAATTGATGAATCCATAATATATAATGTGTCCCTAATGTCCCAGCCAACGACGGGATAAAACAAACCAAAATTATTATAAATACGAAAGAAAGTGATATTATTTTATCAATTTCATCTATCTGGAGGTTCACTAATATAAGAAAATAGCATTTAGACTAAGAATTTTGTAGTTTAAAACAAATTGTATGAAAAGATTCAATTTCTTCTCTCAGGGATCGAATCACTTAAAAATGGGAAAAAGTTTTATTTTTTCTCATTAGAGATTTATTCAAATCTATGGAAATTTCATATCTGTGTTATTTTCATTTATCTTTTATACCAAATAATTATTATTAGGAAATTTGCATTTTAAAGGGTAATTTATTTGAAGTTCAATTTGGAAAAACGCTAATAACTCAGAAGAATTTTTATTTTAAAATATGAAATTAATATATATTATAAAACAATCAATTATTAATAATTTAATTCAATTTTGAACGAAATCGATTCAGTACTTTTTAAGAAAATGGTCAAAAACTCCTAAAACCGTCTATGAAAGGCCGTTTTTTAGAAGCAAGAAATGCCTTTGAAAAAAGTTTAAAAAGTCATATGAAACGAAACATTGACTTGTGACATGGAGATGGAATTTTAAAATGTTTCTAAAACGGCCTTTCATAGATGGATTTCGGGGTTTTTGTCGATTTTCTCAAAAAGTACTGAATCGATTTCGTTCGAAATTGAATTAAATTATTAATAATTGATTGTTTTATAATATCTATTAATTTTATATTTTTTTTTTAAATTTCTTCTAAGTTATTAGCGTTTTTTCCAATTGGACTTCAAATAAACTACCCTTCAAAATGTAAATTTCCTAATAATAATTATTTGTTATAAAGATAAATTAAAATAACACACAGATATGAAATTTCAATAGGTTTGAATAAATCTCTAATGAGAAAAAAATCAAACTTTTTCCCATTTCTAGGTGATTTGATCCCTGAGAGAAGAAATTGGATCTTTTCATACAATTTGTTTTAAACTACAAAATTCTTAACCAAAATGCTATTTTCTTATATTAAAAAGGTTCTGTGAACCTCCAGATAGAAGAAATCGATGAAATAAGATCTATTTCTTTCTTATTAATAATTATTTTGGTCTCGTTTATCGAGAGGTTGTGTCACCATTCAAGACATTTGATATTGATTCATCAAGTCCATTCACTGTACAATATTGGAATATCTTTTAACTCGTAAACTATTGATTTTAGACATTTCACTCATATTAACTTTTCTGTTAGAAATTAAATTTGCTTTAATAAAGGTCATAATATAAATGTGTGTACCTCCAAGGGTTAAGCAGTAATGGTGAAATTTCGGTGGAAAATTATATAAATAGTGCTCTAGCGCCCTAGATATTCACATATTAAAAAACTCTAATGAAGAAACATTTTGATATTTTAATTTCCTAAAAGAAAGTTCATTAGGTATCGTGTGTTTCGACCAAATGGGACTTTATATTAAAAACTTATCAATAATCCATTAAAAGTCAACACTGTTTTATCTATATAAATAAATCAAGTGAAATTCAATGTTTAAATGGTATAGGTACTAAAATTTGAATTTATCGAAATAGTATCCTTATTGAACAATTCTGATTAAAAATTTTGAAAATTATTTAATTTTCCTTAATATAGCGCAGAAAATGAATTTGAATGTCATAATGGTCAAGAAACCTTGAAATGATATATAAAAACTTTAATTGATGAATATCTCGCTACTAATCCATTATTAGAATGTAATAAGATATTTTTTTATATAAGTATTATATATAACTAATAATTTAGTGAATTCAGGTAAATATTTTAAGTTTTTTGTTATTATATCAAAATCTTATATACAAACAGTTGATGAAATCAACAGAAAATATAAATCTCAGATTTCAAGAAGCGCAGTTTTCGGATGGGTGACCGTCTGTGTTTCTAGACTGGCTACTAACAGCTTTACTCTTAAAGCAAGGGTCCAGTGCCATATATTTGTAGAATCTTTTATTTTTTTGTTCAGTGATTTGAAAATCCCGTCTGGTACAAAAAATTGTGTACAAATGGATAATTCGATGCATCTTCCTATAGCGTTATTTTAAGAGAATTACATTTAAAAAAAAATAGCATAATTCTACTTTACATGAATACCTCACAAACCATGGTAAAAAATGTAATATAAATACAGGGAGGGACATAAAGATCTACCACATTTTGAAGAGGTATAAAAAATGAAAAAATTTAACTAGAAAAAACTGAATATATTTTTGAAAAGAACATAAAATAATTTTTTTAATGTGTTTTAAACATTATATCAGAAAAAAAGTGAGGTAAGTCAAAAATGAAAATTCTAGACCTTTCGCCCAAACTCAACCAAATTTTGTATACATATTCTGTGGACCCCCAGAAGGCTAGAAATTTAAAAACTAACCACCCAAAAAAGGGGAGGGTCAAAAATGAAAATTCTAGCCCTTTCGACCAAACTAAATGTATACAAATTGGTTAAATTTGGTCGAAAGGGCTAGAATTTTCAATTTTGAACCTCCATCCCATTTTGGGTGGTTTTTGAATTTATAGCCTTTTGAGGGCCCACAGATATGTATACAAAATTTGGTTGAGTTTGCTCGAAAGGGCTAGAATTTTCATATTTAACCCCCTCGTCCCCCTTTTTTTGTCTGACATAATGTTTAAAACACATTTAAAAAAAATATATTTTATGTTCTTTTCAAAAATACGATAGGTATATTCAGTTTTTTTCTAGTTAAATTTTTTCATTTTTGTATACCTCTTCAAAATATGGTAGATATCTTTATGCCCCACCCTGTATTTGTTTTTCTATTTTGGACCACAAAAAATTCAACCCTCACCAAAATAATCCGATTAATATAATTTTTTATTTCGGGAGAAATTGATAACTTGTAAATTTCAATTTTTTAATTAATTTAGTTTACTATAGATACAAAGATCTCACAGATCAACTGGCTGAGTCTAATATGGCTCTATTTTATATTTATACTGAACCCTAAAAAGTAGAATATTATATGGTTTTTCTTTCGGAATTTTATATACCTGTAGATAATAGATAGTAGATAATATTTAAGTTGTCTTATCATTGGGATTTCAGCCCCAAAAAATTATTTGCACCTAAGCCCATTTATGGAGAAGGCCATCCTTGCCTGTATTGAATTAGTATTTCAGAGAGAAGTGTTCCTCTTAATCACTTAGAAATGGATTGAACAAGGCTAAAAAAGAATACCGGTCGACACATATGCGTGTCCAGAATTTTTCGGGCCTGGGTGTAGGACTACTATACTTCAAACTTATTTTCCATGTATATATTATACATATGAAAAAGGGTGGGTCAACCTAATTCCTATCAAGCTTCAATGAGATTTAATCAGACTCGCTAATAGTTATAAGTATACATTTTTTATCAAAAATTCAATCAGATCATCAAGTAAACGTTTGTTGACGATTAGGGACATCAAATATTAAACTAAATATTATAAATAACAGTAATCAAAAAAGAGGGAAGCGTCTCATTAAATTATAATCAAAAAAAGATTATAATCCTCATATTTCTTTAATTCTATATAATTATTGTTGAGACTTTGAATTGACCATCAAATTTAAATTATTGAGGATATATCAGATTTTCGGTCAATAAATTACAACATAATTTCGAAGTTTTTAATCTTTTATTAGATAATCTTCAGGAATTTGACGCTTGTTCTTCAACAACATTTAAGTCCCTTGGAATGAATAAGTTTCAAATTGCTGAAGATTATCTAATAAACAATTAGATAAACAATTAAGATGTTATTTATTACAACAAACCCTTTTTCATTTTGTTATTTATTGACCAAAAACTTGATACAAGTTCAAGAAAATTTCCTTCAGAGAGAAAGAGGAACAAATCTTGATAAGTACATCGATAATTTTTTACTTAATTGTTTTCCAATACATTTACAATTCACTCAGTGAATCATTAAACTTAGAGGCAGTTCATAACAGTAATGAACATTTTTTACTCGATCCTATGAGGGGGAACCCCAATTGTCCCCCTCTGAGGAGGCTTACATTGTATGATGTTCATGTATATGTTAATGTATTTTTGTTCCTACTTTGATTCAGGCATATTAATTATATCCTGTGAGTAATAAAATAATTTCAAATTTATCTGACCAGCTGATTATAATTATTTTGTATATAGGTTTTTCAAAAAGGTTGATGACTTCTAATATTAAGTATAAATGTGTAATTATAAGAATAGTAAAGTTCTATTCATTCGGATTAAAAAATTCACCGCTATTTTTTTATTTTTTATTTTTTATTTACTTATTACCTACATACAGTTGAAAAATCATCGAGTGGGTGATTTCAACTTAATTCGAGATGTTATGGTTAATGTTTCTTAAATGTTCGAATGTTTTGGTATTTAATCCTGCTAAAATGAACTTTTAAATTTTTAAATTAAACACGATTTTTAATTAATTACTTAGATATTTAATTATATCAAAGGATTAAATTGAAAATGTATAGTGTATGGTTGTCAATTTCAACCAGGAGCTGGTATAGCAACAAATTGAATTATCTTGGCTCAAAGCTGTCTTAATAATAAATACGAAGGGTGAACCGCGATTGGAATTAGGTGTACACGTCTTTGGAATTATGTGAAATTATTTTGGAATTCATTAGATAATGCCCCTTCATCTATTGTGTTTTACTTGAAAATGAAAGTAGGTGTACACGATATTAGGTCGCGGTTCACCCCTCGAATAAATACGATAAATTTTTATTTATTATTATTTTTTGGGAGGCGAGTATCGGTTTCTCTCTCTCTCTATATATATTTATATTATAAGAAACAAAGATCAGAAAGAGATGTAGGAATTCGTAGTTTATTAAACAAGGAATTTTTCTATTTTATTTTTCATTTTTATGAAGTTTTTTTTTTATTGAAATTTGACTAGATTATTCTTCTCAAACCATTCATTATACTGACGAATTTGAAATTTTTCAAAATTTATGGGATAGGGAATTGTTCGCCCACGCACTACTAGCTAAGAGTTTGATTATTAGTTAATTGCTCGAAATATACTTTTCTTTTAATTGGGGAATCCACTTTTTTCGGGTCTAATCTAGTTTTTTCTGGCAGGGGTTGTCATCTAGCAACATTATATATAATATATTTTTATTTTTTTAAGTGCCTTGCAGGGCTTTTTGAAAAAAATGTCTTTTTTTAGTCTGAATAAAAAAAGCAAGTGAATTTTTGAATTTTTAAAAAAGATTCCGTGTTTAAGGTTAAGCCAGCTGCCCGGAATGAAAGTCTGGCACTTGGGTTCGACGGTGAATCTTTTTGCCATCAAATTAAACATATCTAAAATGATTCTTCTTGATTCGGGCTTTAAATTCTTTGTAATGTCTATTTTTTAATTAAAATAAAGAAAACTTTTGAAAAAATTTTTAGAAACTTAAATTTATAGGGAACGAAGAAAAGATTATTTTTATTATAGACAAAAGGATCATCCAAGGTTCGAACCCGGGATCTTCGCCCCGGGTGAAGAGAAAATTATTTTCGACTTTTGGGATCTACGATCGATTGGGGGGGGGGGGGCGCTGGGATATTTAATTTTTTATAAACTTATTAAAATTTAAAATATAAAATACTATGTATGTTTCACATAAATAAAAAATCAGATGCCTGTTTAGCACGACTCTATATATATTTCGGGGTATAAGCCCATCTTCAGGAGTTCACAAAGGACACTTTAAATTTTCAAAAGTTTCTAAAAAAATTTCAAAAGTTTTCTTTAATATGTTTCACTAAGAACCTACACCATTCTCCCTTAACAAAATATTTTTTAATTTGTTATAAAACTAATAATAAATCAAAAATAAATAGGTTAAGAAATTTGGGGGGTTGCATGCCGGCTTCTATGCGTACTCACTTGCTTCTTTAATAAAATTGTAGCTGATGTTCGAAAAATATCATTAAAATATTCTTCCTTAGATTTTTTCTAATTTAAAAAACCTCTATAAATGTTAATATTTATAAATATTAATGTGTTTATCAATCAATATTGATTTAGAAATAGCATAAATATATAAATAACTAAAAGTATTTTTATAATTAGGTCATATTTATTTACAAGAGCGCGTCTTTTAATATTACCTAATATGTCCGCAATTACTTCAATTTACTTTTGAATAGCATTTGTGATTCTATTGTGGCTTGGGGTGTTTAATCCTATTTGTCCGTAGGTTTATCAATTACTCCCCTTAATAATAACTTTCTCGATGTCTGTCGCGTAGTTCGACCCCAAACTGGGTCGCACTCCGCGGCTTTGTATGTCACCGGAAACTTTAACGCCAAAAAAGAGCATTACTTACCGTGTTTGTTGTAGTGGTCGTTTTGAATGAACGTCCGTTTCAAGAAGCACTGATGTATGGTATGATGCGCCAAAGACGGACATTCGACCACAACTGACGAGGAGGGTCTCGACGTCGGAGTTCGCGGCCTTCTCCTACGTCCCCCCGTCCCCTCTTCTTCTATATTACTCTATTCTATCTCTTTCTCTAACTCTACCTTATACAACCACCCACGATTTCCTTTCATGTAGTCAATTAGGTGGACAGCAAGCAATTGCTGAACATTGTATTATTTTTTTTTTATTATTTTTTTATTCTCAATAATATTTCAATCAATGTTTTTTTTCATTAGTTTTTGTAAAAAAAAGATGAGGTGGCTATCCACATGACTAAATTGCACCCCCCGCCTGTGTATACTAGAGCAGCGATTCTCAACAGGGGGGCAGCGGTCCCCTGGGAGCCGCGAAAGTATTTAGAATAAAAAATAGAATAAAAAAATATTTTACTAGTATATCTAAGTGACAAATGAATTTAATGACATCACAATATTCTTAAACAGGGTTAAACCGAGGGGTAAACCGCGATTGGAATTAGGTGTACACCGTCTTTGGAATTATTTTGTAATTCATTAGATAATGCCCCTCCAACTATTGTCTTTTACTTGGAAATTAAAGTGGAAGTGGAAGTAGGTGTACACGATATTAGGACGCGGTTTCCTTCCTTCGGGTTAAACTAAATGAAAACGTTGAGCGCATAGGTGAATTTGACACAAACAGACAGACAGACAAAATTACAAGTTGAATAAAACCGTGTAAATATTTTTATAAATCTAGGTTTACAATTTTTATACTATAGCAAATATACTTTCATTTGCAAATATATCTATTTTTCAAGAAATATGTTATTACTGACAATCTGATAAAGCATTTTTTGTTCATTAAAAAACGTTAAAAACTATACATATATAAATGTTATTTTAATGTCTGCTTTTTTATTTATTTATGAATTATTGTTAGATTTGAGGGGTTTTTTTTGTGCGAGTAATTAAGAATATATATTACCTAATGGTGGGAGGGGGAAGTACTGGCCTCGAAAATAGTTTAGTATTTTAAGGGGGCCGCGAATATACTTTCGGATTTTAAGGGAGCCGCGACTAATAAAAGGTTAAGAACCACTGCAGTAGAGTGGTCCTTATTTTGGGTATTTTCGAATTTTTACGCTGACAGAGGGTCATGTGGTTCGAAATACATAAATAAAAAACAATATCCCCAAATTTCAAGTCTCTTTCCCAATTTTAACCTGTGCCATGGAAGTTTCCCATCTAAATAACATGGGGTTTTTGGCATTGAATGATCAATTTTTTATTCCAGCCAAAGTAATGGTTCGAAAAATTTGAAACTCTTTAGACTTTATCCTTATAATAGTAGCTATCCTTTAAAATTTTTACAGATTTTTAGCTATTGTAATTTTGGAGTTACAGCTAGATAAAATACTGCTATATCTTAGTGTTAGTAAGTTATAGATTCCAAAATTATAATATATAAGTTGTAAATTTCAAGTTTGTATATCATTATATTTGGTATACGAGCTATAGTATTCTGACAGACTGACAGACGGACAAAGTGCTCCACGCTTTTTGATTATTACATTATTTTGTACTTTTTTAGTTTTTTAGTTTTTTTTTAAATATAATTTTTTTTTTACTTTTCAGTCTTAATTATTTTTATAGAGAAAAATTTGCGGAATTTAACAGAACAAAAGTCACATTGATACATTGATACATTCTTAGATAATACATACATACAGGTGAAGCTAATAGAAAACGTCTAAAAAAAACACGTTGTATAGGAACTTTAGGAATCTCTCCCTCTTTTGGTGATTTTTGCCATCCACTTTACAATTTTGGAATCCCAAAAAATCGTAAATTTATAGAAAAAGCAACAAAGGAGACACGTAATGTTGATAAGCAATTTTTTATCAATTCTTGAATTAGAAATGTAGAATTTTACAGGAGTAGCACATATGTTTGTATTTCACTGATTGTATTTTGCGCTTACTAGCTTCACAACTTTCGATTTTATCCCCCGAAGGTGTTTCTGTGTGTTTTTGGGATATTCTTATTATATTTTATTTTATAAACTACTTAGTCTGCCTGTCAAGTGTACTGAAGAATTGAAATTACACAAAGGTTTTTCTTATCGTGTTTAGAGGTGTCTAAAACGTGGAGAAAAATTATTTTCAAGCATGATTTTTCCTGTTTGTCTGTCTGGGTTTACTTAAAAATGGAAGCTAGAAAGTTCATTCTGATGCTAAAGTGTTTGTATTTAAAAACGAAGAACTGATTGAATTTTGGGCTTACTATAGCTTTACAACTATCGGTTCAAAAATACAGAAAACTAGGAAATATTGGATATGGGAGCTCTCGAACTAATGATAACTTCTAGAATGTTTAATATTTCTAGTTCAAATGGTTCGCTCGCTAACGAAAAATTACCAAAAAACTCAAATTTACCGTCAGTTTGTCGAGCTTTTAATTTTTTCTTCCCCTTTATTATGGTGTGAGGTCAAAAGTATATAAATCTTTCTCTTCTTATATAGTTATTCAAAATTCACCCTACTTTTAGTAAAAAAAAAATGTGAAGTGTGGATCTAAAATTAAGGTAAGGTTTTTCAGGTAAAATCTTAAAAATGTATCTCTTGAGGGGATGTGCATATTTCTTTGAGATCTGTTAAATTTTGAAATAGGCTTCTGACCTTGAGTAGTCCTTCCCATAAATTTTCAATAATTAGCACAGTGATTCTGGGCGACCCTATGCAAGACATTGACCGACAAAATCAGAAATTTTCCATTGCCCTAATTTTTATTCATATGTTCAACTTGCTTTTCCAATTACTTCCCTTGAAACATTTTTCATATTTAAATTTTTCTTGTTTGATTTATAAAAATAATTTATTATTATTATTATTATTATTTTTTAATTTACCATACAGGGGTAGCTTCAAGTATTGTAATTGTGCATGAAAAAAGGGGGGTTTTTTTTGTTTTGTTTTTTCGAAATATATCAAAAATGGCTAAAACTATATATTTTGATAAAAAAAAAATTCAATGAAACCATGGCTTTTTGGTCTACAAAAAAGCACTTATGAGTGAACATCGAAAAAATTATATTTTACGAAATACTTATTACTTTTTTAAAATATCTGTTAGTAGGTACGTCACCAAATTTTGTATAAGCTCTAGCTCAAAAACTAGTGTGACTATCAAAACGAAATTTCCCATGTAGTTTTGGTGGATTGAGATTAAGAGCTGATTAGATTTTGATTGAAATGGAACCAAAAATTAAGTGGGCATATGCACTCTATAAGACTATATGAAAATCACTCACTATGTGAAATTGATAGTGGCCAAAAAGAGGGGGGGGGGGGGTTCAAAAATCGAAAAAGCTGATATTACTAATAAAATAGTCTCATGATTAAAAGGTGATATTATTAATTACTAATAGACCCAAAATTAAGATGCAGGGGTTCTTTTCTAAATAATTATAAATTATTAATATTCAATATAAGAGAGGTATGAGATAAAGTCACTTGGATGGCCACATCATCTTATTTTTTTGTTAGTTTAATTTATTATTCGTTTAAAACAAATTAATAAAGATGATTATTAATTTTTTGTTGTATTATTTTCGTTCTTATCTAAATTCATAGATCTATTTGTTTTAGATATAGAGGAAGTACATTTAAGAAGGTTTTACAAATAGTTTCATTTGTTGACTCAGCATTTGAATGGAAATCTTTTATTCTAAATAGATTAAAATATATATATATATATATACCTACTTATATATAAAAGAGAGAAAACTATTCATGCAAGGTGTAGTAATTATAGGTATGAGGTTTCGAAGTGAATCACTTTATTTAATGATTTCAGCCAAAATATTTTTTTATTCTTTTTAATGCCTATTGTGATTTAAGAAATACTTATAAATTAAAAAAATTCCATTTTTTTTTTTTTTTTTCTGTTAATGACAAAGGAAGTTTTTATACTTGTTTTATAAATAAAATAAAAATGATTTCCACTTCCAATTTTATTATTAATTTTTTCTTTTTAATTAGATATTTCTATTATTCACAAATGCAAAAATTCAAGAAGTCTTCGAAACTTGGAATATAAGTCATTAAAAACATAATAAACACACTAATAAAACATATTTAGGCGATTATTTTTAATGGAGGAGATATAATATCAATGGCTTGTAAACGATCCATTCATTAAGAGAATATAGTAGTGTAAAAAGTACAGTCACGTTAAAAAACATAAACTAAAATTTTAGCATCGTTCATATTCATAGAGTGGTTACGAGGCTAAAACTTTTTGTGTGGATTGTCGCGAAAGAACCTCCTTAAATGAGCAATTCTTGTATGGGTATATAAAATCGGTTCTTATTATTGACTTAAAATCCTCAAAAAAACAAAACAGTGAAGGGAATTGTAGTATAAATCAATTCAACACAAAGAAATGAATATCTCCAAGAGAATTTTTGATCAATTGAGCTATATTTAGTATTCTGATTAAATTAATTACAAGTGAGAAAAACTTAACTGTTTTATTTGAATTAATATCATTGATTTTCACTAATCAAGAGTTTTTTGATCGGTAATTTTTTTAAATTTAGAATATTTAAAATTCAAATAAAACCTTTAAAATCCAATATCTGTGAGTTTTCTTCTTTTTCGCTAACTATTCAATTTCCAATCTCAAACTTGTTTCTTTACTTATGTGATTCCTAAAGCAACATCTTACTTGAGAGATATTTCTAAATTAAGGCTTAAATTGAATGAGTTCTTTAAATATAATTTCCAAAAATATATTTTTTATTTCCTAGGGAACAAAACCCATTCTAGTCCGGGAGCCCGGCCACATATTGCTACCTCATAAGGTACAAAAGGTTTGAAGGTAAATTTAATATGAAATAAAGTATTTATTTGAAAAAAGTCATTTCTTAGCAAATAAGATCGGAGGCTTTTGCCCGTGGGGGGCGGGATCAAAAATTGAAAAAAATGTCTTAATTTACCTCATAAGGTACATGAAAAATTTCCACTGGAATAAGTCCCCATTGTATTATATAAATAAATTCCGGCTCATAAGAAACGAAATTAGGGGCTTTGTTGTTTTAAGAAGCGATTTAATTTTCAAAAATTAGTCGAAATTTACCTCATAAGGTACATGGAAATATTTTTCATGATTATTTACTCTTACAATGTACCTACAGTTACAAAAAACAATGCGTAAGAAACCAAACGTGGGTACAAAAGTAGCTTAAGAAACCATTTTTTTCAAAAACGGATATAAATTTTAACATGTAGGTACCACGTAAAGTAGTACGTAAGTACCTAGATGAAAATGAAAAGCTTCTATTGGAAATGATTCCCATTCATTTCATGAATCAAATTGATGTTCATAAGAAATCTCAATATGGCCCACAGAAATGGATTTATTAAATGAAAAACTACATTCATGAAAACAAAATAAGTGTATTTGATTACAAATAAGCACGTTTAAAAAATAATATACTTGCATGGGTGTTGGGCATTGGAATAGGTACATATTTTAACATATTAAAAAGTAGGGTATTTAGTGAAAAAAACGAACACGATTTTTATTCAAAAAATCAACATATATTTTGAACAGCTTTTTACAAATGAATAGTTATTGAAATTTTATTCGCTATCCCAGCCATCAGAAGTGCTGGAACACTGTGCAAGATGAAACAGCCTCATCTTCATCATCTGATTTGCTTTCTTCTGCTAAAAGAGTTTCTCTCAAATTTTCAAGTGCATTGTTCCAACGGACTATGTATCTGGAAAAAACAATATAAAATTTATTTTGATATAATTGAATTTATCAAGCATAATATTTATAAGGCATACCTACTTGCACTTGTCAATTTCTTCTAAGTCCCAACCATTTTCTATAGGGTCCATTTCGTCTTGCGGGTTTGCTAGAGCACCGTTGTTCCATATGCTGGCTAAATAATTCGCTCGTGCTATTTTATTTTGTAGCACTGTTTTACAAGGTGGGAGTGCAGCAGGGTCAATTTTTTTTACATTAGCAAATGGATTTCCTGATTTTGGCTTGGTTACACTAAAAAAGACATCAACTCTTGGTTTGTTAATGTTTTCAATCTTTTTTCTCCCATACATTTCACATGTAAATTTTTCTAATGCAGATGATACCGCCAAAGAAACTGCCTTGTCTTTTCCTGGCTGTGAAAATACTTCCTGATAGGCAGTCGATTTAAATAAAATTTTTAGCGGCTTCACTTTTCCTTTGCTCTTAAATGCAGTGGTTTGATCAGTCCCAGTAAAAAAATTTTCTGTTATCTCTTCCGCTATCATTGTCTCAATTTCCTCAGCTTTCCAGTAGTTGATGGAGTGGCCTAGTTTGTTTAGTATTTGCAAAACTTGTTTGCTTCCTGTCATGTACTTCAATGATAGACCTAATGCAACTTGTTTAGATGGCACTGTTTGACCTCTTGTCACGTTAAATATAAGATCCGAAACTAGTGAACTTGCTTTTAGACTAAGTTTCTCTGCTGTGTTATTAAATGTTGGTCCATTAATAAGAGCATTAAAAAATACCTTCAGCTGACGGGGAAATTTCCTTCTTCCAGATCATTTAAAAGTTCATCCACAGAAAATTCACCCTGTGGTTTCGTTGAATCCATCGATTTAATACCACTGCGAGAACAAATGCGGACTTTCGAAGCAAATTGTCACAGTATTCAGGTGTTCTTTAACAAATCTGCTTGACTCAGTTGTTCCAGGTTTAAAAATAATTCTGGTACCTTCAAAAGATTCAATGATTATGTTATTGCCAAACTTTTTTTCTATTTTGGCACTAAGGTGGGGCAAAAATCCAGAATTCTCTCCTACGTATCCATTTTCCACGAGGATGATGATATATCTTCGTTATAGGTCCTTCAAGAGTAACACCCCTCCTCCAAAGATGACGTTTTTATTTAAATAATCTGTTAAAATATCAAATGTTTTTTTGTGAATGGCCCTCACATCATTCCATTTCTCACACCCTGAGTCTACTGATTTTTTTTTCAATCAGAAATGCAGATTTGTTCGACAAATAGCATGATAATGGACTTCACACGCAATGAATTTTGTATCACCCATTGGCGATAAAATATCATAATTTTAGTGTTTTACATTCTCATTTCATTGATTTCTCAAACATTTTAGTTAAACACTCAATGAGAGGGATTTTTTGTAATTTACTTTAACTATTGTTTTTTTTTGCAGAAAATGCACACTTTTTGTAATATCGATCTATTTTTTTGCATTGGAACAACAGTTTTGGAGAATCGGAGGCTATTTTTATGTTAGGCAGTTGGTCGATCAAGTTCAGAATGAATTATTGAAAGCCCGTTTCTGTAGTGGCTTCGGCTCTACGCACCTCTGTAAAGTTTTTATAGCACAGACTATGATATCCATAAAAACTATTCTCTAGATTGTCAGGAAAATTTTCAACTATGTATTTATATTTCGATGATACTTTTTGTGATTTGGATTTTTTGCATTTAATGCTTTTTTGAAAGTTTCGTCGTTGAATTTCTTTATTTTTGTTATCGTTCTCATTGGTATATCATTATTATGAATAATACAAAATAGATTATCGTCATTGTGAAGTGGGAGAGACGATGGAGAGACAGGTTGATACATTCTGAAATGTTTCATCCTGGTTGAGTTGGAAATACTTGGATTAGTACAATTACAATTTCAATAACTATTCATTTTTAAAAAGTTGTTCAAAATAGATATATGTTGATTTTTGAAATAAAACGTTTGTTTTGAAAAAAATCGTGTTCGTTTTTTTCACTAAATACCCTACTTTTTAATATGTTAAAATATGTACCTATTCCAATGCCCAACACCCATGCAAGTATATTATTTTTTAAACGTGCTTATTTGTAATCAAATACACTTATTTTGTTTTCATGAATGTAGTTTTTCATTTAATAAATCCATTTCTTTGGGCCATATTGAGATTTCTTATGAACATCAAATTTGATTCATGAAATGAATGGGAATCATTTCCAATAGAAGCTTTTCATTTTCATCTAGGTGCTTACCTACTTTACGTGGTACCTTCAAGTTAAAATTTATATCCGTTTTTGAAAAAATGGTTTCTTAAGCTACTTTTGCACCCACATATAGTTCTTACGCCTTGTTTTTTGTAACTATGCATTATAGAGGAAATTTTGATGAAAAAAATTTCCATGTACCTTATGAGGTAAATTTCGACTAATTTTTGAAAATTAAAACGCTTCTTAAAGCAACAAAGCCCCTAATTTCGTTTCTTATGAGCCGGAATTTATTTATATAGGTAATAAAAAAAAATTAGAGAACCTCCTCCTTTTTTGAAGTCGGTTAAAAATGCGGAGTTTTCCAGTCGAAATTTTCATGTACCTAATGAGGAAAATTTTGGTCCCCTTTTCGAAAAATGGTTTCTTAAGATACTTTTGCCCCCACATTTGATTTCTTACACATTGTTTTTTGTAACTATGCATTGTAAAGTAAATAGGCATGAAAAAAAATTTCATGTACCTTATGAGGTAAATTTCGACTAATTTTTGAAAATTAAATCGCTTCTTAAAGCAACAAAGACCCCTAATTTCGTTTCTTATGAGCCGGAATTTATTTATATAATACAATGGGGACATATTCCAGCCGAAATTTTTCATGTACCTTATGAGGTAAATTTTGACATTTTTTTTCAATTTTATGATCCCCCCCCTCCACTGGCAAAAGCCCCCGATCTCATTTGTAAGAAATGACTTTTTTCAAATAAATACTTTATTTCATATTAAATTTACCTTCAAACCTTTTGTATCTTATGAGGTAGCAATATGTGGCAGGGCTCCCGGACTATTCCTCCATCTTATGTGATTTTTCCTTGATATGTGTGTTTATAGTCTGAATTGATGTCAATCACAATAGGTTTGACATCTAGAAATATTTAGAATTAATAAGTACATGTAAAATCAAGCGAATTTACCTCACCTGACATCTATTGGAAAAAAGTTATTCGGGAAACAAAATCTAGTCTCCCATAAAAATTATACATTTACTCACCCGTGAATTAGAGCCTATGATTTTCTTCAATAGTCAGACAAATTTTCGCACTGAGCGGGGGTTTGAATTCGAGCCTCCTATTCCGCAAGCAGAGCCGCTATATCTATGGTCAAACTGCATCTCAAAATACTCGTAGATTTTAGATCAATTATTTTTACTTTGTTCACGTTAGATATTTGAGAATAATTAATAATAATAAAAACTAAATATATAAATAAATACTTTGTTTCTTTATTTTATTGATTTTTTCAAAATTTACTTGAGGGCGATGAGTAAACCCTAAATGTACCTATTCATTTAATAATTAATCAAGAAGCCAATCCTAAAAATTATAGGTTTATTGATTAAATATGAAATAAGTATATTATAACCCAATAAACATTTTTCATTTACTGTTGCTGAATAGAGGTACACCACCACAGATTACTAGTTGTAATTTCACGAGTATTCTGTTGTGGCAATGGTTAGAGTAATTTAGTATAATTATCTAATTTTTAATAGTAAAGAGGAATGGTAATTTATAATAAAAAATTATATAATATTCATTTTCTTTTTTGTTTTTTTTAAATAATTGCTTTATTTATCTGAATTATTATTCTTTTTTTTTTTTTATAAAATAAAAAAATATAACATTACAATATTAAATACAGAATTTTTATTTTTCCGGGGATCCCTATTAATTAATATTAATTCATTTTATTTTATTAATATTAATAGTTGATATATTATGGACTCATTATGATACCGGAAACAAAATTGCATTTTTTTTTATTGTTATATATGGAAATTCTCTATATATAATAGATAGCAACTTTTCTAAAAAAATTAAATTAAAAAACATGGACACTAGAAGCTAATGAATCAATCAAATATATATGTGTATAATCACTAGAATAAATTATGTCCAGAAGCAGCAGGTATATTCGTTTGAGGTAGAAAATAAATTACTAGTTCTGTTTAGATATTTTTGAAAATTTACCTGACATTCTAATGGAAGAAAAGCGTGTTTATTACAGTTATAATTATTTAATCATAAATTTCCTGTATTTGATTCGATCGTGAATCGAAAGCAGGTGTTCTTGTCAAATATTAAGTGAAAATAATATCTGAATTTATATATTTCTAACTTGAAATAATGAAGTTAAATAAATTTATAATTTTCTCATTAATATATCAAAGAATAATTAACATATTAACGAGAATTGTTTTTGATCGCGCTTTTTAAACAAGATATATATCGCGAGACTACTGCTGGTTGAAGCTATTGGAGTCTGCTGAGTCTTAAGTCTGGACCAAGAGAGAATGAAAAAGATGTGATCCATTTAGATATAATCCAACGTCATTTCGCGTTTAGCCCGCTGTTTTTTTATATCAAACACTGATATGGACCACCAAATGAATTTGAAATCTGAGATGTTATATATTCAATCTCTCAGTTCAGCGCACTAGATCTGTTAACACGTATGTTAGGTGTTTGCTTATTAATTAATGATAAGTTTTCTGTATTTGATTCGATCGTGAATCGAAAGCAGGTGATTTTTGTCAAATATTAAGTGAAAATAATATCCGAATTTATATATTTCTAACTTGAAATAATGAAGTTAAATAAATTTATAATTTTTTCATTAATATAATATTTCAAAGAATAATTAACATATTAACGAGAATTGTTTTCGATCGCGCTTTTAAACAAGATATATATCGCGAGACTACTGCTGGTTGAAGCTATTGGAGTCTGCTGAGTCTTAAGTCTGGACCAAGAGAGAGGGCTAAACGCGAAATGACGTTGCATTATAGCCAAATGGATCATATCTTTTTCATTTTCTCTTGGTCCAAACTTAAGACTCAGCAGACTCCAATAGCTTCAACTAGCAGTAGTCTCGCGATATATATCTTGTTTAAAAAGCGCGATCAAAAACAATTCTCGTTAATATGTTAATTATTCTTTGATATATTAATGAGAAAATTATAAATTTTTTATAATTATTTGTTTAATATGAATTTATTTTTGAAAATTCTTTAATGTCACCCATAAGAGCCCAAACATGTGAGCAATTTAATGGTTCTGATTTATTGCAATTTTCAAATTAATTTTAGCATTTTCTACAGACAAAGTTTGCCTATATTTATGTTTTTTTTTTAATTTAACACTGATGCCTTTAGTCGGAAAAAAATTGAGTAATCGAAATTTCTAATCTAAATTAAAAAATACAAAAATTTATAGAAATAATAAAAATGTCAATATTAAGAGATTCTTTTATTTGCTTTCAAAAATATATTTCATATAGTTAAATTTAAATGTTTCATTAAAAGATGTATTGCGTTTTTAGTATTATATCAATAAGATATAATTAGATATTTAATCGATAATAAATAATTTTTATAAAATTTTAATATCTTTATATACTTAGTTTTAATAAAAAATTCTAATAAATTATAAAGAATGAGCATATGTGCAATATTATAAATTTTTTAAAGGAGAAAAATAATATTTCATTTTTCTTTAAACTGGAAAGCACTTCTCTTGGTAATGTTTAGAAGTTGAGTTTTTTGACCTTAAATTTTTAAACTGAACAACTTAGGGCAAGACTTAAGAATTCTTCAAATCCAATTGTAATAACTCCTTTGAGTTCCGTATCTCGAGAACGAAAGGCCTCTAAAAAAATAGAAATAAATATAAGCATTATATTGAAATGTATTTATTTATGTAAAGAAATGAGTATCTATTTGAGAAAGAAAGATTGAATTTTTTCTCAAAATCAACTTGTGATATATATAATCAATTAATTTTACGAACATGAATTTAGGTCATTTATCAAAGATTTTAATAGATATGTTCATATTGCATTTTGGAGGGTCTTGTTCTCTCGGGAGTCGAACCCAAGCACTAGTAAGCTTTCCGGGCAACTAGTCAGATCCTTGAGACTATCACCTCCAACATGCAATATAAACATATCAATTAAAATCTTTGATAAATGACCTCAAATTCATGTTCGTATTTATTTATATTTATTTTAAATTTATTTACCTGTAAATTTTTGAATTTGAACACAAATAACAATAAATTGATCTACTGATATTTTTTTATGGTTCGTAGTATCACTTCTTGTTATTAAAAATTCTATAAATTTCGGAGAAAAACGAAATCCCATTTGAGTGAATGCTAAAATAATAAAATAAGTTATATGTATCCAATAAAAAAAGAATAAGACGTAATCAGTTTGAGATATTATATATTGATTAAATATTTGAAAAAATAAACTGACACGTTCGGATGTGGCAATCCACTTGACTTTACTCATACAAGCTAGCCCCTGACTTATATTTAATATTTAATTTAATTATTTATAATCATGTAGTGGGGGGTTAGTTTTTGCATTTTTAGACTTCTGGGAACGCAGTGATATACATTTGGTTGAGTTTGGTACAAGGAATTTCATCCCCCACCCCCATTTTGGGCGGTTAGATCTCGCAATTTTAGTTTTCTGGGGCCCACTGATTATGTATACAAAATTTGGTTGAATTTGGTTCATAGACCTATATTTTCATTTTTTGGCCCTACAACTCTCCCCCCTCCCCCTAGGTTAGTTTTCGGATTTTTAGTCTTCTGGGGGTCCACTGATTATGTATACAAAATTTGGTTGAGTTTGCTCAAACGACCTAGATTTTTAATTTTTAGCCCCCCACCCCCATTAATTTTGGGTCGATATGCACCAAAATCTAATCAGTTCTTAATCTTAATGCACCAAAACTATGTGTGAAATTTGTTTTTGATATTCACACTAGTTTTTGAGCTAGCTCGTCCACAAAAATTTGGTAACGTGCTAATAGACTAACAGACAGACTAACAGACATTTTGGCAAAACAGTTATTATTTGAAAAAATATAATTTTTTCAATGTTCACTTATTAGGGCTTTTTTGTAGACCGAAATGCCATGGTTTCGCTCAATTTTTTTAATCAAAATACTTTCAGCCGTTTTTGAGATATTTCGAAAAAAAGAAGGAAAAAAACACTTTTTTTATGCACGATTACATTACTTGATCATACCCTGTATGATAAAGTAAAAATAACTTTTTCACGCAATTATTATCTATGTGAAAATTTATTAAAATAAAAATGTCTACAAATTCGATTTCTTTCATGCACGATTACAATACTTGACCATACCCTGTATGGTAAAGTAAAAAAGAATAAGACGTAATCAGTTTGAGATATTATATATTGATTAAATATTTGAAAAAAAATAATAAATATATTTCACCTTGACTTAATTCACCCTCTTCTATGAAACCTGAAGCATCTCGATCATAAGTTTTAAATGTTGCAAGCCATTGATTTATATAATTGTATAACTGTTCAAACTCCCTTATTTCGATGGTTCCACTTTTGTCATGATCAAATAGTCCTAGAAACAGAAATTAGTGTGTTGTAAACATATATAAAAGCAATACTTTGGTTTTAATGTAAAGAGATTATAATATATTCAGATAGAACAATAGGTAAAAATCATTTAGAAGATTTTTATGTTTAATGATGAATTTTCATTTCCATTTCTAACTAGAGTCTTAAGGGGGTATAATATGTAGACATTTTAAGTCGAAAATAAGTACGAAATTTACTAATAGCAATTTTAAATTGTAGCTTTGCAGGAATCTTGATGAACATTCAATGTGGTAATCTTCTTTACTAAATCTGGCTTCATTTTTAATGAAAAATTCCAAAATGAAAATGTCCATAGCTGTATAATGAGGAAATTTTACTTAATGTTCCTATGACATTTCCGATTTGGAATGATCCCATCAATTGAGCCTTAATAGATGACCTTCGAATTGCAGCCACCCTATTTATATTGATTCTTTTAGATATTATAATTTTGGTTGTATTAATTTAAAACTCAGGCTTCGTTCACTTTATGGAAACTGTTTCTGCCAGTAATAGTTGCACTAACTATTCCTCTATCATAATTCTACAAGCATTAATTCAGGAAGGTGAATGTAAAAATATATATATATTTTTTCTAAAAAAGGAATAGATTCAATACCCAGCGACATCAGCACACCAAAAAACATATAGGATCAAGAAATCAAAATTACTTCAATACTTTCTCGCGAAGGGCCCTTTAGAGAACAATTTAACTGGACTAAAAAGGTACTTCAAGAAATTAAAAAAAGAACATAATTCTTGATTAAACATATGAAATATATTTAATTACGGTTGGTTCGTCATAAGAAACCGTTTGTCGTTGCCATGAGCCCTGCCCTTGGGGGGGATCCGACCCCCCCGTAGCTACGCCTCTGGTCACAATTACGATGTCCGGCAGGCTGGTGGCGTAAGTGCTTTCCACTTTTGTTGCTAGAAGGTCACACTATACATATAGAATGACTTATTGCAATTTATTCCTTCCCGCGGTTTTCTTATTATTTTACTTTTTCGAAAAAAGTGTCAACTACTGGGTACTTTACCTTATATACTTCTTAATTATATTTCAGTTAAACCCTCTAGGTCAGTGTTCCGCAAACTTCTTGTGATCAAGGTACACCTAGCAAATAGAGAAATTTTAGAGCAGGCTTGTCCAACACGCGGCCCAAGATGGCTATCAATGTGGCCCGACAAAAAATCGTGAATTTTATGAGATTGCAAAGAAAAATTCCAGTGATATTACTAAAAATACAATATTTTTATCTTGCTATTAATTTATGAGTAATGAATTTTTGAATTTAACACGTTATTTTGCAATGAGATATTCATAAAGGGATTCTTAAATAATTCTATTTATTCAAGCATCTATTTTCAAGTATGAAGCACGCAAAGAATGAAGCTAGATCTAAAATATTTGATGAGCTTTTTGAGAATTCACTGAGAATTCCTTTGAGCCAAATATCGACGGATTAATGTCCCAAAAACAATGACAAACGTCTCACTATAATTTTATGTTGTTGATTTGTCTCTTACTTTTATAATAAAAAATTTATAAAGTAACAAGGCTTAATTTCTTAAGTATATTAAGTACATATTCTAAGTTTTTTTTGCTCATCACCTATTATTAGTGTTAGTGTATTTTATGTGTGGCCCAAAACAGCTCATATTCTTCCAATGTGGCCCAGGGAAGCTAAAAGGTTGGACACCCCTGTTTTAGAGGTACACCAAAGAAAAAACCAATGTTTATTTAATATATTTATTTATTTATTATTAAAATCAATATAATATGAAAAATTTAGTTGGTTCATGTCCATTTTAATAATAAATAATAGATTCACGGGTTTTATTTATAATATGAAAAGATGTTTAATGAGAAATGTGAGCCTGCTTAAACGATCAAAATTTGGAGCAATCATTGATAAGGCTGCTCGCATAACTCTCAGCTATGTGTATTATCTTCAAAAAACTTGATATTTTTCCGCGGCACACCATCTAATGACCACGGTACACCAGTGTGCCGCGGCACACTTTTTGCGGGGCACTGCTCTAGGTAACCGAAAATCATATTTGGTACTGACATATAATATCTGGACTTATAAAGGGCCCCATATCTCAAATAGCTTAGGGCTTTATCAAGCCTAAATCCGGCCCTGGCGAAGAACAGCTTACAAAACAAGGACTGTCCTCCTTAAAGGAGGACGATTTTGGTCACTTTATTATTAAGCAAATTATACCTATCATAAGATGACAAGCTGTTTCACTGAAATTCCTCCCTTGGCCATTAATAAGGGCGGCCTGCAATTCTTTGGCGTTTATTTTGCCAGATCGATCCCTGTCCACGGCTGCAAACCATCTCTGCACGTCAGGATTCACCTGGAGACCAGGATAATTGTTTTGGCCCTAAAATCATCATCAAATAGATTCATTAGAACTTAGCAAAGAAAACTACAATAAATAATAGAATTGAATATTCTAACTTGGTATGCCATATATAGATGAGTTTTTAATCAAATGGAAATAGCACTTGACGTTTAATATTAACTTATTTAAAGTAAATAAAACAATACCCTATTTGACAATTAATTGAAAATTTAACTGTCATAAATATGTCAAATATTGTTCTTAATATAGTATTGTCTTTTTAATGAAAAATGACGAAACAATAAAACAAGGCGTTAATATATTAAATATGTAGTTTAATAGAAATAATTTCATTTATTAGAAGAATTTAGTTATTAAATGTGATTAACCAATTACAACCGCCATTTTTGAAAAATATATTTCTTGGACGATCAGTGAGCGCATTATTTGAGTTACAAATATCAAAGTTTTTTTCCAAATTATTCGGATACGTTTTCAGCGGCGCAACCAGGATTTTTGTGCTGGAGGGGACTAATATATATATATATATGTATATATGAAAATAGAATCTTGTTTTTACATGCTTTATTAGCTTCATTTGTATGTATGTATGTATGTATCTATCTATCTATCAATGTGACTTTTGTTCTTTTTAATTCCACAAACATTTCTCTAAAAAAATAACTAAGACTAAAAAGTAAAAAAATAAATTATATTTAAAATAAATTGACACGTTCTGATGTGGCCATCCACTTCACTTTACCAGAGGGGTGAACCGCGACCTAAAATCGTGTACACCTACTTCCACTTCCACTTTCATTTCCAATTGGAAGATAATAGATTACAATAGATTATCTAATGAATTTCAAAGTAATTCCAAAGACGGTGTACACCTAATTCCAATCGCGATTCACCCCTCGAGTTACCATGCACTTCTGGCCGAGTTTGATAGAAGGGCCTAGATTTTCATTTTTTGCCCCCCCCCCCTCCCATCTAATTTTGGCGTCAGCAAAACAAAATATTTTCGTTATTATAGGTTCATTTTATAGTATGATTCATTTTTCTTGTTTTTTTTACTTACAAAATATTATAATTTTAAATTTTGAACACCCCCCCCCCCCCTCCTAGCCCCCTTAATTTTCGGTTGATATGCACCAAAATCTAATCAGTTCTTAATCTCAAAGCACCAAAACTAAGTGTGAAATTTGGTTTTGATATTGACACTAGTTTTTGAACTAACTCGTCCACAAAATTTGGTAAGGCTCGTACTAACAGACTAAATAACAGAATAACAGTAGACATTTGGACAAAACACTATCTCGAAAAATATAATTTTTTCGATTTCTCTTATTAGAGCTTTTTTGTAGATCGAAATGTCATGGTTTCGCCCAATTTTTTTTATCAAAAATAGTTTCAGCCGTTTTTGAGATATTACGAAAAAAAGAAGCAAAAAACCACTTTTTTCATGCACGATTACAATATACTTGACCATACCCTGTATGTTAAAGTAAAAAAATAAAAACCACGCTTCTAAAAAGTAAAAAATAATGTGCCAAATACTTTATCAAAAAGTGTGGGGCACTTTGTAGAAATTAATTAAAAGTACATGTTTCTGCGGCCCACGCTTTTTGATTAAGTATTACATTATTTTTTTACTTTTTAGAAGCGTGTTTTTTAGTTTTTTTTAAATATAATTTACTATATTTAAAATATTGATTAAAATTTACCAAATATTTTTTTCATTTTCATTTGTTAATTTTTGCTTTTATTTTCATTTGTTTTCCTTTTTTCTGGGGGGCTTCAGCCCCCTTATCCCGCCCTCCGTGCTTGTGCTAAAATAATAATAAAATGAAATAAAAAAATAAATACTTTAGCTACGCCTTATATATATATAATTTATTACTTGAACCTAAAATATTTTTCAAAAAATTTTTTTTTTTTTAAGGCTATCCGAAGAAGTTTCTGGGTCCGTGTCGGATAAGAAAAATAATTACATAATATATGTAATAATAAATTTATTAAATGATCAATTTATAAATAAAATTTAAAAAATAATAGTTGATTAGGTCTAGAAATAAATGAGTATTTCAAAAATTTCTCATTTGGATGAATTTTTAAAGAAAAAAATTATTTTAATATTTATTGCTTATTTGTTTATATATAATGTATTATTATAATTGGAATAATTAGTTCATATAAACATCAAGAGATGACACTAGTAAATATTAACACCCTTAATTACTATAGGCTCAGATGGGAAAAGAAGGGGATGATTTGTGTAGTGACTGACTTTTTTGTTAAATATTATAAATAGAGGCTGTTTTTAGATGATTTTTCAGCAGCTTAGCGCTGCTCGGCGACCGCCCTTCGGGTCGGTCCAATTTTTTGCTTGTCTCAAATGGACATTCGAGTTTCGATTATCCTCGAGAAATGAAAAGGATAAGAATAAAGAGAACTCGGATATTTGAGACCTCACCGCTTAAGGATTTTATATTCGTATATAGAATCCCAATCATATAGAGGGAAAGAGAGGGCGATATATACTTTCTCTCTCTTTTCTGTTTCTATTGTTACTTCAAATCGTTGAATTATATTTCTCGTCGTGAATTTTCAATGTCAAAATTGAATATTGCTCAAAGAGATCAGCAAATCTCAGAGCAAAAAGTAAATTTATCTTCTAACATTATTAGCTAATAAACTGTAAACACGCGTAATAATTAAAAGGAACAATCGAAGGATATTTTTTTTTGTAATAATATAAATAAATAAAGTCAATTGTTAAAGAAGTCAACCATTAGAAAATATGAGCAGAGCACTCAATAGCTCTAGAAATGCCCGTTTTCATTAATTCCAATTATAAATATTTAATAGATTTTCTTAATAATGACAACTCGAGAGTATTTCAAAGGAGTTGAGACCGGAATGGACAAGTTGAGACTTGTTGGCGGATTAGCTTTTCTCTGATGTAAAAATATAAATTTAAGTAAAAAATAAATATCGATATATAAGATACAGATTATTTTCATTTGCTATAATCAAAATACAAGATACAATTGTAATTTATAAATTAAATTGTTTTAATTATTATTTGAAATTATATACAGAGGCTACAACCGAAAATTCTATTATGTAAATAAATCGCTTGTAAATATGTATTTTCACATAATAATGCACCAAATTTTAATCTTATACGTGAAAAAGTTTCCTGAACGTATAAAATGCCAATCTTGAAAGGCTTTTGATTATGTGCTGAAAATTGGTACGCAAATATCTTAGAATGCACCAAATTTTAGCTTTTTATCTGAAAACGTTTCCTGAGAGTACAACATGCCAATTTTGAAAGGGTTTAGCTAATGAGCTGAAAATTGGTACGCAAATATCTTAGAATTCACCAAATTTTAGCTTTTTACCTAAAAACGTTCCCCGATAATATAAATTGTCATTTTAGAATAGTTTTAGCTAATGAGCTGAAAATTGGTACTCAAATATCTTAGAATCCACCAAATTTTAGCTTTTTACCTGAAAACGTTCCCCGATAATATAAATTGTCATTTTAAAAAAGTTTTCGTAAAAGAGCTGAAAATTGGTACTCACATATCTTAGAATCCACCAAATTTTAGCTTTTTACCTGAAAACGTTCCCCGATAATATAAATTGTCATTTTAGAATAGTTTTAGCTAATGAGCTGAAAATTGGTACTCAAATATCTTAGAATGCACCAAATTTTAGCATTTTACCTGAAAACGTTCCCCGATAATATAAATTATAATTTTAGAATAGTTTTAGCTAATGAGCTGAAAAGTGGTACCCAAATATCTTAGAATGCACCAAATTTTAGCTTTTTATCTGAAAACGTTTCCTGAGAGTACAACATGCCAATTTTGAAAGGGTTTAGCTAATGAGCTGAAAATTGATTCGCAAACATCCTAAAATGTACCAAATTTTAGCTTTTTACTACCAAGTTAATGATCAGAAAATTGGAACGCAAATATATTAGAATGCACCAAATTTTAGCATTTCCCGAGAATTTAATTTGTCAATTTAGAGTGCTTTTAGTTAATGAGCTGAATCTTGCTACGTAACTATGTATTTTTGAATTTTAATGCACCAAATTTTACCTTGATATCTGAAAATGTTCCCTGATTATACGTATATACATTTTTTGCATGACTGTAATATTTTTATCATTCGATTGAACAGTAAAAATATATGATTATAAAATGGACAGGCGAAATAATAAAATCTATCTATTTGGAAATCAAATTTAAAAAATAATATATTTTAATATATTTAGAAAATTATAATTATTTTAGAAAAATGGGAAGTTGGATGGATATAATAAGAAAAAACCATTTTTTCTTTGATGAATATTTCATTTATAATGTCGTCCGCCATGTTAATAAGATTGCCAAGAGAAATTAATAGAGAATTAATTAATTAGTTCAGACGGGTCTCTAGAGATGACTCTGCTAAAACTAAAAAACCCCTGGTTTACTATTGGATTTAATGTAAATAGATAGGGAAAAATTTGGCTTTTTTTGTTAGTGACTTTTTTTGACGAATTATTATAAGATGGGATTTTGAGTGAAAAAAATCGCCATTAGTTCAGACGGGTCTCAAGAGATGACTCTGCTAAAACTAAAAAACCCCTGGTTTACTATAGGATTCAATGTAAATAGATAGGGAAAAATTTGGCTTTTTTTGTTAGTGACTTTTTTTGACGAATTATTATAAGATGGGATTTTGAGTGAAAAAGTCGCAGACTGCAGCTGCCCATTGCTCCTTCGGGGGTTTGCATGCGGGTTTAGCAACCCACAGGCCTGGCCACAGGCACAGCTGGTGATGCGCCCATACATAGCCTCTCCCGTACGGCGATGCGGCTTATACGAGGTGCGAGTAGGATTGGCCAATCCGAGCACCCTCTAGCGCTCCCGCGCTAGACCACGCGCTACGTACTATAGCCTCTGGTCTAGTATGGCGCGAGCACCGCGCGCGGGCCCCGGCGTACGCCTGGGTCCTGAGTGATGATCGCTCACCGCAACACAAGAGTGTGTGACGCCTTCGGGTGCGTAATGCCTCTGCTAAGTTTGCGTGGTCTCGCCCAGGTTCACCTGGAGGTCCATCTTCACCTAGCTCAGCCTAGGGCCGAGAAGGAGGGCAAGGGCTGCTATGCGCAACACATAGCCCCGGCAGCCAAGTCAACCCCACCCTTCACGTGGGGTCCTCTGTTCAGAACAGAATGGGGCAATGGCGAAAAAACAAAACTACCTTTGGCTAAACTAGAACATCTAGTCTACCATTGGAAGAAATAAAACATTGGATTAATTCAACAACTGTTACTAACACTCTAACAATCACATATCTCATACTCATGTAAGAAATTAAAAAAAAAAAAAAAAAATTGTATTTTGAAATGCAATACCTACATTCTACATTGAAAAAAATAGTGAAATTTTTATCTTTTTATTTGAAATTGAAATGTCTAAGTCCTCAAAAATTAATCAACTTTTTCAAAATCTAGTGACAAACTAGTTTATAACTTTTGAAGAAGAACAATTCTCTCCTTTACTATTTATGACGAAATTACATTAGATTTCAAAATATTACGAAAACAATCTTGAAAATAGTTGAATTTGTAAATCGCTTTATCTTTTCATTGATACAACTACAAAATTGATTTAAGTTATACACCAAAACTATTTATTGATGTTAAAATTACACTTTCGAAAAAACAAGTTTTAATTCAGAGTTTATGTCAATTTTTAATAGCTTAAAATAATAATCAATATTATTTATAATAGCATAACGAGATAAAATATTAAGTTTCTAATTCTAATTGACAAAATAAATGAGTATTTGAAAATTTCGTTTTGTTTTAGGGAACTTGTGAAATAGCAAAAAAAAAAATATTTCGATTAGTTAAGGCGATGAGAGACACGGCGCGGCGATTTTCGTGGTCGGCAGTCGACATCTAGATCTGTAGATGGCGAGACGGCGGGGCATTTGGTTGCCGACTTGACGAAAAAATTTTGAAAGCTGAAATTTCGGTCGACACAGTGTTAAAAAGACATTAATTTATAGTAGTTGTAAAGTCGTCTTTCATTTATGAAAGATCAAGCAGCTGCCATTCTGATAAACATAACTTGGAGCTAGTTCCTGAGCATAAGTTTTGAAGCAAGTTTTCCGAAAAAACTTGCTTCAAAACTTCGCATAAAATCTTGCTCGGGAACTTGCTTCAAGTTACATGTTTTATCAAGAGATGGCAGCACCTGTCTTTTGAACTTCCATAAATGAAAAGAGCGACTTTTACAACTACTATAAATTGAATGTCTTTTTAACAATGTCATTGAAATTTCAGCTTTGCATAAAATAGATGACACAGAAGCCGGTTTTCGTCGAGTCGGCAGCCGAATGGCCCCCCTCTCGCCATCTACAGTTCTAGATGTCGACTGCCGACTCCACGAAAATCCCCGCGCTTGTGTCTCTCATCGCCTTCTAATAGAAATAATTTTTTTTTTTTTTGCTATTTCACAAGTCTTGATACATTCTAAACTATTAATAATAGACAAAAACACTAAATAACAAACTTCTTTTTTTAGAAAGAGTAATTTTAAAATCCATAAATATTTTTGGTATAACTTGAATAATTTTTGAGTTATTTATCAAAATGAAAAGTTGATTTACAAATACAACTATTTTCAAGATTGTGTTAGCAATGTTGAAAACTAATGAAATTTCGGCATAAATAGTAAATGAGAGAATTGTTCTTCGTCAAAAGTTATACGAATCCTGTGACACTAGATTTTAAAAAAGATTTTTAATTTTTGTGAAATTAGACATTACAATTTCAAATAAAAAAATGAAAATTTCAAGATTTTTTTTTTCATTTATATACTGATACTGTCTGAATGAATGAATTGCATTTCAAAATACAATTTTTTTTTTTTTTAATTTCTTACATGAGTATGAATGAATATGTGATTCTTAGAGTGTTAGTAACAGTTGTTGAATTAATCCAATGTTTTATTTCTTCCAATGGTAGACTAGATGTTCTAGTTTAGCCAAAGGTAGTTTTTGTTTTTTCGCCATTGCCCCATCTGTTCTGAACAGAGGACCCCGCGTGAAGGGTGGGGTTGACTTGGCTGCCAGAGGCTATGTGTTGCGCATAGCAGCCCTTGTCCTCCTTCTCGGCCCTAGGCTAGCTAGGTGAGAGAGATGGACCTCCAGGCGCACCTGGGCGAACCACGCAAATTTAGCAAGAGGCATTACGCACCCGAAGGCATTACACACTCTTGTGTTGCGGTGGTAGTCGCATCGCACACTCAGGACCCAGGCGTACGCCAGGGCCGAGCGGGGATATTACTCCCCCTTTTGGTGCCATACTAGACCAGAGGCTATAGTACGTAACGCATGGTCTAGCGCGGGAGAGGCTAGAGGGTTTTCGGATTGGCCAATCCTACTCGCACCTGTATAAGCCGCATCACCGTACTGGGAGAGGCTATGTATGGGCGCATCACCAGCTGTGCCTGTGGCCAGGCCTGTGGGTTGCTAAACCCGCATTGCAAACCCCCGAAGGGGGCAATGGGCAGCTGCAGTCTGCGACTTTTTCACTCAAAATCCAATCTTATAATAATTCGTCAAAAAAAGTCACTAACAAAAAAAGCCAAATTTTTCCCTATCTATTTACATTGAATCCTATAGTAAACCAGGGGTTTTTTAGTTTTAGCAGAGTCATCTCTTGAGACCCGTCTGAACTAATTAATTAATTCTCTATTAATTTCTCTTGGCAATCTTATTAACATGGCGGACGACATTATAAATGAAATATTCATCAAAAGAAAAAATGGTTTTTTCTTATTATATCCATCCAACTTCCCATTTTTCTAAAATAATTATAATTTTCTAAATATATTAAAATATATTATTTTATAAATTTGATTTCCAAATAGATAGATTTTATTATTTCGCCTGTCCATTTTATAATCATATATTTTTACTGTTCAATCGAATGATAAAAATATTACAGTCATGCAAAAAATGTATATACGTATAATCAGGGAACATTTTCAGATATCAAGGTAAAATTTGGTACATTAAAATTCAAAAATACATAGTTACGTAGCAAGATTCAGCTCATTAACTAAAAGCACTCTAAATTGACAAATTATATTCTCGGGAAATGCTAAAATTTGGTGCATTCTAAGATATTTGCGTTCCAATTTTCTGATCATTAACTTGGTAGTAAAAAGCTAAAATTTGGTACATTTTAGGATGTTTGCGAATCAATTTTCAGCTCATTAACTAAACCCTTTCAAAATTGGCATGTTGTACCCTCAGGAAACGTTTTCAGGTAAAATGCTAAAATTTGGTGCATTCTAAGAAATATGAGTACCAATTTTCAGCTCATTAGCTAAAACTATTCTAAAATGACAATTTATATTATCGGGGAACGTTTTCAGGTAAAAAGCTAAAATTTGGTGCATTCTAAGATTTTTTGAGTACCAATTTTCAGCTCTTTTACTAAAACTTTTTTTAAATGACAATTTATATTATCGGGGAACATTTTTAGGTAATAAGCTAAAATTTGGTGCATTCTAAGATATTTGGGTACCACTTTTCAGCTGATTAGCTAAAACTATTCTAAAATGATATTTTATATTATCGGGGAACGTTTTCAGGTAAAAAGCTAAAATTTGGTGCATTCTAAGATATTTGAGTACCAATTTTCAGCTCATTAGCTAAAACTATTCTAAAATGACAATTTATATTATCGGGGAACGTTTTCAGGTAAAAAGCTAAAATTTGGTGCATTCTAAGATATTTGAGTACCAATTTTCAGCTCTTTTACTAAAACTTTTTTAAAATGACAATTTATATTATCGGGGAACGTTTTCAGGTAAAAAGCTAAAATTTGGTGGATTCTAAGATATTTGAGTACCAATTTTCAGCTCATTAGCTAAAACTATTCTAAAATGACAATTTATATTATCGGGAAAGGTTTTCAGGTAAAAAGCTAAAATATGGTGCATTCTAAGATATTTGCTTACCAATTTTCAGCTCATTAACTAAAACCATTCAAGGTTGACATTTTATACGTTTAGGAAACGTTTTAAGGTATAAGATTAAAATTTGGTGCATTGTAATGTGAAAAATACATATTTACAAGATATTTAATTACATAATAGAATTTGCAGTTGTAGCCTCTATATAATTTCAAATAATAATTAAAATAACCCTTTGATTTATAAATTACAATTGTATCTTGTATTTTGATTATAGCAAATGAAAATAATCTATATCTTATATATCGATAATTATTTTTTACGTAATTGATATTTTTTCATCAGAGAAAATAAATAAATTCGAAATATTCGAGAAAACATTTTTTGCCACTTAATCTTCCAACACGTCTTAACTTGTCCATGCCTGTCTAGACTCGTTTTAAATAGTTCATTATTAAAAAAATCTATTAAATATTTTTAATGGAATTATGCAAAACGGGCAATTCTAGCTGAATCGAGTTTGAAAAGGAGAAAGCGAATATCGCCCTCTCTTTCCCTCTTTGATTGGGATTTTATACGAATATAAAATCCTTAAGCGGTGAGGTCTCAAATATCCGAGTTCTCATTATTCTTATCCTTTTCATTTCTCGAGGATAATCGAAACTCGAATGTCCATTTGAGACAAGCAAAAAATTGGACCGTACCCGAAGGGTCGGTCGCCGAGCAGCGCTAAACTGCTGAATTATCATCAAAAAACAACATCTATTTATAATATTTAACAAAAAAAGTCACTACACAAATCATCCCCTTCTTTTCCCATCTGAGCCTATAGTAATTGAGGGTGTTAATATTTACTAGTGTCATCTCTTGATGTTCATATGAACTAATTATTCCATTTATAATAATATATAATATTAACAAATTAAACAATTAATGTTAAAATAATGTTTTTTCTTTAAAAATTCATCCAAATGAGAAATTTTTGAAATACTCATTTATCTCTAAACCTAATCAATTATTATTTTTTAAATTTTATTTCTAATTTGATCAGTTAATAAAAAATTATTTTGAAAAATATTGTAGGTATATAATACATTTTAGTGAGTTAAAATTTATATAATATATTTTGATAAAATAATTAATAAATTAAAAATTTCATTTTTTTATTGTTCACTATAAATATAAGGCATTTTGTATGTATTCACGTTGTGATATTTGTTAGTTTTTAATCAAAATAGTTTATACATCTCTTGACAAATTTTAATCAAAAATTAATAAAAATAAACTGATATGGATGGCCATCCACATGACTTTACCATACGTCTGGCCCCTTTCTTAGATTTAATATTTAATTAAATAATTTATAAAAATTTAGGGTAGGGGGTCAAAAAATGAAAATCTAGGGCTCTAGGCCATAGACTAGGGATGTCCAACCTTTTCGCTTATTATACGGTCCACATTTGAATGAAATCCAGAAAATATGACTTTATTTATTTATTTTAATTATTTAAAAAAAATCATTCGATTGTTTCTTTTTAATTATTACGACTGTTTATAGATTATTTCCTAATGATTAGAAAGAGAAAGCGGCGTATATCGCCCTCTCTTTCCTCTATGTTTGGGATTTTATATGAATATAAAATCCTTAAGCGGTGAGGTCTCAAATATCCGAGTTCTCATTTTTTATCCTTTCATTTCTCGAGGATAATCGAAACTCGAATGTCCATTTGAGACAAGCAAAAAATTGAACCGTCCCGAAGGGGCGGTCGCCGAGCAGCGCTAGGCCGCTAAAAAATCCACTAAAAACAGCCTCTATTTATATTAATTAACAAAAAAAGTCAGTCACTACACAAATTACCCTTTTCCCATCTGATCCTATAATAATTAAGGGTGTTAATATTTACTAGTGTCATCTCTTGATGTTTATATGAACTAATTATTCCAATTATAATTACATTATATATAAACAAATAAGTAATGAATGTTAAAATAATTTTTTTCTTTAAAAATCCATCTAAATGAGAAATTTTTGAAAAACTCATTTATTTCTAGACCTAGTAAATTATTATTTTTTAAATATTATTACTAAATTAATCATTTAATAAATTTATTTACATATATACCTATATTATTTTTTTATTTATTTATTTTTTTTTGAAAATAAATTGAAAATGCAAATAATTATAGAATAGGTATTAAAACAGTAAATGAATTATAATAATAAAACTTGAGTAAGATACGAGGTAGTTTTTTTTTTTTTTTGTGAAACCTACCTCGTAATCTTACTCAAGTTTTATTATTATATTAAAATTTTTCACCTAGAACCAACACCGAACTCCTTAAAAGTTATAGTAAATGAATTATATATTACTTGTCAAAATTGTTCCCTTAACCAAAAATAATATTGACAGTTGAAAGATTTTCAAAAAGCTATTATCGGCCATCTTGTTTGTTTGCTTTTGCCCCCCCCCCCCCCCCCGAGAGGCGCTGGTGCTGTTTCCTCGAAAAAAATATTTTATTCCACAGGTGTGATATCTATAAAAACACTATATATAAAAACAATCGTGTATTTGAATGGAATTTTGTGTGAAAATTTCAAAGAAATCGGTGAAGAACTTTCGGAGATTCTTCAACTTATCACTTTAGCATAACAGTACATTTTTATTTATATAGATTATCTCAGAAATTGTGTTGTAACTATATATTAAAATTTTCTTAAAAATGTATTAGTTATTGTTTAATGTTGGTTTAGTTTTTTAAAACAATAGTAAGAAGAGTTTCTTAATTATAATTAAATATGTATGTAAACTTTCCGATATCCCGTACCTATAGTGCAATGGATAAGAATCTGAAAAACTCTATCTTTGGAATTTAATATATCCGGAACTATATGGATCAATTTCGTTTGGCCACCAATTGATGCGGAAGGTTTTAAATAATAATCTGTCTAAATTTCAAAAAAATCCTAAGAAAACCCATATGGTGAAACAACTACCATAAAAGTATCTAATAACAAGTAGCAATTAGTTTAAAAAGAAACTATAATAAATACATAAAAAAATGAAAGAATTGTAATTTTTTGAAACTTATTTATTCATATTTTGAAACTTTTCATCAGAAATCTTAAATATTGCACATGTTTTTTTTTTATAAAAATGTAAACAAATTGATCTTTTTTTTTTTTTTGGATTTTTTTTTATAACATTATTTTAATGACTCCGAGGTACTCTAGATATTTTTAAAGAAGTATCTAGAGTCTGCAGAATATAATTTATTGGAAAAGCCGCACAGCGGACATTTATGTATATATAAATTTATATATATATATATATTATTTAATAAATCATTTTAATACAAAATCCTTACATAAAACTTTTTCTAAATGGACTTAGTCCCTCCCCAAAACAAATTTTAACATTTTTCCATAAATATTGAATTTTGAGCATTCCTTTTTATATTAGAGTTCTTAATTCTCAGAGAAAATAAATAAATAAATATTTGAAAGATTTATAACAACGATTGGAATGCTAAGAGGGCTTGGTCCATTTGGTTGGTTTGGAGATAAAATAACAACAACAATCCATGTTACGGCACAAATTGCGAACACAAATTAACGTTGAGGTTTTAAGGATGTTCTTTCGCTACAATCCACACAAAAAGTTTTAGCCTCGTAACCACTCTATAAATATAAACGGAACTAAAATTTTAGGTTATGTTTTTTTAACGTGACTGTACTTCTCACACTACGAAATCTCTATATGGATACACACATACTAGCAGGATCGTTTCCAAGCCATTGTGCTTATATCCCCTCCACTAAAAATAATCGCCCAAATAAGTTTTTTTTTTTTTTTGTTTTTTATCAAAACTACGTGGTAAATAATTTCAATTTTTTTTTTAAGTTACTCCGAATATATTATTCTAACAAATATTAGTTTTTTATCAAGATGGTGAAAGTCTTTCAATGAAAAAAAAAATAAAATAATGATCATATCCCCACCCTTTCCCTATCTACCCTATGTTAAAAATGTCATTTTTAATTGCAATTATTTCATGTTTGGTGTGGTAAATCGTCTTCAAATTTTAACAGTATGTGTATTATGCTTTTAATGACTTATATTCCAAGTTTCAAAGACTTCTTGAATTTTTGCTTTTTTGAAAGAACTACCTTAAAATGAAAATAGAAATCAACCATCCCAACGGTTAATTTGTGTTTCAAAAGAAGTGATTTCAATTGGGGACAACACGGTTTACTATTATTTTAGTTTTCAATATATTATTAATAGCAAAAAATGTTTTTAATTGAATGTCTTATTGTCTGTGGATTTGTCTCTAAACGAGAAAAAAAGCAAGGAAAAACTTGCTAGACATTATTTTTACATATATGACCAGCATATTTTTTATTACTTAGATATGGGAAGCCCGAAATTTTTTCTTTTGATAAATTTTTGTTCCGCAACAAGATTTTTATTATAAATGCAATATTTTGCTAATCAAAGATTGTCTAAAAGAAATATATTCATTTATATTCATCCAACCCATTTAAATTAATAAATAAAGTCTTTTTACAATCTTTTACATCAATTAATTAAAACTTCTTATGGTTTATAATTTTATATATATATACATATAGATAAGAAGCAACTATTAATTAATATAAAGGGAATGTTTGTTTTTTTACCTTTAATCATTTGGATATTAAGGCTCAGGAATATTTAAAGTTTTTTAAAAATATGTAACACACAAACACACTGGTAATAGCAAAGAATGCTTAGTTCGTGTGATTGAATTTGACTAGAAAATAAATGATGTAATATTTTTATTCGGGAAGTATGAATGCGAAATATTCTCATGAGCTGCGAGAACTTTTGCGGTTGTAAGGCTCCAAATAGGCAGAAGGCGCCCATCCTTCATTTTGGGTTGCTGAAAAATAAAATAATTATTAATTTCATTATTTAATTTTATCTTATAGAAAGAGAGATTATCAATCTACTAATTTCGAGCTGTTTTTAATAATTTGTATGATATTTCAGAAGGGCCTTCTGATATATAATACAAATTATCCATAGCAGCTTGAATTTAATAGAATGACAATCATTAGTGATCGTTCAATGCCAAAATTCCATGTTATTTAGATGACACATGCATCGCTGTGTGGCACAGGTTTAAATTGAGATAGAGGCTTGAAATTTGGAGAATATTTTTTTGAAGTGAAAACTTCTTTAAGCACGTTGGGCACTTTTGGGATGGGGAAAAAAGCACTGAACACTATCATATACATGGCTCCTTGTTAGGTCGAATATAGGCAAGGGTGTTAGTCTGCCTGCTGGGGTGAGGGGAAGGTGCAGTTGGCCGCTTCTAGCTTCTAGTAGGTAGCAGCGAGGGGGGGTGCAGGGAAGATGCACGCTCGTTGGAATAGCTGGGGGAGAAAATTTCCGTTAAGAGGGAAGAATTTTCGGAAAATCAGGAAAAAAGGGAATTCCTGTTAAGGGATTTTGATAAAATTATGGTACCCCCTAATTGAAGAACTCCCTATCGAATGAGCATAACCGCGCACAGATCCGACAGTTGGAAGTGGTGTTTCTAGAAAAGGGGTGTTTTCAAATTAATTGTAGTATCAAAAATTAATATTTCATAATTTGTAAATTAAAATAAAAAAAAAAAACTGTTATTCCATAGTTTTTAAGTTTTCACTTCTGTCGGCAGTCACCATGACTGGCTTTTTGATATTTTTTATTAATTTCGAACCATATGAGGCTCTGTCAGGGTAAAAATTAGAAAATACCCAAAATAAGGACCACCCTAATATATACATACTTATATATGTTATTGCATTAAGCAGAAGACAACTTCATTGATTTCTCTATACTATATGAAAGTTAGTTCAGTTTTTTTTTCATAGCCCCTTAACAAGTCTGTTCAAAAGTTGAGCATAAAACTTTTAATGTATTAACGTGGAAAGGAAGTTGTCAAGTACCTGGGATCTTGACATACCACCAGCCGGCGCAGCCTATTTTGAGCAGTTCAACCGCATCCCCTTCTCGCATGGTCACCTCGCCCCTTCCAACGGCGCAATAGTCGGCGAGAGCTAGCCAGCGAACGCCCCCGCCAACCTCGCACCCTCCAACCACCTAAAACTTTACGTTCAAAATGAATAGACAACACACTAACATACTAATTAATCGTGCATTAGCAATTTCAGAAGCAAACAATAGGATAAGGGAAGTATGATAATTCCATTGATTCTCTTTTAATGTTTTCCGAGACGTACTTGTCCTAGCCAATGTGGGATTATCCGCCACGACCACAGGTTCCAGAAGAAATAGAAATAATATAAAAAAATTGTCATAATTTAGTAATTGCTATGCTTTATAAACAATTACTTAATATTTATCTAATTTATACTTTAATAATGGTAATTGGTGTATAAAGGCCCTTAAAAGAAAATAATAACAGAAAATAAACATAAAATTAAATAAAGGGAAAAAAGGAAGTGTGGAGTGTTTTAGCCTAAAAAATATATAGCAAAGTATGAGTGGGAATCGCATACTTGGAGTTTCCTAGTTTTTTTAATCTATGATCCAAACTAATTAGTTTATTTTAAGAGAAGAAAAATTCAAGAAGTTATTTCCGGACTTAAAGTAGTTTTTGGAGACGGGCTGATAAGTGAATTGAGTGGATTTTGATGAGGATGTCAAAAATTCAAAAAAGAAATAATTATAACTATCTTTTTTATTCAAAAACCCACGTTTCTTAGGTTTATTCCCTCGAAACGTCGGTGTTTGAATAAAAAATAGAGTTATAATGATCTCTCTTTTTTGAATTTTGGACTGCCTCATCAAAATCAACTCAATTTACTTGTAGACTCAGACAGGATGGAGTGATTAAATTTAAATTAAAAAAACAAATCTTTTAATTATATTACAGAAATCTAGTCTTTAACGGATACCTCTAAAACAATTTCTTTCTTAATAAAACGTATCCTGTAATATAATTAAAATATTTGTTTTTTTTAATTTAAATTTAGCCACTCCATCCTGTCTAAGTCTACAAGTAACTTATTGAATTTTTCTTCTCTTAAATTATTATTGTACTGCTTCATATAATTTATTAATGTTAATTAATTTATAACCACCAAAAGAATTAATAAGAAAACTACTGATACTAAGCTAGTTTTAAATTTAAATTTTGAGTAATAAAAAATGTTTCACCTTGAATCAACACCTATATCTCCTTAAAAGTTATTAAATAGATATCGATGAGGCAGTCCAAAAAAAGGAGAAGATAATTTACACCGTCTTTCCATTCATAAAATCGATGCTCCGGAGGCTGTTCCTCTCTTCAGGTTTTGAAAGGTAGTAGATCCAATGCGACATTCCCCTCTGTACAATATATTATTGTTACTGCTACTGAAAAAGAGGAGACAGGGGGGAATGTCGCATTGATTTCCTTCAGTGACTTTTCAAAACCCTGAAGAAAGAGGGAATAGCCTCCGAAACGTCGGTTTTATGAATAAAAAGATAGTGTAAATTATCTTCTCCTTTTTTGGACTGCCTCATCGATATCCACTTAATTCACTTATCAGTCCGTCTCCAAAAATTACTCCAATCTTAAAGTGATTAAATTTTGAGATTTTAAAACCTTTCTACAGAAACCTAAAGTGATTGAAAACATCTTTCCAAAGAGAAAAAACATGGAATAGAATATTCCATGCTTATATTTTGAGAAAAATAGCAAGTTAATGTTTGAATACCTTCCAATTTATTGCCCTAAAAATTTTGATTAATTCTACACTTCTTAGGATTAGTAGGTACAAAATAAAAATAAATAAAATAATATTAAAAAAATAACATTTTATTAAAAACATAAAAAAAAATAATAAATCAACAAAAAACATATTTGATTAGTTCAAAAAGTAGGTATAATTTAAAGAACTAGTCAGATCTTTAGCAATTAAATGTTTAATAAATATTAAATAATGAATAAATTAATTAAAATAAATTAATAAATAAAAAAATAAATTAATATTGAAGAGTAGATAATATTATTAATTTATGATAAGAATGTTGTTGTTTTTTTTCAGTCTTTTAAACTTGATTAATTTTTATATGTTAAGATCATTTTTTTAGATTTGTTTAGAAGTATTTAGTTCTTAAAATTTATGTATTTATGATTTAATAATTTTAAATTATTATTATCATTTCCGCCCATAATTTGTATTAATTTGAAAGTTTATAATGGTAAAATAAGGACAAGTTTTTATGTGTGACTTTTTTTATCACCCAACGTTTCGTCGACCTTGCCGACCTCTTCAGGGCTTCAAACAGTCATGCCACACATTCGTCTAAATTTTCTTATTATATTCATACAAGTGAATGTGTGGCATGATTATTTGAAGCCCTGAAGAAGTCGGCAAAGTCGACGAAACGTTGGCTGATAAATAAAAAAATCACACATAAAAACTTGTCCTTATTTTCCCATTATAAACTTTCAAATTAATCATTTTAAAGTTCTTTGTCCTTTCTTATTCCTTTTAATTATAGAAAAACTTAAGTGTTTAAATAACGGTATTTTCTCAATAAACTTTATAAATGTATTGCTCCATGCAAACATCCGTTCTCCATCTTCAGGGCCTTAGTTTCATACACAAGAATTTTTTTCTTCCCTTCTTCACCACTAACCATAATTATAATTTTAAAAAATTTCATAAAATTGTGGTGTGCAGAGACAACAAACAATAAATAGAATTAAAGGGATCGTATGGAGTTGGACCTGACTTTAAATTAAATACCTACAAAGTTTTTATGGTACTTACGTATTAACGCCACCGCAGCTACAAATAAAATTTTAAACAACAAATTTGAACTGAAATTGAGTTTATGGACTGTGATGTCTCAAATTGTCTCAAGTGAGGGGCCATTGGGGGTTGGCAATTTTCACTTTTAGAACTTTCCATAGGTTCGGTTCTATTCATCATCTCGGTTCATTTAGATAAAAAAAATGGGTTCCCGAACAAACTTTGAAAGGTTCCGTTAAGATAACGCCAACCTAATCGCCTAAAAACCAACCCGAAATGAAGATATACGAGCCGAACCGAGCCGAACTGAATATCTTAACCGAACCGGCAACGACTTTTACAATTTCGATTTTATTTTGGGTATTTACTAATTATTTTTTAATTAATATTCGTTTTCGAAAAGAATCCGTCGTCAGTAGTGGCGCTTAAAAACCACCAAATCTGTAGCTGCGGTGGCGTTAATATGTAAGTACCGTTTTTATTTAAATAGACCAAACGTTTCGTTGCTGGTTCGCAACTTCTTCAGTCAGAAAGTTTAACAAATGAGCCACTTAAGAAGTTGCGAACCAGCAACGAAACGTTTGGCCTATTTAAATAAAAACTTTGTATTTAATTTAAAGTCAAGTCCAACTCCCTACGATCCCTTTAATTATTAAACATGGACAACACGAATAATGAAATAATAAATAGAATAAGTAGGTTGTGTTTAGTGGTGAAAAAGGAAAGAAAAAATGCTCAGGTATAAACCCACGGATGTTCCTCGAAACATTGTAGGCATCGAGCATAAATATATAAGAATTTAGTGAGAAAATACCGTTATTTAAATATCTTAAGTTATTCTATAAATATAATATAATAAATATTCTTACTCTCCACTTTAGTTTCAATTTTTTGTTTGTTTTATAAATAATTGTATACAATTTTCTAAAATTACTTTTAACAATTAAATAAGCTTTAAATATTAATGAAGATCATTGATAAGTAACAGTCGTTGATAAATACCTAACAAATAAAACAAAGTCTTTTTTTATATATCACATGCGAATCTTTTTCTTCGTATTGTTTTTATTCAAAATGACAACATGCTAGGAACTTCTTCTATTTTGATAGGGAATGTTAAAATAAAAAAATAAATATTAGATTTATGACTAATTTAATATTTTTATATTTAAAAAGAACAGTGTTTGGTGGCCCTATTTTATTTTAATGAATTGGCAAAGGGGCCAGTTTTGGGGAAAAGTTGAAATAAAAGCTAACTCTTATTAAATTGAAAGTTTTTTTGCCGAGAGTAGCAGAATTTTTATATATTGAAGGAGACAATAAAAGAGTGTGTCTTCTGCTGGAATTATAAATTCTACTTATTTATAACGAGACTATAGTTTCGAGGGCCTTGCACTCTTCATCAGTCTATTACAATGTATTCACAGGAATTAATTTATGAAATATGAAATCCATTGTAATAGACTGATGAAGAGGGCAAAGCCCTCGAAACCATAGTCTCGTTATAAATAAATAAAATTTATAATTCCAGCAGAAGACACACTCTTTTATTGTCTCCTTCACTAACTCTTATTTAATACTTTATTTTAAGCAGGCGCAATCGACATTTTACAACGTTTCGAGCGCTATACCGAGATCAACTTTGCGTGTTTTTGTGACTTGGGTGAGTACTATATAAACCTCAATTCCACCCTTTAAAAATGTATTATATAAAAAATTTAAAACATGCAATGATCTTTTCCAGCTGACGTGTCCTGATGAAGAACAGCGGTATAGCGCTCGAAACGTTGCAAAATATAGATTACGTGTGCTTAAAATAAAGTATTAAAAATTTGGTGTTTTATGAGGCTCCCGAAAACCTTGGAAACAGGCAGAATGTCTTCGTTAGGAAAAAGAAATACAAAATTTCCCTATATTCTAACTATTTATTTTTCAGAAAAACTTTTGAGACGTTTCAGCGGATATTCTCACGCCATCCTCAGTCCACAAGGAAAACATAATCTTAATTACAGTCAATTCAATAATCACATGTTTTGAATTGACTGTAATTAAGATTATATTTTCCTTGTAGACTGAGGATGGCGTGAGAATATCCGCTGAAACGTCTTAAAAGTTATTGAATTGACTGTAATTAAGATTATGTTTTCCTTGTAGACTGAGGATGGCGTGAGAATATCCGCTGAAAAGTCTCAAAAGTCATTGAATTGAATTGAATTGACTTTAATTAAGATTATGTTTTCCTTGTAGACTGAGGATGACGTGAGAATATCCGCTGAAACGTCTCAAAAGTCATTGAATTGAATTGACTGTAATTAAGAATATGTTTTCCTTGTAGACTGGGGATAGCGTGAGAATATCCGCTAAAAAATAAATAGTTAGAATATAAGGAAATCCTGCATTTCTTCTTCCTAACGAAGACATTCAACCTGTTTCCAAGGCTTTCAAGAGCCTCATAAAACACCAAATTTCTAATTTGAAACATTAATAGTACCCTATCTAAATAAAGTATTAAATAAGAGTTATCTTTTATTTCAACTTTTTCCCAAAACTGGCCCCTTGGCCAATTCATTAATATTTTTAGTTGAAATAATAGAAGTTCATAAAGATTCATCACCTATCACATTTAATATTGAACTCTATTGGGATTGAGTTTTGTTTGGCAAAGAGTAAGTACAGACCGCGTAAGGTTCAAGCGAAGTGTCCTCGTCCTCACTGATGCTATAGTCGGAGGACCAGGCCCCTGCCTCAAGCGACTCCTCCTCGGCAATGGCCCCCCCTGTCTCGGGGACACTCGCTTGCCGATGCGAAGAATGTCCTAACATCCCATCTCCACTCCCTTGCTTTTGACAATCCCACGACGTGGTCTGCCGAAGTGGTCTAGAAAAGTTACTCATTTAGATGATTTCAAATCAGTGTGAGAAACTATACAAAAACGCTCTTAACTTGTGCTGAGGTTTACAATTGGAATACTGTCTAATTTTTTCACCCTTAAGCTCGTTTAATTGCTCTAAAAGGACACGTTTGATGTCGCAAACCCAAGCATCTTTTTCAGCAATATTGGATGCTTGAATTGTGTGCACTTCTTGGCGCCCTTGTAACCAAATTTCGAATTTTCGAGGATCTCCTTTTACAGATTCTGTCAAACCGATTTGAGACATCTAAAAAAACAAAAATATAATTATTTTAAAAAATGTAACTCAAGATTTTTTTTGATTTTTTTACTTATACATAGTCTCCACCATGAATTGAGAAGTTCATTTCCAAAAGGTATTAAATCAATTTTTTTTTTAGGTAATGCCGCTTTCATGATTTTATGATTTCTAGTATCAATTTCATGACAAAACCTACTAAATCCTTTACTAAAATACACTTGAAAAATAAGTTTTATTTCAAAAACAAGGCCGTATTTCTAAAAAGGCTAATTAGGCTGCAGCCTAGAGTGGCAAATTTTCAGGGGAGGCAGTTTGGCAATTTATTCAAAGAAAATCATAAGATGGTGTCATCTATTAAATCCGATGGAATGGAATATTTTAAATTATATGTCAGAGGGGCTGTTTTTCACCCTTTCGGGAATCGAACCCGAGTGCCAGTAACAGCAATCCGGGCCATCTGGCTCACCTGCGGGATGCGAACCTCTCTGACATATGTAAAAAAAAATGTAAACGCGTATAATATTTTACTCAAAGATTGTTATCTTAATTTGTAAAATTTCGCGATATAGTGATTCTAAATTTAAACATATAGCCATGCCATATAATTTAAATAATTTAAATGAATTCATAAATTAATTCCTGTGAATCCATTGTAATAGACTGATGAAGAGGGCAAAGCCCTCGAAACTATAGTCTCGTTATAAATAAATAAAATTTATAATTCCAGCAGAAGACACACTCTTTTATTGTCTCCTTCAAAAATGTTAATTTTCTCGAAATTGAAAAAAAATGGATTTAGTACTTTTTGAAAATGAGCTTCTCAATTTGACTGGTGATATAAAATTATTAAAGTGTTCAGGGTATATATTATAGTATTAGATAGTAAACCCCCTTACTAGGGAGGGTTGAATAAACCATCTTTAGGGAAACTATCATTTTGGATGTCTGATAAAAAACAGTTGAATAGTCCATAATTAAATTTAAGATAATAAAACGAGAAATTTTTGTGAGGGCACTAAGAAAATGTGAGGGGCGCAGCAGTTTTACTATAGTTTACAGTAAATGAGTGATAAACAATTACACTATTTAAAATTTTAAAGAGAGGTTCAGGATGAACTTATTAAAAAATAAATAAAATAGTTTATTTTTTAAGAGTTCAGTTTAGAAAATAAAAGGGGATAAAATTTATAAATCCAGTAGAAGACACACTCTTTTATTGTCTCCTTCAATATATAAAAATTCTGGTACCCTCAGCAAAAAACTTTCAATTTAATAAAAGGGGACTCTATTAGTGTCGCAAACGATGCCTGTCTGTATGTTAGTAGCTAAGCTATCTAGGACGGATACCACGATCTAAGGAGGATTAGGCTAATTTTTTAAAATATAGAGAATGTGAGAGAGATCCAAAATGGCCGTTTTTGGTGATTTTTGAATCTCTCGGCGTTTAGAAATGGCTTAAGTATAAAAAGACAAATTTCCAAAAATTTCATCATTTTCTTCTAATCAACGACCAAAAAGAACTCTATTTGGGAGTCCCATTTGGTTGGATTATTTTATTTTATTTTGATTATTTATGTGCATCGATTAAATTATTAAAGTTGTTATAGGAAAATAAGGACTATATCTTTTATCCAGATAATTTATATTTTATTACCTATTTATTTTATTTTGTTCATGACTAAAAGTGGATTAATTTATAATTATTTTAGTGATAATGACTCACTTGATAAGTTTTGTTTTTTCCCTCTATTCGATTATGTTTAAGGAAAAGGTTTAAGCAATCCTAAAAGCTTCACAGGGAAAAAACATTGTCATTATAAAAAAAAATTATATACAATGGTTGAAGGGAATTCGGCACGCCGATGAGAAGCAATTCCGCATTTAAACGACTGCTAGGCAGATATCAAAGGATGTCTATTTTGAGGAAAAGATTTGAGTTATTTATAAAGAATAACTCAAACTTCTCTCTGCAAAACCATTTTAATTTGCTTAAATAATCTTATCATTAGGGGGATAAGGGGATATAAATAACACTTATTAGTCAGGATAAACCGAGGGGTGAACCGCGACCTAATATAGTGTACACTTACTTCCACTTTCACTTTCATTTCCAAAAAGAAGACAATAGATGAAGGGGTATTTTCTAATGAATTCCAAAATAATTCCACATAATTCCAAAGACGGTGTACACCTAATTCCAATCGCGGTTCAACCCTCGGGATAAACCCTTGCATTTCAGAAATAAAAGAATGTTCAAGGGCTGGAATAGAGGTGAAGCTGATTGTGGACATGGGTTTTTAAGTATTGAAGGTCTTTGTGTTGACACAATTTGAATAACTCATTTTCGGTAGAACGTAGATTCATTTCTAAGCAAGATTATGTCTATCTCCAGTGAAAGGAGAAACCGAATAATGAATGGAAGCAATTTTTAATAAAAATATTGCGTTTTTGTCCCTCTTTTTAAACGCAACAGGGTTACTAGGATGCTTGGTTATGTGAATGTAGTCAAGGCTTTAAGTTAAGGAGAAACTTTTAACCTTCAAAGCTTGGAATACAAATTGAATTTGTAAGCCTTAGGGTTTAGGCACAGCTTTAAACTTGCAATTTAAAATCATTATTTTGACTACAAAGGCAGCTCAATAGAGGAAGGAGTACAGATCCCATAAATAGATTTACAGCCTACCGCGTTTATCGGCCATTCCACTGTAAAAATGACTATTTTCAACGAATCATAAGGATATATCGGACAATGCAGGACGCACCGGATTGTTTAAGGTGGAGCACCTAACCCCGAGAGTCTTCTCTCGCACGCGCAGCCAGGACTCTAGTCATGTATGTAGCCAGGAAGGAGCCACGAATGGCATCAATCCAGTCGGGCGTGTATACGCAAAGGCATACGTGAAATATAGCGGGGGGGTATATTCCACCCTCGCAAGTGTTGAAGCTATCAACATCTAGCGAGTTGACAACAACTATCCAGCAAAACCCATGTGCCCGTACGAGTCCTTTCCTCGTTGATTGGGTTAGAGACGCAGTCCCTATGGGCTCCCCAATCCCCGTACTACCACTAGTTTTATAACCTTTGGTGTGGTTAGGCGAGCTTTCTCTTGCGTATGTCTTTCCATGCTCCAGCTCTTCTGATTCGGAATTCGCTTCCCGCAATCCACGGTTCGAGATCGACCGCATGGAATCATAAGGATATTGGGACCTTGTATTTTGTATTTGGGGCTTGATCTGGTATAGTAGGGACATCGTTAAGAATGTTAATTCGAGCCGAGTTGGACCAGCCGGGTGCCTTAATTGGCGACGATCAAATTTATTATGTAATTATTAAAGCCCATGCTTTTGTAATCATTTTTTATGGTTATACCTATTATGATTGAAAGATGTGGAAAGGCGCCCGCCAACACTGGTAAAGAAAGTAATAATAAAAGGGAATAATCGCTACCGATCAAACAAACAATGGTATACGCTCTAATTTAAGACCCGAAGGATGTATATTGATTACCATTGTAATAAAAATAATTGCTCCCAAAATTGATGAAATCTCCGCTAAATGCAATGAAATTTTTTTGACAAACAAGATACTTTTTTTCATTTAAAATGTGGAGTCATAGTGGTCATTCTATAGTAAAGAATTTATAATCACCTTGAGATATCTCTTAAAATGATAGGTAGCTTTATTGTAGGACTCTTTGGAAGCACGTTTGCAAAAGAGCATTGCTTTTTGATATAGAAATATATGCCTTTGCATGGGCTTAAGTCGAAGTTCACGGAGGCGGTCTTTCTTGCTTTCTGTCCATACTGAAAACGATCCTTGGCGTAAAAGCTCACCCTGTTCTGAAAGTTCGCCCTGAAAAGTTGCATAGTGTTAAAAGAAAAAAAGTAAAAAGAAAAAATCAAAGATTAATTATATTTACCCAAAACCCTGTGATAGCGATTTGATGCATACTATCATTAACACTTTTCAAAACAACAAGCATCGAGTCTAAAGCGTCTTGTAATTGAGAACACAATTTACCTTCATCACTGTAACGAAGAAGATCCTGCCAAAAAAATTAATTGTAGTAAAATAGTTTTATCAATGTTAAAAAATAAACTAAATAAATAAAAATAATGTATCGATATTATTAAAATTTATTTTAATTGTGTGACAAATAGTTTAAAAAAATAGTCATTTAAGTTTTGGAAGAATTTTAAAAAACAAAATAAATTCTAGAGTATAAAAAAGATTACCTTTAGAAGTAATTGATATTTAGTAATACGTTGAACAGGTTTGAGCAAATATGCCGCCAAAGGCAACTTATGTCCTAATTTAAGCTGACAAGCTTGAAAAAAAAGATTCTTTTCTCCTATTGTCTCTCGTAATTGTTCAGATCTTGCCATATTTTGACAATAAAATGTATAAAGACGATGAAAAGATTCACGCTTAAAAAGATAGAAAAAAAATAGCTATATTAATTTAATATTATTTTTAACAAAATTGAAAAAAATGTTAGTGGTCATTTAATTTTTTCCCTTTGTACTTTTATTGATTAAATAGTAAATTATATGTAGTTATTTTCCCACAAATCAGATCTTATTAAAATATTAATCGAATGATTATTAGGGCTCGGATTTCGCCCTATTTGCCTTTTTATTATTTATGGCTTAAAATTTATGCCAATATAATATCTATGCATTTCATGAAATTCCGAATAAAATAAGAGGCATTTGTTAATGCCTATAATGCCTATTTTGCCCTATTCTGGGTGTTAGTGCCTATTTTATCTATAAATGCCATTTTTAGTGCTTATTTTAACTAAAATTGGCAATTCCCATTTTTTTTATTATTTATACATTTTCTGTATTTAAAAGTTTTTTTTGAATTATTAAGAAAATATTCCGAAAAAATTATTTATCGAGCCGCTAGGCTGCGGCAGGGTCGACCAGGGTCCCAAAAATCGAAAAGTGGACCATATTTAATAGCCTGATCCGAACTTGAAGCAACAAATAGATCAACAATTGCTAGAGCAATTCCCAAAGTATTACGTAAGTTTCAATTTCCTTGTCTCCTAAAAATATTATATATTGTCCTTTTCTTAATGAGAACTTGCAGTATACTTGTACAGATAATTCTGTGGCCTGCAGAAAATAATGATGACTAATTTTTGGTATTACTGACAGATCGCTTCCTCGATATTTTACTTTTATTTTCAATTGCTTCTTTGTTCTTAAAATGCCTTTTGAGTAAGTGCCTATTTTAAAAAATTTTAGTGCCTATAAATCCGAGCCCTAATGATTATTTTGAGGAGTGTTGAATTTTATCTAGGGTCAAAAAAAATATATACCTATATACATATTTTATCATAGAATGTCATCCTTAAATTGTTGAGCCTGATGAAGACCAAAAATTGAAGGACTAAACCAGTGTTTAAACCAGTGATTCTTAAAAGTGGGGGTCCCGAAAAATATTTGGGGAAGTGCAAAAAAATTGATGACGGATCAATTTTTTTACAAATATTTTTTAAATTTAAAATATATAATATACTTAATTGTCGAAACATATATAGAATATTTTGTTCAAAGATGTACCAAAGATGAGTTTTATTAATTTTTATTGATACTAAAAATAAATCTGCTATTAATCAAAATTATGAGTGTTTCAATGGCAATAAAACAAAAGAAATTAACTCCTTCTGAATTTAAATTAAGCCCCCAACCCCTTCACGTATTCATTCTTCGGGAGATCCTTTGAAATTTTTAAGTACAAAAGTTTGAGAAACACTGGCTTAAGTAATAAATAAGCGTTAAAGTTTTATCCTCATAACTACTCTATAAATATGAACGGTGCAAAAATTTTAGGTTATGTTTTTTGTTTTTTTAACGTGACTCTACTTTTTACACAACTATATACTCTTTCACAAAGAGAAACAAAGAGGTTGTCCTCTGCTTGATGCAAATAAACATACACACATATATATATCGAGATGATATATCTGTATATATATTATTTATTTGTTTGAGACTATAGTTTAGAAGACTTAGTCTTCATCATCAGTCATTCTTCAATTATAAATGTTTTTCATGGAGTCAATATCATATGGATATTGAAAACTTGGTGTTCTTCGTCACTGCTGGCTAGGAACTAATATAAGATTAGTTCCTAGCCAGCAGTGACGAAGGAACACCAAGTTTTCAATATCCATATGATATTGACTCCATGAAAAACATTTATAATTGAAGAAAGACTGATGATGAAGACCAAGTCTTCGAAACTATAGACTCAAACAAATAAATAATATATATACAGATATATCATCTCGATATATATATATATGTGTGTATGTTTATTTGCATCAAGCAGAGGACAACCTCTTTGTTTCTTTTTGTGAATCAACAACTCTGCTACTCTCGGCAAAACAAAAACTTTTCAATTAAATATATACTCTTTATTAATGGATCGTTTCCAAGCCATTCATATTATATTTCCTCCACTAAAAATAACCGCCCAAATATGTTTTTTTTTTTTATTTTTTATCAAAACTACGTGGTAAATAATTTCAATTTTTTTTTTAAGTTACTCTGAATATATAATGCTAACAAATATTAAATTGAAAGTTTTTGCCGAGAGTAGCAGAATTTTTATATATTGAAGGAGACAATAAAGAGTGTGTTCTGCTGAATTATAAATTTTATTTATTTATAACGAGACTAGTTTCGTTATAAATAAATAAAATTTATAATTCCAGCAGCAGACACACTCTTTTATTGTCTCCTTCAATAACAAATATTAGTTTTTCATCAAGATGGTGAAAGTCCTTCAATGAAAGAAAATAAAATAATCATCATTTTCCCACCCTTTCCCAATCTACCATATGTAAAAAATTATATTTTTAATTGCAATTATTTCATGTTTGGTGTGATATATCGTCTTTAAATTTTAACAGTGTCTTTATTATGCTTTTAATGACCTATATTTCAAGTTTCAAAGACTTCTTGAATTTTTGCATTTGTGAAAGAACTACCTTAAATAATAAATAAGGGTTTTATTTAAGTGTCCTGTTCCCCAATATTTCATTTCAAAATTTTAATAATATTATACTAATTATATAATTTTTCAAGTCGTTTCTTTTTTTAACCAATAATAATTTACTTACTCTTTGGGTAAAACAAAGCGCGACCAGTTCAGTATTTCCAATACAATTTTCTAAATCTTTAAGAAAAATATCTCCATGAAAAGCTAAAAGTTCTTCCAAATTGCCAAAAAGAATATCTGCTTTTCCAACAAGAGCTGCAGGAATAAGACTTTGCATATTTGCTGAAAGCAGCTCCTGTTTGTACCCTTTTAAAATAATAAATCATATTAGTTTGGATAAATTTCTAATAAAAAAATGCAAAAAAAGTAAATTACTTTTAAAATGGATCCAAGTTCAACAACATAAACCCGTTCAGTTTCCAGAAGCTCTGTTAGAACGTGACCTCGTTTCACCCTCGAAGCGTCATCTTCAGGAGAAGATCCACTCGTCGCATCAAGACTAGCAATGCTTTCAGGTCGACCCGAACCAGGAATATCAATCTGAGGGCCATTCATTTCCTTTATAACATAACAAATAATACTAAACTCTATTTTTAAAAAATTATTCCATATAGTCAGTTTAATTAACTTTTAAAGTAACTCTCATTCATAATGGAAAAAAAATTAGAAGAATTTTTAGAAAATGCCTATTTTACCTAACTATGGTTCGTTTAATTATTAAAAATAAAAAGGTTATATAAAAATAAATAGAAAAAAAGAAAAGTTTTTATACATGAGTTAGCTAGCTGTGTTTTATATTTTTATATAAGAAATTTTAGAAATTTTCCTAAATATTTAATAATTACAAAGAGTGTTTTTGTTTTCGTTTGACTATACCTACTTTTTAGAAATGATTATTTAAATCGGATGAATTTAGATTTTTGATCTGGAAGATTTTTTCGGTATTATGAATATCCAAGGAGAAATGAATTAAAATTATCTGATGTTTTCATTGCATTTTAACTTTTGATTTCTGATCTTTAATATACAGGCGATGATAAATAAGTATAGTCAATCATTCAAGTCAGATTGGTTGGAATTGAAAAATATATTTATAGCATTGCTTAATGAAGGTCTCAGAATTAAAAGTTATGACGTCATGAAAAGATTAGAAAAATTATATTAAAAAATCAATGAGATTATCCTCATGCTTAATTTAAGGACCTTGGCATGTTCAAAGCACAGATTTTCAAAGGATCACCAAAGTTAAGCAACATGTGGGGGTTCGTTCTGAGATGGGTGACCCATCAGACGCCACGTGATGTTGACATTTTTAAATTCTCCCAATTTCAGTCGTGTTGTGTGAATGAAATGCGTAAAGGGAAAGAAGCGAGAGGTGAACCGCGACCTAATATCATGTACACCTACTTCCACTTCCACTTCCAAGTAGAAGACAATAGATGAAGGGACATTATCTAATGAATTCCAAAATAATACCACATAATTCCAAAGACGTGTACATTTAATTCTAAAATAATACCACATAATTCCAAAGACGTGTACACTTAATTCCAATCGCGGTTCACCCCTCTGAAAGAAAAGACCCACTATCTTATCTAAGGCACAACGGCTATATGCCTTAAGACTAAAAGTTATTGCAGTATTTGTAGAAGCTGGCCAATATAATTTATAAATAAATTTAATTCCATGTCAAAAGGTTGTCATCCCCTCGGGAATGGAAACCAAGTACCTAAAAAGGTATTCGGGCCATTGATAATTCCTTGAGATAAAACCACCTTACTTGTATATAACCAGCTATTAAATTTCACTCAAAGAACATCTCCATTGTGATGAATTATTAGAAATTAAAACATATAGTGATGACTGGAAATTTAGTTGGGTTTATTTGTTTCTTAGAATCCGGGTAACTTTTTTGGCTCTTAAGGTAGTTGTTTCGCGACAATACGAGCAAAATGTTAATGCTAGAGTATATAGTACAAACAATAAGGATTCATAATTCATAAGTCCAAAACTTTTTGCTGTTTATGTACTACTACTAGCCGATTTCGTGCTCCTTTGACAAATCTGACAACACTGTCCGAGCTTGTATATATTTTATCTTAGAAATGTCAGATAAAGTACATTATAAAGGAAGATTTATAAAACAAAAAGTTCTTAATAAGCGATTAAAAGCTGTTGCGACAATGGCTCTAGCGAAAAAACGTCAAAAAAATTACTAAAGTTAACGCAATTTTTAGGTTAAATAAATGCTTTGTTGCCAGCTTGTTTTTAGTGTAAATTTTTCATTATTTATTCATTTTAAAATTTTCTTAAAAGATATATTAGTTATTGTTTAATGTTGGTTTAGTTTTTTTATAACAATGGTAACCGAAGTATAAAAGTTGTGGTGGATGGAACATCTTCTGAATCGTTCTCCACAAACTCTGGTGTTCCCCAAGGCTCTGTAATCTCCTCCACACTCTTCCTTATTTATATAAACGACCTTATTGATCAAACGGCAAACCCCACTCATTGTTACGCCGACGATAGCACTCTACACGGCAAACCCTCTCTCCCGAATAATCGAATCAATATTGCCTCCTCAATTACTCTCGACCTAGACAAACTGAATAAATGGGGCTCTCAAAATTTAGTTAACTTCAATCCAAACAAGACTCAATGTTGTCTAATTTCTAGGCGCGAAAATAGAGATTTCCCTGATATTCACTTCGATTCGAATACCCTGAAAATGTGTGACAGCCTATCCATGTTGGGCGTCTCTGTCGCATCTGACCTGTCTTGGAATGAACACATCTCCTCTGTGGCGAAATCTACAGCAAGGAAGATTGGCTTCTTATTCAGGTCCAAGCGATTTTACAAACCCCCACAACTTCTCACCATCTACAAGGCCCAAATCCGCCCCTTGTCTCGAATACGGCTCTCATCTGTGGAGAGGAGCCTCAAAATATTCTCTTGCTACCCTTGATGCAATTCAGAAACGAGCCGTCAGGCTAATTGACGATTCTACCCTCACCGACTCCCTCGACTCGCTGGCTCATCGAAGAGATGTCTCCGCCCTTTCCCTTTTCTATAGATACTATCACGGCAGGTGCTCTGATGAGATAAAATCAATAATTCCCCCAAAGCATGCTTTGCACGCAGCACACGTTTTGCCGACTCCCAACACTCTTTCGCGGTCAAATTGGAAAAGTGCCGGACCACTTCATTCGCGAATTCATATATCCCCATGACTTCAAGGAACTGGAACTCTCTCCCAGCCTCTATCTTTCCCAGCACCTATGATCTTCAAACCTTTCAAAACCAGGGTGCATAGACACCTACGTCTACACCCCTCTCACTTAAACAACTTTCCCTTCTCTTCGGTAATGCAAGGGTCTTTCGAGATCCATAGGGGCTACATCTTTACTGGTGCACCCCTTCTTGCATTCGATTGCATTAAAAAAAAAAAAAAAAGAAGAGTTTCTTAATTATATTGATAATTAAATATGTAGGTAACCTTTCCGATATCCCGTATAGTGCAATGTATAAGAGTCTGAAAAATTCTATCTTTGGAATTTAATATATTGTTCATAAATTAATTTCGTTTTGCCACCAATCGATGCAGAAGTATTTAAATAAAAATCTGTCTAAATTTCAAAAAAATCCTAAGAAAACCCATATGGTGAAACAACTACTTAAGTTCGATTCTCGCAAAAACGACAACCCTTGCGACATATAATTAAATTTATCATAAGTCTTATATTAAGTGGAGGACAATCTCATTGATTTGTCTTATAAAATCAACACTGCTATTATCGGCATTAGAATTTTTTAATTTAGAAGATTGAAATTAATTCTAGCCCAAAAAATGACGACCAAAGCCTTTAACAAAAATTAATTAAAAACTATTTTTCTTTATTTATTTTATGGAAAATTATTTTATACTAGAGTAAGTGAGTTTATTAGGAAGGTGGCCAGGAGGCATACTTTAGGACTGGTGTGCGCCTTTCGGAACTGCTTATGCGGGTTTGTCAGTGCAGGGGCGCCCACTGGGGGCTGCAGGGGGACCACAGGCTCCGGGTTCACTGTCTGCACTGGTCGAGGAGGTCGCAGGGTCAGGGTCTTGAGATTATACATTCGTTTCTCGCACATGGTTGTCACGTCTTCAATGCGTTGAACAACCTTTGATAAAAACACAGTCCACTTTATATATTAGTACTAAAAGTCCTAATTTAAAAAAAAAAATAGGGGAAGGAGATCCAGAATTGCAAATACTAGTATACCAAAGATAATTAAAAAAAGAAAAAAAATGGATTCTCTTTGTTTACTTACAAAATTTAATAATAAAAATAATTAATAATGAAAATAATATATGATAAATGTTGATTAAAAAATTATAAATTTTAGCTTACTTGAGTGACAAGAGCCTTTGTTTCTGGAGTGATTGAATCTTGAAAAAGAGATCGAAATTCTTTTGGACTATTTAAACTAAATTGGCTTGCACTATCTAAAAAGTTTTTCAGTTCATTTAAACTTTGTTCAGCAAGTTCTGGTGATGTTGAACATTTTTCGATTCGCTGGGAACCAAGAAGTTCGACACCAGACGCACACCATTTATTAGCCTAAAATATAACAAAATTAGACAAATATATTGAGTTTTTTTAAAAAGTTTTTAATATGAAAAGGTTTTTATTAAATTTATTAAAATTCGGATGAGTGAAATGTTTAAAAGAGCTTTTTGGTAAAACCCACATTTATGAACTATTAAATATAGTACCTGGCCACCGAGCGATGCTCGGTAACTTTTTTGCTTCAGTTAAAAGCTATATATTAATCCCCGGACCCCGACCACCTCACCCCACTTCCTACACCCCCCCGAAACCACTTCCCTCCCCCCTCCACCACTGCACCCCCACATCTCCCCCACCATCACCTCCACCCTCGCCCCCGCCCCTCACCCAGTTTTTGCATTTCAAGCCTTGTAGTGACCCACAGATTATGTGTATATATGTATAGGTATATAAATAAATACCGTATAATTTTTTTTAATTAAATACTTAACCATTTTTGAGTTCATCAATTAAATTGCCAAATTCTAATATAGAAAAAATACATTTGTGGGATTTAAAACTCGATTTTTAATCAATTAAATTTTTTATTAAACCAATTATTTTACATGAATTTATGCATACATTGTTTTTTGAGCTTCGATTCCGGAGAATACTTCTCAACCATCGACTGTCCTTGATCATCTTTTAGTCCTTGTTTTTAATAAGAGGAAAAACTAATTAGAAAAAACCTCTTTTCCGATAATTATTTCAATTCCATTGATCCAGTCTCCCATTCTCAATCAATTAAATTGTCTAACTTTTAATATATATAATAATATTTGTAATGAATTATTAGTGGAATTTAAAATTAAAAAACCAATTAATTATTAAAAAGAAATTGAATAAAAATGTAAATATACATTTTTATCGAGACAACCACCTGTGAATAATTATTTCAATTAACAACAAACCCACCAAAAACAACTTAGCCGAAGATGAGACCGTGACAGATCGAATGTCCAACACAAAACCTTCCTAACCAGTGAATTTCATCCAAATCGTTAAAGCCGTTTTCGAGAACCCTATTGGATATATATATATATTTAATATAATAAGATAAGGTGATCCCATAAATAGATTTACAGCCTATCGCGTTTTATCGGCCATTTCTCTACTGTAAAAGTGATTATTTTCAACAAATCTTAGGGACATTGGAACCTTGTATTTTGTATTTGGGGCTTGATCAGGGATAGTGGGAACGTCATTGAGATTGTTGATTCGAGCTGAATTGGGTCAACTTGGGGTCTAAAGAAGAAACTACGTTTCAACACACATAGGCATCCGGGTAATCCGAGTGGTTAAATAATTAAGGGGATAATAAGAAAAATAAAAAACCGAAAACCCATTGTTCATATCAGGGAAGGTCTAAATTGTAACTGTGACCCATGTAAAGTAGCTAACCAACAAAAAATCTTTAACCCCACTAACCAAACTCCTCAAGCAATGGATTGATTTTTCTTGGGGGTAAAAATCTTCTACACCTTGGGGGTATTGTTCACGTGTATTAAAATTACAAATACCACTCGAAAGTAATAATACAAAATAACCAGGGTTATTAAAACTAACCAAGACATGGATAAGAGCGTTAGGAGTGCAAATGCCTCTGACTTCCAACTGTTTTGTACTTTCGAACATGGCCCTGTGTGGGCTGCAGTTTTTGGCAGAATTTTACTCCAAAGACACCATTTTGGAAACAGCTTTGGCTATACCTACAAATGGGGTGGCGTTGGGGCTTTATTTTCTGGCAACTGGTTTGACAGTCAGATACACGGTGCGTTTGGTAGGGGTTGTAATAGCTTTCCCTTATAAGGGGAAGCCTTTGACCTCGTGGGAGGAGGAGAATTGAGGGATGTTGAGCCCTTTAATAATTTTGGCATTTTTTGCAGTTACGGGGGTGAGTGCAATTTATTAATTTTTTTGTAAAAATTGTTATTATAGTTTAAAGAACAAAATTTAATATTGAAGATTTTAAGATAATCTATAAGATTTAATAACATTAAATTAATATTTACAAAAAATTAATAAATTGTGCTACCCAATGACCATTACCACCCAAATTAAAACGCTTAAGACCCCTAACAATGGCATCAAAAACTAACGGGAAGATCCTCAGAACCGACTTTTTTTAAGAGAATAAAAATGACCTTCCAATAAATTGTTTTATTCGAAATTTGTACTTTTCATTATAATTGAGCTAACTTTCCATCAATTCTCCATTTTATTTAATGGTTTATGCATGTCACTTCTGAAGATGAATTAACAATACGAAATATATTGAGATTTATCAAAACTTTTTAATTCTTTCATTTCTGTGAAACACCACAAAAACTCACCTTAATTTTACTTTATGCATATATCTAAGATTTATTAATAAAATTTTGGTTAATTACCCGATCTACTTGTTCCTGTAAATGTCGACATTTTGCCAACGTTTGTCGGCGAATTTCCAGTCTCTCTCTTAAGAGAGTACATACCCTCTGTAATTCGCTACATTTGGGTTGAACACATTCTAAAGGGCAATAATGTCTCGTTGCAAGAAGCTGGTGTCCTGAGGCGATGAGTTCTTCAGCTCGCACGACATCGGGCTTAATGAAAAATGCATCAATTTGAAATATCACTATTTTCTTGTAAAATTGAATAATAATCATTTACTTACTGCACATGTAGAGTCAAAGTTATCAAGTTCTTCAATTAGAGAATCAACTCTTGCTACGGAATCACCAACTTCTGTCATATCACACGCAATTTTAAGAGCATTATCTAATTTCCCCTAAAAATAATGAATATATTATTATTTTAGATGTATTTTACTTTTTAGGAAAGTTGTAGTAAGCCAAATATGCATTAGTTTTTAAAAATATGTTTGTATTTTTTATATTCAACTTAAGACCCTAAGTAGCTGAGGAATTTTTCGAAGGGTGGGGAAAGAAAGAGGGTTTCTTTTTTTTAATGAAAATGATGAGAGAAGGAGTTACACCAAAAAGGTGCATCCCATAAAGGGCTTGGTTGCATCCTCCATCGTGAAAAGAAGAAGAAGAGGGGATTTTATGGGCTGGGCGGGGGTCGAAGGTATTTGTGGATACGGGTCTTAAACAGCTGAAGGTTATAAATCGCGGAAAAGACGGTGGCTGGGAGCGAGTTCCAGTCTCTGGAGGTCATAGGGATAAAAGAGTTGGCGAAAGAGCTTGTCCTATTTTTATCCAATTTGACAGCGAAGGGGTGCTGAGCGTTCGAGAACCGCGTGTTTCTCGTAAAGAGGGCTTTAGGGGGGATAATTGATTTCAGCTCGACTGAACAGACACCATGATAGTATCTGTAGTACAGGGAAAGGGCAGAAACAGTTTTTCGGGGAGCCAGGGAGTCGAATGAGTTAGTTAGGGCCGGGTCTCCTATTAGTTTAATTGCTCGTTTCTGAATTGCATCCAGTGTGGCAAGAGAATGCTTGGAGGCCCCTTCCACAGATGAGAGCCATATTCGAGACAGGGACGAATTTAAGCCTTATACAGTGTAAGAAGTTGACCGGGAGTATAATAGTATCTAGACCTAAATAGGAGACCAAGCTTGCAGGCTGCAGTGGTTGAGATATGGTCATTCCAAGAAAGGTCAGACCCTAGTGTGACGCTTTTGACAAAGCAATCTTTCAACTGCGATAGCTTTATATTTCCTTTATTGTAAATGAGAATAATATTTTAGTTTGTTTTGTATTGAATAACATTTATTTAAAAAGTTTCCTACTATAGTTTTGATGCAACTTCTAGAATCACGTGTTGTGTTGTAAGAATTGAATATTTCAAAATTTTTTATTAATAAAATGTAAGTATGAAGCAAGAATGATTACTACTTAAATAAAAGGCTAGTGCGGTCAGGACTCGCATATTAAGAGTTTCGTGCGTAATATATAAATTATAATTAATGAGAATTAACATTTAAAAATATTTAAACTGATTTTTAACTGAGTCACAATTATTACGAAAGATTTTTTAATTGCTACTTCTAAGCAAAAGATCTATTTAATATTATAATTGTTAAATTAGAGAACAAAGAAAATATTTTTTATTATAGACAAAAGGATCAGCAGGAGTTCGAATCCGGGATCTTTCCATGTCGGTACGATGTTTTTTACAAGAGCCATGTTCTTTTATTCTCTTAGCCATTGATCCCCGAACTCAAGCTTATATGTCTATATCAATTTGGAATTTCAATTATTTAAACTTTAATCTCTCTTTATTAATTTCCGTGGTTCTGTAGTGGCCTGAATGTATTATTTAAGTATATTCAAACATCTTCCAATCAATCATAAGTTTTCTGTATTTGATTCGATCGCGAATCGAATGCAGTTGATTTTTATCAGATATTAAGTGAAAATAATAACCGAATTTATATATTTCTAACTTGAAATAATGAAGTTAAATAAATTTATAATTTTCTCATTAATAGATCTAAGAATAATTAACATATTAACGAGTTATTTTGATCGCGTTTTTAAACAAGATATATATATCGCAAGATTACTGCTGGTTGAGGCTATTGGAGTCTGCTGAGTCTTAAGTCTGGACCAAGAAAGCATGAAAAAGAAGTGATCCATTCTTTTTCATTCTCTCTTGGTTCAGAGTTAAGATTTCAGCAGACTCCAATAGCCTCAACCAGCAGTAGTCTTGCGATATATATATCTTGTTTAAAAACGCGATCAAAAACAATTCTCGTTAATATGTTAATTATTCTTTGATATATTAATGAGAAAATTATATAAAATTATCTTCCAATCAATCACGCACCCAAAGGTGGAAAAGTATTTTTTCTCCACCTTGTCTATAATAAAAAATATTCTCTTTGTACTCAAATTTAAATTAATATAATTTATAATTGTCTTTCGACGTAGCGTCGTTGTGATTGCGCCCCAGGGTGAAGAAAAATAATTTACGACCTTAGGGTGCGTGAATGATTGGGAGGCGTTTTAATATACTATATTTTTTTTTTTTTAAGTAATATTTGAAAAAAAAATATAAAAATATTTAATTTAATCCATTTTGTAAATATTTTATTAGGGAAAAAATTATCAAGGAGCTTTCACAGTTTTGGAATTTGTGTTAAAATTTTCATATGAAATGAAGATCAAGTTATAAATTTTTTTAATAAGAAATAGGTTTATATCTTCCGAAATGCTTGAGATTCAAAATCATTCTTATTTATTTATTTATAAGTCGAGAATTAAAGATTCCCCAATTTTTGGTCAAGAGATTTCGGAATTCCGTTAGGTACAAAAATAGGATAAAAATAGGTACTTTTGGGCCCTCACATGCTGTCATTATAAATTGCAATAAATTAAAAATAATAATAATAATAATTGGACATAATTGGGCTAATTTTGGTTGGGATCTTTAGAAGGTATATTTCAGACCCCACAAAAATAACCCTCAACCAAAATCATCAGATTAAAATTTGCAAACGCTTTTCGATATCGTGGGAAATAAATACATATAAGTTAAAAATTTCAAGTATCAATCTTATTTAGTTTGAAAGCTACAATACTCTGACAGACAGATAGAGGGATTCCGTTTAAATTTTATTTCGTTGCCTTAGAGTGTAAACCTGCTAAATCCATTTTTTATTATATATGACATATTAATACCGTTCGAAAAAAAGAGATGCAGCATCGTCCAAGTAAAACTGCTACTTAAAATTACGATCGTAAGTTGTAGAAAAAAATATGAAAAATTGTTTCTTTCCATAACAACAATATTAAATTTTGTTTGTTTTTTCTCTGCCCTGTAAAATTTCCTTGTTGTGAGTTAGAAGGTTTACACTCTAAGGGCCAGTTGTATGGCGGTTGGTAAACTCTTTTTAAACGTTGACAAATGGCAAAACTTTAAAATTCAGGCACTTTCATCTGATTGGCCATCCCACCCGGCACAAGGTGAATTTTAAGGTTTTACCCCGAGGGGTGATCCGCGATTGGAAGTAGGTGTACACCTCTTTGGAAGTATTTTGGAAGTACTTGGAAATATTTAGAAGTACAAGTGGAAGTAGGTGTACAGCATATTAGGTCGCGGTTCACCCCTCGTTTTACCCTTTGCCAACGTTTAAAAAGAGTTTACCAACCGACATACAACTGGCCCTAAGGCGACGATATGGAACCCTAATCAAAATGTCAAATTTACAATAAATCCTTGAAATTCAATCTTTAAAAAAACCATTTTCAATTTTTTTTTTTTAATGAGATGTTTTCTAATTACCTGTAAATTTTTAAATTCTTGTTCAAACCGTCTCAATTCAAGACATTGACGTAATTTTGACGAATGTTGATGCCAGAATTCATCAAAAGTTCGTTCAGTTTCTTCTAGTTGAACAAGAAGACGTTCCACAGCCGTGGTATGTCCCAGAGGGTCAGTATGATTTGAACTGTTACTATGATTGCCATTGTTAGCTTCATCGTCCGAAGATAATCCACCAGGACGACCTCGAATTGTTTCCAGCAAGGTTTCTCCATGTCTAGCTGCTTCCAAGATATGTTCTTTAAGATCACTGTATTCCTCACCCTAAAATAAACCCATTTTCAAACTAAGTTCCGTATTTAATTATTCTTTTTCATTTTTACTTGAGTTTGAAGAAGTTCTTGCGTTGCTTCAACATCATTAGGAAATTCAGTCAATTGAAGAATACGTGTGAAACTATCTAGGGCCATTGAAACTTCTTTTGTCGAATTTGAAAATTTCTCTAAAGCTAGACGCTGTTGAATCCACTCTTCATGGCTGTACGTGAGAGTGCCTTCAAACGCAGAAGTTAATTGATTGGGTTCAATATATTCATGTAACTCTTCCAAACAGCTGCATACAACCACCTGCTTAAATTATTAAATTAATGAAATGAGAAGATAATATATATAAGAATATAAAAGAAATAAGGTACCCGAAATTTGAATTCTTCTTTGAAAATTTTACTACTAACTTCGGAAATAGCTTTTTGTAAGAATCCAGATGGTCTTAAAACATAAGCGACATGTATTAATCCAGGGAAGTAAATCTAAAAAAATGTTTTATTTTAAAGTGGTATATAATTAAAATTGTTTAAAATAAAATGTGATAAAATGTAAAGGATTTTGAATAATTTATTAGAAGAATAAGCAAAACATCTTATTCTAGTAGTAATTAGACCAAGCCCTCGATTTAAATAAAAATAAATCTTTATTATTCGACCTGCTTAGAGGCACAAGTCCTCGGTGGCAACAAAACATCAATACAAATTTAATTCCGCGCAAAATCCCAATACCAGTAGAATACGACCCATTAGCAATCCCGACATTTGCCATAAGTTGTTAAGGAAACCTGGTCAAAACCTTAACAAGGATGGTACGACCTCTCTCTACCTCAGGTAATCTCTGCTTGTGAGAACTAAATAAAATTTTGCACAACTCTAGGACATTAGGACTTGAAAAAATTTATAATTGATTTAATCATAGGGGCAGAGGGCTATAATCCCAAGTAGTAACAGACAGACTGTTCCACAAATCAATGCCAAATCCTACAAATGAATGTAAACCGATATTTTTCAAGAATCTTGGCTTACGAATCTTTTTTCTATGATCAGCTCTACCTAAATAACTTGGTTCCTGAAATCTATTCGTTATTTCCTCCCAACTCCTAAAACCCTTATATGCTTTGAAAATCACTTTCAATTTAGTCCATTCCCTTCTCTCCAATAAGCTAGACCATCCTAATTCATTAATCATTGAAGTGACACTACTAAACCTATCAAATTTACCAAAAACAAATCTAGCCTCCCTCCTTTGTACCATATCAATTTTTCTCTCTAATCGTTGCGGATGTTTGTCCCAAACCACCGAACAATACTCTAAATTAGGTCTCACATAAGTTAAATAAACTTTTGACTTAACTTCTCTAGATGTACCCTTAAAAATTCTACCAAACATCCCCAATTTCATATAAGGCTTATTGACTATATAACTAATATGCATATCCCACTTTAAATTTGCCTGAATATGTATGCCTAAATTTACCGATTTACATGAAAATCGAATTGCACGGTTTTGGTTTAACAGGATTAAAGAAATACGAAAAAAACTTCAATCAATACTATACAAGTTCAAGTCTAGCAAAAACAATAATAATAATAATAATAATAATAATAATAAAATAATGGAGGTTTCTTATCTAAGTGTAATTAATATAAAAAAATATTACTCACAGATATTTTTAAAAGGACGTTTTTAACGGAATTCCATTTGTCATTGCGTCTATCTATTACTAGTACAAAGCCCATATCAGCTTCTTGCATCCTAGAGAATAAACCGGATAACACATTAAAAAATATCTAAATAGAGATTACGTAGTTAAATATAAAAATATACTTACGAAGGGACTGATGTTAAATAAACCATAAGCCTTTGATATTCTGTGTCCAAAAGATTACCAAAATTGCCAAAGTCAGGAAAGGTGATTATTGGACATCCTTCTTTAGATTTTCCTCCTAAAAAAAAGAGTTATCAATTTACTTGTGGACATAACATAATGGTTTTATTAATTTAATTATCAGAAGTATTAATTCTTAAAATAATGAAATAATAATCTAATCATTAAATTATAGAAAAAATAAATTATAAATATCTGTACCATAGTAGATAATTATTATCATTTCCGTCCATAATTTAATTATACTTTAAAGTTGTATTGGGAAAATAGGATCTATATGTGCACTTTTTTCTATTTATATTAACGTTTTCAGACTTTGCCGACTTTTCAGGGCTTCAAATAGTCAGTGTCACACACATGTCAAAATTTAAACGAATGTGTGACATGACTATTTGAAGCTCCCTGAAGAAGTCGGCAAAGTCGACGAAACGTTGGGGATAAATAAAAAAGTCACACATAAAAAACTTGTCCTTATTTTCCCAATATAAACTTCAAATTATAGCAGATAATATAGAGTGGAAGGCTACCGTATATCGAAAAAGCGCTCTCTAGCGAATGCACTTAGCAAACTCTTAGTTCTTAAGAGCTATCCAGTGATCATAGAACATTCAAAGCCTTTGTCATAGATAAAAGATACCTTTATCTTATATATATATAAGCGCATTTTTTACTGTTGATGTCACCAAAATTTGCCCTGAAGAGAGCGGTTTCCGCCATTTTATTGCCCAATGGTTTTGCCCTTGTCTCGCCAGAGAGCTCTGTAACTCGTATACGTTAAAATACATTGGCTCCTTATGGAGCCTTCCACTCTATATTACTCTATGATCTGTACTTATAGAAATAAATGCATAAAAAATCTAGTGTTACTTGACATAATATACACGCCCCTCTAATATATTTATATAATTTTATCTCAACAAATAGATATATAGTTATATAGTATGTACCAATTAATCGAAATTATGTATTTCTGAAAAAAAAAATTGATCTAAGTCTCTGTATATTTGTGTTCTGGATAGACCGTTTGGCCATATTTATGAACTCTAGAATATAGAAGTTTTTACTAAAATTAGGAAAAATTTTAAATTTTGAATAATACTTTGATTTCGCTATGCAATTTTATTGTTAAGCCGGAAAATTTTTTCGGTTTGGATCATCCATTAAAACTTATAAAAAATTCTTCCAAAACTAAAATAGATTCAGAATTCAGATTAGGGATGAGCAAAGCAAGACCAAGACCAAGACTGCAAGACCAAGCTCATCACTAATTAATATAGGCAGAGGGTGTTTGTAAAGTCTTCTATAGGGTGTTTAGAAAGTCCTGATCACTTTTATGAAAAATATATTATTATTATTTTGAGTTATTAATATTAGTGATGAGCAAAGCAAAACCAAGACCAAGACTGCACATACCAAGACTGTAAGACCAAGACTGCAAGTATCAAAGTACTGCTGACTAAGACTGCAAGACCAAGACTGCAAGACCAAGACTGCAAGACCAAGACTGCAAGACCAAGACTGCAAGACCAAGACTGCAAGACCAAGATGCAAAGACCAAGACTGCAAGACCAAGACCAATTCTGCTCATCACTAATTCAGATGAATGAATGTCTATGTATAATATATGAGAAAAATTTATGGAAAAAAATGAAGAGAGAGATGTTTTTATTGACAATGTCCAAAAACTAAAAAAATATTTGCAACTGAAGATGCTCAACCAGTGGTGGCTGAAACTGTCTAAGTACTAAATAAATATAAATAAAAATTATTTATCAAGATTTCTAAAATTATTTCAATAGTGTGACCCTTGAAGTTAAGAGACTAAATTTTACAGTTTATTTATGACGTTTCGGTTTCTAATTCAGTTTTCAAGTGATAATAGATATGCATGATTAATTAAATTGAGCTGTTAAAATCATGTGGTTAAGTTGGCTCGAATTATATTTATTATAAGTTGAAAGCGGATTCATAATAAGAAGTCGAAATGTTGTGAACCTAATTCCAGCCGGAAAGAATTTTCCAGTTCAAGAATCTGATCACCAAAGCCTCAATAAGCCGATACTATTGATTTTATTTGAATAGCTATTTGAAAAGAAGATAAATTTAGCTAAAGTAGATATATATTTTAAAATAATCAATAAGCTTGAAAGGAGGGTGAGAGTCCTATATGATTCTTGGGTAATCATTTTTCATGAATTTATAAGATTCTTTATCTATACTGTAGGTTTGGCTAGCTCGCAGAGCGGCCAGAGTTTAGATAATGTTTGAGAGATTTTTTTTCTCTGTTTTGTCTAGATTCTGGTACCCAAAATAACGCAAAAATGGAAGATATTATTTACGATGTTATTTACTATTTATTAACGTTTCCAAAACTGGCTCGGGTCCTCAAAGAAAGAGGTGGGGATTTCTCGAGATTGTACAAAATATTTTGAAGATTTTTTTATTTTGAGGTTTAAATTTAATTGACTTAAGGAGGTTCTTTCGCGACAATCCACACAAAATGTTTTAGCCTCGTAACCACTCTATAAATATGAACGGTGCTAAAATTTTAGGTTATGTTTTTTTAACGTGACTGTACTTTTTACACTACTATATTCTCTTTATGAATGGATCGTTTTCAAGGGATTGATCTTGAATCCCCTCCACTAAAAATATTCGCCCAAATATGTTTTTTTTCTTATTTTTTATCAAAACTACGAGGTAAATAATTTCAATTTTATTTTTAAGTTACTCCGAATAGATTATTCTAACAAATATTAGTTTTTCATCAAGATGGTGAAAGTCCTTCAATGAAAAAAAATAAAATAATGGTCATTTTCCCACCCTTTCCCAATCTACCATATGTAAAAAATGTCATTTTTAATTGGAATTATTTCATGTTTGGTGTGGTAAATCGTCTTCAAATTTTAACAGTGTGTTTATTATGCTTTTAATGACTTATATTCCAAGCTAGGAAGACTTCTTGAATTTTTGCATTTGTGAAAGAACTACCTTAAATTTAATTGACTTAAAAGTGACGTTGTGAGAGGGCCCTAAAGTGGTCATTTTTGGGTGATTTTACCTGAAATGGATTAACTTCAAATTATGGGAAAATTCCACAAATTCCTTAATTTTTAATTTTTCTCCTTTTCAACGTCAAATAAGAACGAATTAAATATCTCAAGTATTTTGTAAGAGATGAAGTAACAGAGAACCATCTGTATTCGATTTAGACTTATTTAATTTTTTCCCGGAAGCTTTTCGAGATTAAATAATTCTTTTTTCAAGCGGAAAGATTTAAGATATCCTTTTGGAATTCTTCATCCTGTATTGTAAATGAATAATCGGATTATTTAATGTCGAAAAGCTTCCGGGGGAAAAAAAATTCAAAATAGCACGCACAAGTAAATAAAATAAAATCTTTAATTTTTTCAATAAGTTGTTGTAGGGAAATAAGAACAATAGCGGGAGATAAATTTAACCTAATTTATCGGGCGGAAAATTTACCACTGCTCGAAGCCCTTAAAAAACTTAGTAAATTGGATTGTATCTAACTTTCTGAGATTTGGCTAGTGATCCCGGCTTCTTTCCTTCTACTCTGTTCTTTTCACGATGGAGGGGCCATCCCATACAGGTCTTTAGGGGGTGCACCTTCTGGTGTATCCCTTTCTCACATCAATATCATTAAAAAAAAATAGCTTATGCAAGTATTTTTTATTTTATGCAAACGTTTCGTCAACTTTGTTGACTTCCTCAGGGCTCTAAAAAATGAAAGGCCTCAATTAGTATATGTTATAATAATTTCAAATCAAATTTGCAAAGAAATTAATTTGTTTGGTATGTAAAATGAGTTTTTGTGTGTGTGTGTGTTGAATTGTTTTTGTATGTACTGAGGTGTTTTGAGATCAAAGCTTGATTTGATTTAAAATTGTTATACATGTACTAATTGAGGCCTTTCATTTTTTAGAGCCCTGAGGAGGTCAACAAAGTTGACGAAACGTTGGCATAAAATAAAAAAATACTTGCATAAGCTATTGTCCTTATTTCCCTACAACAACTTATTAATTTAATCGATGGACATAAATAATCAAAATAATTTAATTTTATCTTCACTTCAAAACAAATAGTATCAATTGTTTGTGTCCTTGACCAGTTTCGGATCTTATACCTTAAAAATTACTTAGGTACCTATCATGTTTAGCGATACTAATATGGTTCAGATTTACTTTTGAACGGAACCTTAATAAAATAGAAATACAATTTTGAAATTAAGATAAGTAGAAATTAAAATTTTATTTTATAAAAATAGGTAGGTATATTAATTTCTTTACCTGTTATAATTGCATATTGTTCCTTAAGTAAAGAAGCGACATCTTTCACAGCCAATTCTTCGGTACTTTCCACTGTCGGGTCATCTGTAAGAGGATAGTCAATAATTACAAACGAGAAAATTTCATTGAAAGACATTCTTTTCTAGGAATCAATCTATTGAACAGACCTCTAAACATATCGAAAACGCGTTCATATGCATGTAAAATGATCCGATTGCGAACGTAGCAGCGGCAAATGAATGAATGATAGTTATGCAATGTAAGCAATGTCAATTAAATCTGGATAGCGGGGTTCCCCCCCAATTCCATTTCCCGTGGAACAAACATTCCCCAACCCAGGGTTTTAAAGGAAACCAAATGACGTTATGACTGGAAATAATTTATTCGAATCGGAACGGTATTGATTAGAAGGTTTTGAAAAATGCAATTATTCTTAGAAAAATTAATAATTGTGTTTATACCCGAAATAACTATTGATATATCATATTTTCAAATGTCCTAGGAGAGTATTTTGAAAAAAATAAATAAAACAATTTTATTTGCACGAAATTTTCTTTGGAGAGAGACGGACTGGTAGAACTTTTAATTGAAAGTAATGGAAGGCAGCCCATGGGTAGTGAGAAAAGAAAAAATTAACACATGTCCAATTTATTGGATTCCTTCCTCCTTTCCTTTCAAACCGACGTTTCAGAGGATTCTTCGCTCCTTCTTCAGGGTTTCAAATATTCAAATATTCCAATAAATTACAACTTATTTGGATATGTGTTAATTTGTTCTTTCCTCACTACCCCTGGGCTGCCTTCCATTACTTCCAATTAAAACAATTTTATTTTGGTTCAAATATTAATTAAATTTAATTTTTTTAACATTTTTAATTAATAAATAATCTGGTCTGTATGATATCACTTTCACTTGACATAACTTTATTTGTAAATAATCTCTTTAATTACTCTCCGTACACCCAGAATGCAAATTATTTATTTATTTATTTTGTTGAATGGGTTTATGTGGAGAAAAATAAATTTTTTTCTGTATGTGTGAATCGATTCCGATAGCCACAATAACTCAAGAAAGTACGTTCTGGTTTCAATATTTGTATTTCTAATGCGGAGAAAAGATTAGATTTTCGGTTCTTCATCTTCAGAACCTCCAGTTCAAAAATGCAGAAAATATATATTTTTAAATTATTTTATAGAGATTTTAAGATGTTGTTAAGATAGTTCACTCATCCTCAGGATAATAGCAAAAATCGCTGAGTGCATACCGACTCTTAAATTTTTTTTTACTTTTTCCTCCATTTCACGTCTAAATTCTTTAAATATTTCAGGGTGTATTTATGGAATAAAATTTAGTGAAGGTTTATATCTTATATAAATTATACAATATTCTTTAATAACAATCAGAAAAACGCTAATTATTTTTCCAATATCCTTTATTTTATATACCTATACAATAAAAGAATCAATATTTTTTTTTTTAATGCTTATATCAAAGTTATTTTGTGATGTTTTGCTTCTCTTTAAAGATTCTTCGGGCTACTAATGATAATATAAACACTAGACATAAACAGATATACCCTTTGCATTAATTATATTTTTTTTAATTTTCTGTTCAAATTCTAGATTATACTTTACTACTAAGAATGAATGTAGAAGAATTAAGTATAATATAGATTTTAAGTATAAATTTAGTCTTACAAGTAAGAAGTATAATTTGGATTTTGATGAATGAAATTTTAAAAAATAATTAATAATACTTATTGAAGGAACATCTTGGTTTTTGACAAGTTATAATATTGAATATTTTTTTTTATGAAAATGATGAGAGGAGTTACACCAAAAAGGTGCATCCCCTAAAGGCCTGGGTTGGCCCCACCATCGTGAAAAGAAGGAGGGGATTTTATGGGCTGGGCGGAGGTCGAAGGTATCTGTGGATATGGGTCTTAAACAGCTGAAGGTTATAAGTCGCGGGGAACACGGTGGCTGGGAGTGAGTTCCAGTCTCTGGAGGTCATAGGGATAAAAGAGTTGGCAAAAGTGCATGTTCGATTTTTATCCAAATTGACAGCGAAGGGGTGCTGAAAATTCGAAAGTTCGAAAACCGCGTGTTTCTTATAAGGAGGGCTTTAGGGGGGATAATTGATTTCAGCTCGACTGAACAGACACCGTGATAGTATCCGTAGTACAGGGAAAGGGCAGAAACTGTTCTTCGGGGAGCCACGGAGTCGAGTGAGTTGGTTAGGGCCGGGTCTCTTATTAGTTAAATTTCTCGCTTCTGAATCGCATCCAGTGTGGCAAGAGAAGGGCTTGGAGGCCCCCTCACAGATGAGAGCCATATTCAAGATAGAGGCGAATTTCAGCCTTGAACATGGAGAAATCTTAAAATAGTGCAAAACATCATAAAATAAACATGTTATAAAGGATTTGAGAAATTCCTTTCTTTAAATCCTGAGTAAAACATTCTGAATTATCAATCCTACTTAAACAAGTGGGAAGGCGTAATGGGATCTTAAACAGACTTTTGAAAAAATAAGATAAGACTTCAATACAAGAGCTAATAATTTTTTTTAATTAAAAAATATTTTCAGAATTATTTTATAAATCGCTCTCCAAGACTGGTTTGATGCTAGTCGTTTTCTTTTGATGCTATGCCAGTCTCACGACCCATATCATTGATTATCTGAAACAATATTCTAATCTAGGTCTTCCCTTTCATATTTTATATTATAACTAGCTCGAAATATTCTAAATTTAATTCCTTTTTGACTTTTCAGTTATTTTATTAACCAGATAGCAACATTAATTTTTATCTTCTCTCAAGTTTAAGGAAAATATCTATATTTATTATGAAAAAAAAAAAAAAGTAGGAATGAAATCATTTTCAAATGCAAGTAAATAACTGTCCTCAGAGAATTTCATTTGGAAAGGTCATGTAATTTGTGATAAACACAGAGAATTAAAAAAAAATCGTCAGGGGCGCTCGATTAGAACGGCAACCTTGCTGTGTTAGATAAACCTGATATCTAGTTTAATGTTTCAAATTTCATTACTCTGTTATTTATTGTATTTGAGATATCGCTACCACATAAACTTACACACACCAATCGCTGAAATAAGTTTTATGTAATCGTCTATTTCAGGTGAAAAATTAATTCAAGTCGTTCAAATCGTTATTTTTATCCCCCCCCCCCAAAAAAAAAAAAAAAAAAAAAATACTGTTGGCATATAGATAGTCTCATATAAATTAATTAGAAAGGACTGATATTGGAAGCTGTAAACTGTCTAATTACTAGAAATTAAAAGGATATCTTTTTAAGGTATAGGACAATGCCAATATGAGAAGCTGAACAATTTTGCCACCTATATTTTTGCTATAATTAGTTTATAGAATATCATTTGTTCAATTAATTATAAGTATCAAGAAAATAATTTACAAAAAATTGATTTTAAATTTCTCCAAATTGAAAGTTTATTGCCGAGAGTAGCAGAATTTTTATAAATTGAAGGAGACAATAAAAGAGTGTGTCTTCTGCTGGAATTATAAATTCTTAATTTATTTATAACGAGACTATAGTTTCGAGAGCTTTGCCTGAATTCATACATTAATTCCTGTAAATCAATTGTAATAGACTGATGAAGAGGGAAAAGCTCTCGAAATTATAGTCTCGTTATAAATAAATTAAAAATTTATAATTCTAGCAGAAGACACACTCTTTTATTGTCTCCTTCAATTTAAATTTCTTGATTAACAAGATAGATGGATAAATCTTCTATATAAAATGGAAATAAAATAAAATTGGTATACGATTTAACATTTTTAAAAGAATATCGCTTTTATATATAATTTATTAGTTTTATTAAGCATAAATAACATTTTAAATAATTCATCTTTAAATAAATAATATTGATACATGTTTGTTTTTTTATATAATAATGACTTAAGTAGAGATCTTCCAATAAACATCGAAAAATAAATACAATTAAAGTAATTTTACAAACTATAGTAATAAATAAAATACTAAACAATTTCAATTCAACACTATTACAAATGTTATTAGTAATAGAATAATAAAAAAAAATATAACATATATTTATATATATAAATTATAAAATTGAAATTAAAAATTATATAATACATTACAAATTATAAAATACTATTTTAATAAAAATCTAGATCTATGAAAATATTATATTTTTGAAGGTAAATAGAATATTAAAATCAAATTTTCTCTTCTTTATTGATCGTTAAAACTCAAAACAGAAAAAGCCTTCAAAAACATCAAAATTGAAAGCCTATAGTTATGAAAATATTTCATCGTTCATTCTGTGATACTAATTTTTTTTTTCTCTAGATTTTTCTGTATGAGTTCTTTTATTTGTATCTTATATCAATCCCAAATTTTAATTTTAGTAATTCATTTGAATGTGTGGATTTCCACATTAAATATTTATATTACAAGAGATTTTTAGATCTCTAAGGTCGTGAAAAAATCGATTATTTTACTTTGAAACTTCACAAAATCAAAATTTATTACTACAAATAGAAAGCCTACTTGTTATATAGTAGAAAAAATAAAATAGAATTTGTTATATGTTATATATTCATTGGTTTCCATGTGTGATTATATTCTTATGTTTGTTGTAAAATATATCTTAATAATAAGCAATTTATTGATGCTTTACGTGTTCTTACGTGCTCTTGCCAGTCACTGCGAATTTGGTAGCCCCCTTGAAGAAAGACTTCGCGGTCAATTAGTGATTGGAATTAATAATCAATCAAATATGGCAACAACAAACATAAGAATATAATCACTCATGGCAACCAATGAATATAATATATTTATAATTTTTCATTAATGTATTAAAAAATAATTAACACATTAACGTGTGTTAATTATTCTTTAATACATTAATGAGAAAATTATAAATATATTTAACTTCATTATTTCAAGTTAGAAATATATAAATTCGGATATTTCACTTAATATTTAACAAAAATCACCTGCTTTCGATTCTCTATCGAATCAAATAAAGGAAACATACGACCAATGAATATAACATTGGCAACCAATGAATAGATAACATATAACAGAATTGTATTTCATGGCTATAAACAAATTGATCTTTAAGAAAGAAATAATCTTAAATGATGGACTATCATTAGGGTTAAATAAAATTTTAATATTGTAAGAGATCTAAAAATATAAATATAAATTGTTCTAATATTCTATTTAGGTTAAATAAGAGTCTATATTTTTTTTAGAACTGTGTTAAGGTTTTTCAAAATGAAATAAATAGAATTCGTTATAAGAACAACCCAAAAACGTTTTGTATTTCTATTAAATGTTTTGAGATAATTTTGTATAAAAAATTGTATTTATTTTATTCAATAAAACAATCAAGAATTTATTTTGAAATTCGTAATGTTTCTATTCAATAATAACTACGTATTTAGATCAAGCTATAGTTTCATATGCAATAGGAGGTTCTTGAGTTTCAATGATTTCATCATTAAGTCCAATAATGATTGCATGGTTCAGGTCTAGTTGATCTTCTGAATCACCTTCAATATCGATTTCTTCAGAATCTTCCTTGTCTAGTTGTGCAACAGGAATCATGATTTTAGAAATATTAGCCATTGAATTGTCTGGTTTAGAAAACTTCTGTTCATTTCGTGGAAATCTTAAGTGTGGAAATTGTTCTTTCATAAAATGTCTAAAAGTTGAATAGCCCATGATTTTAATATTTGGTTCAAAATATTCACAAAATTCCTTATAAGCGTTGTGAATAGTTTTTCGAGTAATGTCTCCAGGCATGACCAATCGTTGCTTTAGTTTGGGCAAATTCGAAGCTTTCTTGCTTGGATTGTCTGGAAGAGCATTTTTTTCAATATAATTTTTGAGAAATTCGGTGGCATGTCGGTAGTTATCCAAGGGAAGCGTATTGTGAGGTCTTTTTCCATGATTACCGTGCACTCTTGGGGTAACACCATGAGTCATGACATGTTTTCGGATTCGCTTTAGTTGATAATGGGAGCAGTTTTCTAAATACAGAAAAGCATCTAAGCACACTCTTCGCCCTTGGAAGGCATATTGAGCTCGAAGTCTACGACGTTCCTTATGGCGCATAGTTTCCTCTGGATTTGTGACTACAGCCATTGTGACTCCCATTAAGTACATATCATGTTCGGATTTGGTTAACTCAGCTATGTTAAGCCTATGACGATACACGAACTCGGCGCTGAGTCCTTGGAAACAATTTTCGTCTTGACATTCGCATCCTTTTTCGATTCTTTCTTGCACCTGTTTGGAGTTTTCTTCATCATGAATGTGCTTTTTTACTTTCTTAATTTGTCGATGAGCTGCGACAGGTGCAATGTTTATAGGTGCAGTGTTTATTGTTTCCACTAGGTGAGTTTTTTCTTCTTCATTATCAGATGTGACGATGATCTCCTGGACCACAACAAATTAGCAAAATTTTAATTTTCATTTAAGTTATGAATAGTACCTGAGAATCTGAATCGCTTTCAATTTCTAGTTCTTCTGAAGATGCTTCACTTGTTGTTTCTTTGTCTGCCATTATTCACGGATTTCCTGTTATAATAGTTAAGAAATTATTAATTCAAAATTTTGGAAAATTATCTAATCTTAATAATGAAAATTTTCCTATTTAATTGAAGATAATAATAATTAATTTGGTTTAATAATACTACTACTACTATAAAAAAACTTTGAAATTATAACTCAATAAAGTTTTTTTTATTAAATTATTGTCAAGAGTAGCAGAGTTCTTGAATGTTAAGAGGAAATTAATGAGGTTGTCCTCTGCCTAATACAAATAAACATACACCTATACCTATATAAATGAATATGTATAATTTTATTTGAATGAGACTATAGTTTCTAAGGCTTGATCTTTATCTTCAGTAGTTATAAATATTATAAGTTTTAATTGAAAATAATGGAAGGCAGCCCATGGGTAGTGAGGAAAGAAAAAATTAACACATATCCAAATAAGGTGCAATTTATTGGATTCCTTCCTCCTTTCCTTTCAAACCGACGTTTCGGAGGATTCTTGACCCCTTGAAACCCTGAAGAAGGAGGGAAGAATCCTGTTTCAAAGGAATGGAGGAAGGAATCCAATAAATTACACCTCACTTGGATATGTGTTAATTTTTTCTTTCCTCACAACCCCTCGGCTGCGTTCCATTACTTTCAATTAAAAGTTCTATCAGTCCGTCTCTCTCCTCGTGATTATAAGTTTTCTCTGGATGACGAGGCTCATTCACATCTGAGAATATAAAAACAAGATAGAAGGTCTGAAGATAAAGTAAGTCAACCCTTCAAAAATATAGTCTCTATCAAATTATATTTTGAAATAATGTATTGATTCTTTTTCGTATTTAATAAATATATAAAATCTTAAAACGTTTATTAAAAATTCAAACTTTTAAAATAGATTCCCTTATCTTTTTATGGACATTTTTCAATGGTTTCTTCATATTATTTTCCAAATCGGAAAGTGATCTTCATCTTCTTTTATAAAGTGATGAATAAAGACTTCTTAAATTATTAATGTATCATAATTTATTACTTGTTGATAATTCATTTCAATTTAAAGTCAATTAAAAATGTTGAGAGAGTTTGTTATAAATAGATGTAAGTATTTATTGAGAAAGTATTACTATTTTTAAATATTATTTTAGAATAATCAAAAGCACCACCGTGTTTATTAAAAAATTATTGAAATTTGGTACATTCTGGCAGATGTAGTAAAATGTATAATTAAATTTGTCACAGTGGATTTATGTATGTACCTATATTGTACATGTAAGGAAAAATGAAATTGAATTAGATGTATTTAATGTTTTTAAAACTTCATTTAAGTAACACAATCGAAGTCTAAGGGCCAGTTGTATGTCGCTTGGTAAAGCCTTTGTAAAAGTTGACAAAGGGTAAAACCTTAGAATTCACCTTGTGCTCGGCCTGATGGCCAATCAGATGACACGCACTTTCATCTAGTTGGTCTTCCCGCCGAGCACAAGGTGAATTCTAAGGTTTTAACCATTGTCAATGTTTAAAAAGAGTTTACCAACCCTTAAGGGGCAGTTGAAAAAAAAAATCTGATTGGCCATGCCGCCGGGCACAAGGTGAATTCTAAGGTACCCTACCCTTTATCAACGTTTAAAAAGAGTTTACCATCCCTTAAGGGGCAGTTGTATGTCGGTTGGTAAAGTCTTTGTAAAAGTTGACAAAGGGTAGGGTCACTTAGAATTCACTTTGTGCCCGGTCGGATGGCCAATCAGGCGACACTCACTTCATGTGATTGGACACCCCGCCGGGCACAAGGTGAATTCTAAGTGACCCTACCCTTTGTCAACTTTTAGAAAGGCTTTACCAACCGACATACAACTGACCCTAAGTATGTAAGAAACAATTTTGGAAATTTACCAAAGATTTCAATAAATATCTAAAATACTATTAAGTAATTTTGATGTTTTTATTTATTTTTGAAATAATATAATTAAAAATAAAATAAAATAAAAATTTGAACATCATTTTTGTGGATAATCATTTAAATTGAACTCTTTAGAAACAACCAAAGATATAAGTTTATAAAAAAAAAAATGTATAATACTGGATTATAGTATTATATTAAATATATTTATTATTTCAATAAAATGAAGCCGAGGCTGTAGTATTATAAGTTAAAAATAAATGAAGAGGAAGCCAGGAAAATAATAATTTCATTTTCTATTGTTGAAGTTTCATTTAATCTTCATCAAGCTAAATGTATTACATTATCTATAGCTTAGGATATTTCCAACGGATATTACTTATGTTGTTTTAAATATATAGATAGAAATAGTAAATTATTGGATAAAAAAATACTTGGTAGTAATTAAATTATTGGATAAAAAATACTTGGTAGGAATTAAATTATTGGATAAATACTTGGTAGATTTCACATTAAGATATAAAAATAAAACGAATTTATTTTTGGAGAGACTTTAATCTCGATATATATATTTCGGGTGGCTAACCCATCTTCAGGAGCAACAGAAAGTTTTTATCCAATAATTTAAAAAATGTTTCACCAAGTACAACACCAAATTCCTTAAAAACTATAGAAATAGTAAAGCAGCACAATTCATTATATTTATAAAGTAAATAAAATTATTTTTTTGTAAGTTTAGAGATGTAATGAATTGTGATGCTTTGATATTTCGATCTATATATTTAAAACAATAAAATAAAACTCCTTTGTAAAATAATTCCTGTTGAAAAAATATATGTTTTGATGAAGATTAAATGTTTGACCGAAATGTCAATAGAAAATTGAATTTTTATTTCCTGGCTGCTTCTCACTTGTTTTAATTTTTAATTTTATTATATGAATACAGTTGTTTATAAAAACAATTATCACACTTTTATTAATCATGTTTCCTTTATTTGATTCGATGCAGATGATTTTTGTCATATATTAAGTGAAAATAATATCCGAATTTATATATTTCTAACTTGGAAAAGTGAAGTTAATTTTCTCATTAATATATCAAAGAATAATTAACATATTAACGAGAATAGTTTTTGATCGCGCTTTTTAAACAAGATATATATCGCGAGACTACTGCTGGTTGAAGCTATTGGAGTCTGCTGATTCTTAAATCTGGACCAAGAGAGAATGAAAAAGATGTGATCCATTTGGCTATAATCCAGCATCATTTCGCGATTGGCCCGCATGACACTTTTTATATCAAACACTGATATGGATCACCAAATGAATTTGAAATCTGAGATGTTATATTTTTTTTTGTTTTTTTTTAATGCAATCAAATGCAAGGGGCGCACCAGTAAAGAAGCAGCCTTTATGGATCTCGAAAGACCCTTGCATTACCGAAGAGAAGAAAAAGTTGATTAAGTGAGAGGGTGGAGACGTAGGTGGTTATGCACTCGGGTTTTGAAGGTTTGAAGATTATAAGTGCTGAGAAGATTCCAGTTCCTTGAAGTCATGGGGATTTACGTATTGGGGAATGAAGTGGTCCGGCACTTTTCTAATTTGACCGCGAAAGAGTGTTGGGAGTCGGCAAAACGCGTGCTACGGGCAAAACATGCTTTGGGGGGAATTATTGATTTTATCTCATCAGAGCACCTGCCGTGATAATATCTATAGAAAAGGGAAAGGGCAGAGACATTTCTTCGATGAGCTAGCGAGTCGAGGGAGTCGGTGAGGGTAGAATCGTCAATTAGCCTGACGGCTCGTTTCTGAATTGCATCCAGGGTAGCAAGAGAATATTTAGAGGCTTCTCGCCATAGATGAGAGCCGTATTCGAGACAGGGGCGGATTTGGGTCTTGTAGATGGTGAGAAGATGTGGGGGCGTGAAAAATCGCTTGGACCTGAATAAGTAGCCAATCTTCCTTGCTGCAGATTTCGCCACAGAGGAGATGTGTTCATTCCAAGACAGGTCAGATGCGACAGAGACGCCCAACATGGATAGGCTGTCACACATTTTCAGGGTATTCGAATCGAAGTGAATATCAGGGAAATCTTTATTTTCGCGCCTAGAAATTAGACAACATTGAGTCTTGTTTGTATTAAAGTTAACTAAATTTTGAGAGCCCCATTTATTCAGTTTGTCTAGGTCGAGAGTGATTGAGAAGGCAGCATTGATTCGATTATTCGGGAGCGAGGGTTTGCCGTGCAGAGTGCTATCGTCTGCGTAACAATGAGTTAGACGTTTGAGCCTTGGGGAACACCAGCGTTTGTGGAGAAGGATTCAGATGATATTCAAGATATATTCAATCTCCCAGTTTCATTCTCTCTTGGTCCAGACTTAAGACTCAGCAGACTCCAATAGCTTCAACCAGCAGTAGTCTCGCGATATATATCTTGTTTAAAAAGCGCGATCAAAAACAATTTTCGTTAATATGTTAATTATTAATGAGAAAATTATAAATTTATTTAACTTCATTATTTCAAGTTAGAAATATATAAATTCGGACACTTTTATTAATTATCCAAACGTTTCTGGAAAAATTTGCAAAATGTTGTTGCTTTATGATAAATCAAATTTTGAAAGATTTTTTTATAAATTTTCTATAAAAAATAAGCGAAATAGTTTTTCAACAAATTACGAAATAATTTTTGAATCATCTATATTTATGATATACGGCTCATGGTTTATATCCTATATAGTGTATTATATATTTATGAATTTGACATTAAAAGTATTAAAAGTGGAAATTCTGCAAAAAGAGATGATTATAGGAAGACATGTTATATTTAAGAGTTGATCAATTAAATCATTTTCAGCATGATATTGTCAAATGTATTCATATTTGGAGGGTTTTTTTATTTTATATTCTTGTATTTTGACCCTTAAGATCTAATTGTTGTCAAAGGTAACAAAACAGTCGAAAATGGTCTTTAAGATCATTTCACTATAGCATTCAAATTGTTGTTATTAAAAAACAAAAGCAAATTTATAGTTACCTTAATAACGAAAATATTAGTAAATTTTATATATTTTCTAATTTTTAATCTGTTTAGTTCCATTGGAGTCTATAATAATTTATTCTTGATATTTTTTAAATTTAATTTCTGAAGTTTTAATATCAAAATGGCGCCCGAGAAAATCTGACCAAAGATAGACTAAAGGAGATAGGACATTCTTCTTTTCGATAATTATTTTTTAAAATATTAATTAATAATAATTTTAATAAAAATAAATTATTCATTTAAAGTTTAATAATATTTAAATATCAAAAAATATATGGAAAGAAAGAATTGAGGCAATAAAGTTACTAGAACAAATTTACTTTGACATTACGTCAATTTTAGGTTATTTTTTTTTTTTTTGTTTTCTCGAATTTAACCATTAGCCATTTTACGATACTATATATTTTTATTTATTCTCAAATATCTAGGGATCAGAATAAAGTCGGATTGCCGAGAGTCGGGCTAGCTTGATTACGATGCATGTACTTTAACCACTCGACCAACCTGACCCCCAATTTTAGGTTATGAAAATATAATTAATAAATAATTAATTAGATAGAAATTAATATTTTGGAAAATAGTTTGATTAAAATATTGTACAGAAAAGATGGAAAAAATGAGGAACTGTGTCATACCTGGGGTATTGGCGGATTCATATTCGGTGTCGGTCGAAAAGCAACTGCCTCCACTACGACTTCTTTTGACACTTTGTACGACATTTGAGACAATTGCAGGCTTTTCTTCCATGGTGATGGGAACTCGATGTCAGGCGGTTGGAATCAAGCCAACCTTGGGGTTGACGCATCGTGGGACTGGAAACCCAATCTCATAGTGGTCAGCTGGAATCACCTGCACATTTGGCATGGGAATTTCGAAATTTATAAATCTATTGAATAATCCCGATAGGGAATACGCGATCTTTTAATAATTGATTATTAGTTATGCTTAGCGAAATCCACACCCTACCGTACATGATAACAAACCAACCGGGGGCGCATGCGTTACTTGTGATTGAGGACAAAACTGTTATGCCCAAATCTCTTGTATGCTGATTATCACCTGCTTATCAATAACACCTGGACTTTTTATAATTTAAAAAAAAAAATATTAATCGAAAAGTTGAAATGTTCCTAGAATTTTAAACTATTTCTTTAAAAGCTCTTTCGTCTTATATTAATTAAAAATTTATTTATTTATGAATTAAAAACTGCCCTCTATATAGTTTAAATATAATTATAAAATTAAAAATAAAATAAAATCGCATTTTTTTTTATTTGTTAAAATATATTGCTTAATATATAATACTATATGAAAGAGTAAAGAAATAAGATACAATAATTATATTTCCTTATCAAATAAAATTTTCTTATGAAATAGACTACTTAAAATTAATGTTATATTTTCATAATAATTTTGAATATCTAAAATTGTGACATATTTTCTTTAAGTTTAGCCCTAACATTTTATTTGGTATTTTTTTATTTTTAATAAATACATTATGAAATGATTAAGTAGTATTTATTTATTTTTATTGACCTATTATTTTTGACATTATTATATCGGATATTGTTTATTGTTTAATATATTGGTATGACTTATAAGGGAAAATTCCTGAATCCTGGTTTCTATATTCACTCTCTCTAATTTTGACTTATTCCTCTATTTTATTTAATTAAATCCTTTAATAAAAGAATTAAATTTCTTTAAAATGTGGTATGAAATTCTTCCTACTATTGGAATTATTACAGCAGCTGTGAGCTTACCATGTTTTGCCGCAGGACAAATTCATAAATTTTTCACTGGGAATGTAAGAATTATAAATAAAATTAGAATTTTATATAACTTCAACCTACTACTATAATGTTATTATTTACAGCATTATTGGCGAGCTCAGGAAACTTATTTGGAAAGATATTTTTACCGTAGAGAAATCAGAATTACTGGCGATCCATATAAATTAACGGTAATTGTATTTAACCTATTTCATAATTTTCAAGTTCTTAATCTGAAGACTTCCTTTGACACAACTCACCCCATTCTAATTCTATCACAATTCAATTCTCCCGAATTACGAATGTGAAAATATATCAAATTAGATTTTACCTCAAAAAGTCTAACCTACATTACTTAAATGTGATAATTAGAGTCTAGCCCACTTTCTTTTCTTGTTTATCTTATCTCATCATCCAAAATTCCCACATTGTAAAGGCTTGCTCTATCATCTGATCTCTTCTCTACAAAAACATACAGTTCTATTTGCACGAAATTTTCTCTAGAGAGAGACGGACTGGTAGAATTTTTAATTGAAAGTAATGGAAGGCAGCCCAGGGGTAGTGAGGAAAGAAAAAATTAACACATATCCAAATAAGTTGTAATTTATTGGATTCCTTTCCTTTCAAACCGACGTTTCGGAAGATTCTCCCCTCCTTCTTCAGGGTTTCAAAGGGTTAATGAAGGAAACAAATAAAATGCTTCCTTCATTGACCCTTTGAAACCCTGAAGAAGGAGGGAAGAATCCTCCGAAACGTCGGTTTGAAAGGAAAGGAGGAAGGAATCCAATAAATTACACCTTATTTGGATATGTGTTAATTTTTTCTTTTCTCACTATCCATGGGCTGCCTTCCATTACTTTCAATTTAACACGCAGTTCTCTTTAATTTTATAGATAACTAGCTGCAAGGCGAGCCTCCTGGACCCCCAACCCGCAAACCCCATTCCCACCCACCACACCCCGAACCCCACCCAGCACCCCCACCCCCGCACCATGTACCTGTGCCCACCCCACGCCACCCAACTACGTCCCTGGACCCCTGCACACCCCGCACTCCGCCCCCACCTCACTACGCCTCTGGACACTCACCTGAACCCCCACTCCACCCCCGCACACCACACCCCCGCCTAGTCTCTTAGCCTTTGACCCTCCCCCCATTTTGGGTGGTTAATTTTTGCATATCTAGCTCTCTAGAGGCCCACAGATTATATATGCAAAATTTGGTTGAGTTTGCTCCAAGGGCAAGAATTTACATTTTTCACCCCCCCCCCCCTTTTGGGTGGTTTTTGGGGGAATTTTTTTAAACAAAAGTTGTCAGAAATCACATCCCCTTCAAATTTGCTCATAATAAAATTTGCCATAGGGTTAATAGTTTAGGAGTTATTTGATCATTTTCATACGTGCGCCCCCCCCCCAAACTCCCTTTTGGGGTGAAAATATCAAAATGTTATATAGCTATAAACGTAAGTTAGAAGACATCTGATGCAAATATGAAATTTCATAATAATCCCTTCAGCCATTTCTACGTGAATCGTGAGCAACTTTTCGCGGAAACCACGGAAACATACAAACAGACAGGAATTTTGTTGAGGGTGTTTTCATTCATAACTTTGCTTGAAACGTGTGCAACCAAAATTTGGCGTGATTTGGACCAATGTACAGACAAAACCTTAATTTTATATATATAGATTTCCTCATTAGTAATCCTTCTCCCTATTCACTTTTGTGAACATTTTCCTATAGCACAGGTAGCCTCTAATTTCTTTTTATCTGCTGCTGCTGCTCTATCGCTCACACAAAGCCATTCTTCTTCCTTAACTATTTCTAAGCAATACCTTCTTTTTATTAAATTTCATAATTTATCTTATTTTCTTGTTTTCAGGGTCTTGAATCCATACCTGATGATTAAAAAAAATAAACACCTGTCAAAATATCTTAATAAATAGTGTAATTATAATTCAAACCATAGAATAAGTTTTGAAATACATTTGTTAATTATACAATGATTCAATAAAATAATAATTGTAAAAATAATTAAATTTTTTATTTTAATATAATTTCTATATATCTAAACCTAAACTTTTTAAATTATAAAAAATAAAGATATTAACCTATTTGCTAACTAAATTGAAAAGTTTTTATTTTGCCGAAAGTAGCAGAGATGTTGATTCATAAAGAGAAACCAAAGAGTTTGTCCTCTGCTTGATGCAAATAAACATACACACATATAATAAAAAAATACAAATCTTTTATATAAAAAAACAATCCAAAAGACGTTTATTTAAAAGCCAAACGTTTCGGGAGAATTTCTCCCTTTTTCAATAGTCAATTTGTTCAAAAAAGAAAAAATGTTGCTTTCTAAGTTCTAGAGAGAGCAACTTTTTTTCTTTTTGGAACAAATTGACCATTGAAAAGGGAGAAATTCTCCGAAACGTTTGGCTTTTAAATAAACGTGTTTTGGATTGTTTTTTATAAAATATTTGTATTTTTTTATAATATATAAAGAATCAATAAAAATGTTTTCTTTACACACATATACTTATATCAAATATATATATATATTGTTTATTTGTTTGACACTATAGTTTCAGAAGGCTTGGCCTTTTTATTCTAACTGGCTTCTCGGCTGAGTAAGAGCAAAAAAAATTTCAATATCCACGCGCTGACTCCATGAAAAATAATATTTATAATTAAAAAGACAGATGATGAAGGCCAAGCCTTCTAAACTATAGTCTCAAACAAATAAATAATACATATACTATATATATTTGATATATATGTATGTTTATTTGCATCAAGCAGAGGACAACCTCTTTGTTTCTATTTATGAACCTATTTCTAGATTTCGGATATTTATATAGTGTAGATAGGATTAATTAGGATACCTTTACATCAGCTAGAATAACTAATTATTATTATTTTTTTTTTATAATGATATTGATACAAGAAGAAGTTGCACCAAGAAGGTACAACCTCTGTAGTCCGCGGTGGACCCTTGTATCGTGAAGATAAGAAGAGATTTAGGGATTAGGTAGGAGTCTAAGGTATCTGTGGATGTAGGTCTTGAAAGATCGAAGGTTATAAGTTGCTGGAAAGACGGTCGGGGGAAGAGAGTTCCAGTCTCTAGATGTCATAGGGATAAATGAATTGGCGAATGCGTTTGTTGAATCTTAGAAAATCGTGTATTTTGCGCAAATGAAGCCCTTGGTGGGATTATCGATTTTATTTCGTCGGAACAAAAGCCATGGTAATATCTATAAAAAAGAGAAATGGCAGAGACAAATCTACGATGGGCTAGGGAATTGAGAGTGTCAGTTAATGCGGGATCGCCTATAAGTCTGATAGCCCGCCTCTGAATTGCATCTAAGGTATTAAGAGAATGTTTGGAGGCCCCTCTTTACAGATGAGATCAATAGAGAAGACAGGGGCGAATTTGAGCCTTGTATAATATAAGGAGTTGAGTGGGGGTGAAAAAGCGTTTGGTTCGGAAAAGAAAGCCAAGCTTACATGCTGCAGCTTTTGCTACTGAGATAATATGGTCATTCCAAGAAAGGTCAGAACCTAAAGGTGACACCTAAAATTAATAATTAATTAATTTTATTGAACGTTTTTTAGTGTACTTTGTTAAATTAGTCGAATCATACAACCCCATTAGCTTTTACAAATATAATTGATGACGATAGAACAAGTGTCAAAAGTCAGAATTGACACTTGACTCTGTCTTTTAAAAGTAAGAGAATCTTATTTAAAATTACTTTCGTAGCCCAATTTGCAAAAATTAAAGTTGTTAAATTAAACGAATTTGAACTTTTACTAAGATAATTTCTATTGGAGTTATTTTTCAAAAGAATGAAGCTTAGTGTTTTATTTATATTTATTAAAAAAATGAACAACCTATTTCTAGATTTCAGTTATTCATATAGTACGTAGATAGGATTAATTATGATACCTCAACAGCTAGAATAACTAATTAATTAATTTTATTGAACGTTTTTTAGTGCACTTTGCTAAATTAGTCGAATCAAACAATTATTAGCTTTTAGAATTAGAATTGTTAAAGATAGAACAAGTGTCAAAAGTCAGAATTGACACTTGACTCTGTCTTTTTGAAAGTAAGAGAATCTTATTTAAAATTACTTTCGTAACCCAATTTGGAAAAATTAAAGTTTAATTGAAAAGTTTTTACAGTGAAAGCAAAGATTTAAGTATCTTTTTGAGTGTCTTTTTTTGAAAAAAGATGGAAATTATTTCAAAAATCAACCCAGACCTATAATATTAATAAATGAATTTATCTTTAAGGACCAATCATGATTTTAAAGAAAATATTCTTACATTGCACATCAGAGTGGTTCGTCCCCTTAGGAAACGAACCCAAGCGCTAAAACTAAGCTTGCCGGGCCGTTAGCCAAACCCTTAAGACAAATCTCTCTCTGACATGAAACATATATAAGTATCATAGCTAAAGATTTTTCACTCACTTCAAATCAAAGGGAAAAGCAAAAATTCATGCTAAACTGAAAAAAGTTTCGCGAAATGATGCTAGATGGATCACATCTTTTTCATTCTCTCATTATTATAACGTGCTTCAAAATGTTCATTAGAGTTAGTTAGGGTTTACAATATAATTGATTATTTATACTAAGATTATGAGACATATGATATAAGAACTCTGTACAGAATTCCTCTCAGATTACAAATGGGAAAAGTACTTTTCGGTACTCAAATATATTTTTGAGTTGGAGAACTGGATAATTTCTTACTCAATCTTAATTCACATAAAACAATCAATATATGTAATCACTGTAGGTATGTAGAATTGCAGCCCGCAAGCTTGGTCTCCTATTTAGGTCTAGACCATATTATACTCCCAGTCAACTTCTTATACTGTATGAAGCTCAAATTCGTCCCTGTCTCAAATATGACCCTCATCTAAGGAGAGGGGCCTCCAAGCATTCTCTTGCCACACTGGATGCAATTCAGAAACGAGCAATTAAACTAATAGGAGACCCGGCCCTAACAAACCCACTCCACTTCCTGAGTCACCGAAGAACCGTTTCTTCCCTTTCCCTGTTCTACAGATAATATCATGGTGTCTGTTCAGTCAAGCTGAAATCACTTATCCCCCCCTAAAGCCCTCTTTGCGAGAAACACGCGGTTTTCGAAAGCTAAGCACCCCTTCGCTGTCAAATTGGATAAAAGCCGAACCAACGCTTTCGCCAACTCTTTTATCCCTATGACTTCCAGAGACGGGAACTCATTTCCAGCCACCGTCTTCCCCGCAACTTATAAACTTCAGCTGTTTAAGACCCGTATCCACAGATACCTTCAACTCCTACCCAGGCCATAAAATCCCCTCTTCTTCTTTTCACGATGGAGGGGCCAACCCAGCCCTTTAGGGGATGCACATTTTTTGTGTATCTCCTTCTCACATCAATATCAATAAAAAAAAAATCACCAAGTTTGTGAAAATGCAAACAAGATGCACTCTCGATAATTGTGCGAGTGGAACTCACCAATGATTATGTAGTTTTTTCATCTGACATCCAAACTAATTATTAAATAGAAATTAAAATAATTTTCTTTCAAAAGTTCCCATTAAGCTACTGACATGACTTTACAGATTTTTAAATGAATCAAACGATTGCTAAGTTAGAGAGGGCCGTGTGAGCTTAGTCTTAAGCGGGTGACTGAAACATAATAATAATTATTATATAACCTATTTTATAAGATTTTAAAAGATATATCCAATTCGACTCAATGGGGATTGCGATCATTTTTAAGAAGCTATAACCTGTGACAGTTGGACCTACTTATAGACAACTCTATCCAAGACTTGACGTTTCTTATCTTTTTTGGAACGGAACTCTAAAAAAAGCACTGTGATATCAGCAAACATCCAAAATAATGTTAATCTTATTAAAAATAAAATAAAAAACTTTTTCTTTTCCTTATCCATTTCCATTCCATTGTTACAATTTATATAGCATCTCGTTTTAGTTTTTAAGCTATAGCAAACTTAAAAACAACACTGAAAATATCATGCTTAGTTGAAGTAGACTTCTCATCTTTTTCTAATACAAATCTAAAAATATATTGCAGCAGTTTCCTACAATTTCTAGATTATTCAATTTGCCCGGATGGCAGGCAGGCTTTGCATGCCTGCCGGGCTAAGTATTAAATTCACTTTTTTTTTGTTTTTTGTATTTAAAAACGTTTTAAACGTGGAGAAAAAATCATTTTCAACCAATATTTCTTTTTTGTCTGTATGGAGCACAAGAATAATGAGAACAAATTTCGAATAAAATAATGTATTGGCTTTTAGTCATTTACAATCTTAGAAAAACCGACTTTTAGCAAGTTCTTCCCTCTTTTAGGATTTAAATAGATCAATGAACTGGTTGGAAGATTTCAATAGATTTGATGAAAAGGCACAGGGCCGTGCAGAGAGGCGTCCTCAAGGCAGTGGCTTAAGCAGCGAAATCAAAATACAATTGGAACGTTTCAATAATGAAAAATGTTTACACACTGACTTTTAAGAAGATAGGTGTTGGTTCAAGGTGAAACATTTTTATTGTTTACACAATGCTTTTCTCTATTTGTCTATGTACCATACAAAAAGTGAAACATTATAGACAATCTGGATTGATCAAATGAAAATTGCTGCTGAGATTGCAGGGAATCTGGAATGCAGTACAGGACTTCCTTCCGAAACTGGAATTACACTGTATAAAGCTCAAATTCGTCCCTGTCTCCAATATGGCTCTCATCAAGCATTCTCTTGCCACACTGGATGTGATTCAGAAGACACCAATTAAACTAATAGGACCTAACAAACCCAATCGACTCCCTGGCTCTCCGAAGAACCGTGTCTGCCCTTTCCATGTACTACAGATACTATCATGAGATGTCTGTTCAGTAGAGCTGAAATCAATTATCCCCCTTAGACCCCTCTTTGCTAGAAACACGCGGTTTTCGAACGCTCAGCACCCCTCACTTTCAAATTGGATAAAAGCCGAACCAACGCTTTCGCCAACTCTTTTATCCCTATGACCTCCAGAGACTGGAACTCACTTCCAGCCACCGTCTTCCCCGCAACTTGTAACCTTCAGCTGTTTAAGACCCGCATCCACAGATACCTTCAACTCCTACCCAGCCCATAAAATCCCCTCTTCTTCGTCTTTTCACGATGGAGGGGCCTTTAGGGGATGCACCTTTTTGGTGTATCTTCTTCTCACATCAATATCATTAAAAAAGAAAACCTACACGCTTCTGGAAACCCATAGCAAAAATTTTCAGTTTTTATAAGACATTTTAAAACTCAAATATATAAACAGGGTTGTCCCACCCGCGGCCAAGCGCTTCAATGAATGCGGCCCAACATAAAATCATAAACTTTCTTAAAACATTTAGATTTGTATGTGCTTAATGGAAAACGCATCTGACCAAATTTGTCCTGAAAAAAAAACAATTTTTCAAAAAAATAGTTATCTCATCAGGCTGCTAGATTCATAGAAAAAATAGAAAAATACTGAAAATGATTTGAAGAATAAAACAGCTGATTGTCAAATTTTCTGATATCATTTTTGAAAGCATGTACCTATGTGAGAAGCTATATTTAAGAAGAAAATTCACGAAAAGTAGGTTTAGAAGTACAATTTAGGTTAAAATTAATAATGAAGTTAATGAATATATTAGTTGAATAAAAGATTTCACTGTCGATGGTAACAGAATTGTTTTTATTTTAGGTTAAAAATAAAATGAGAGTCTTCTGTTTTTAAATAAAATAATTTTTAATTATTTCTAGAGACTATAGTTTCGAAGGCATTGCCTTCATCATCAGATCTATCACAAATATTTAACCTAAAATTAATGAATATATTTGTAATTAGATTAATAGATTTTTTAGGAACCGGAGATGGATAATAATATTTAAACACTATCTATGTACCTAGAATTCTAATGAGTTTATTAAATAATGTCTTTTCATGTTTTAATAATACTACATAGATATAGTGTTTGAATATTATTATCCATCTCTGGTTCCTAAAAATCTGGTCATCTACTTAATTACAAATATATAAAATATAAAGGAACTTGCCATATATAAGTTAAAAGAAGTTAATGAAGTTTATATTAATTAAAAATCTATCTACATTTCCTAATTCTATTTTTTTTTTAAATTTTTAAGTGATAAAATTTCTTGACTTGATTTGTGGTTTTAAAAAAATTTCTTAAAAGAAGTAAAAAATTATTAGGCTATGACATTTTTGCTTATTGGTCATGGTGGATAGATATCATTTACTATATCTTTTCTGATTAACAACTGTCTTGAATATTGCTCGTATTTGTGGAGAGGGGCCTTCAAGCATTCTCTTAGGGCCAGTTGTATGTCTGTTGGTAAACTCTTTTTAAACGTTGACAAAGGGTAAAACCTTAAAATTCACCTTGTGCCGGGTAGGATGGCCAATCAGATGCCAGGCACAAGGTGAATTACAAGGTTTTACTCTTTGTCAACTTTTAAAAAGAGATTACCAACCGACATACAACTGGCCCTTAATACCTTAGATGTAATTCAGAGGCGGGCTATCAGACTGATAGGCAATTCTGCATTAACTGACACTCTTGACTCCCTAGCCCATCGTAGATCTGCCTCCGCCCTTTCTCTTTTTTTATAGATATTACCATGGCTGTTGTTCTTACGAGATAAAATCGATAATCCCAGCAAAGGCTTCATTTGCGAGAAATACACGATTTTCTAAGATTCAACACCCCTAAGCGCTTAAATTGGATACTAATCGAACAAACGCATTGACCAATTCGTTTATCCCTATGACATCTAGAGACTGGAACTCTCTTCCTCTGACTGTCTTCCCAGCAACTTATAACCTTCAATCTTTCAAGACCTGCATCCACATCAGATACCTTCGACTTCTACCCAATCCCTAAATCTCTTCTTATGTCCAAGATACAAGGGTCCACCGCGAACTACAGATGTATCTTTTGGTGCAACTTCTTCTTGTATCAATATCATTATAAAAAAAAAACATCGTTAAAATTAAAATATGTTACGTGCAGCACCAGATAAATTTTTTTCTTGGGTAAATTTTAGGCTTTGACACAACGCTAAAAATTATTGTACCAGTCCCCAGTCACTACTTTCGGTCGAAAATGAATGAAATATTTATGCAAATAATCTTCAAGAAAAATTACGTGGAATATACTGAATGCTACCATATTCTATTAAACTATTAGATGTTTTAAGTAATTTGTGTCACAATAACTTAATTACTTTTAGTATCAGAATACTCTGTTGTAGCTCTGAGAATTTTATTATTAACAAACACTCCATGTCTCTGTAGCTATTGAGGAAAGAAGTTTTTTTTCCAAATTAAAATTAATAAAACCCTACTTATAAACTTAAGACATTCAATAAGCCAAACAAAACTTAGAAATCTGTCAAATCTTTCTTTAATTTCTTTTGAATCTGCCACTCTAACGAATTTTCTAAAGTTAAATAAAGTTAGAAGAGCTTGTAGTTGATATTATCATTATTTTAAAGTGCCTAATTTATAATTTCAAAATAAAAATACTATTCACACATTTTGCGATTATTTTTTTTTAATCATTTTAAAGAAAAAACATTTAAGGAGGGGCATTTGAAAACTTGAATCATACTGAGAAAATGTACCGCACAGCCTGAGCTCAAGAATCAATTAAAAGAATAGATTCCAAATAAACAAATTTATTTAGATTTCCTATTTTTAAAAAAACGAGTTTTCGGGGGAATCTTCACTCTTTCATCGAGGTTTGAAAGGGTCAAGGGAGAAAACTTTTAACATGAAGTAAATTGACCTAGAAAACCTAAATCATACAATCATACCTAGTACATTATATAATATCTCATAAAATATTTATTTAATTTTATCTTTATTATAGATGTTTCATCTTGCACCAACACCACAAACTCTATTAATTATGAAGTAAAGTAGACAAGAGAAGATGATTTTGATTACAAGCTTTTTTCATTGACCCTTTTAAACCTTGAAGCATGACCGCGTAGTCTATCCCCCGAGAATTAACTCCGAATTTTTTTCTACCTTACTCTGTAGAACAAAGTTTACCAACAATTTTTGACCTCCGACAAGTATTTATTGTAAAACTTTTGCGTGGCTTTCTTTATGTAAAAAATATATTACATATTTAAAATACTAATGTAATTTTTGTTTTTGATAAATGGGTTAATAAAAAATCAGGTTATTTATTTTAAATAGAATCGATTAAACTCAATAAATTGCACATTTCACTAGTACAATTGTGCGATGAGCGAATTTTCGTAAAATTAGGCCAAAAAGTTTGTTTTATTAATTTTTTTAAAGGTACATATTTTTAAGTTGTTTCACCTTATGGGTTTTCTTAGGATTTTTTTTTTTGAAATTTAGACAGATTATTATTTAAATATTTCTGCATCGATTGGTGGCAAAACGAAATTTATGAGAAATATAGTTCCGGAGATATTAAATTCCAAAAAGATGAGTTTTTCAGAATCTTATACATTGCATCTATATGGGATTTCGGAAAGTGTATATTCATATTTAATTATTATTATTATTTATTTTTTTTGGCTTTTTTCGGCCTTTCTAGCCATAAACCAATTTACGATACTAATTATTTTATTTTTTAAATTTGTCTCTACCCCACCGGGGTCAGGTTTTAGCCGGATGCCTCGAGTCGGATTCGAACCCGGGTCCATATGGTTAGCAGGCTGCTAACCCCTAGCCTACCCTACCGTCCCCATATTTAATTATAATTAAGAAACTCTTAATTCTTACGATTGTTATAAAAAACTAAACCAACATATTAAACAATAACTAATTCTTTTTTTAAGAAAATTTTAATTCATAGTAACAACACAGAGATAATAATGAATAAATAATGAAAAATGTACCTATAATGAAAAATTTACCCTAAAAACAAGCTGGCAACAACGTATATATTTAACCTAAAAAGTGGATTAACTATAGTATATTTTTGACGTTTTTTCGCTTCAGCCATTGCCGCAACAGCTTTTAATCGTTTATTAAGAACTTTTTGTTTAATAAATCGACCTTTATAATGAATTTTATCTGTCATTCTATAATAAAAATTTTCAAGCTCGGACAATGTTGCCAGATTTGTCAAACGAGCACGGGATTGGCTTGTAGTGGTACATAAACATCAAAAAGTTTTGGGCTTATGAATTATGAATCCTTATTGTCTGTTCTATATACTCTAGCATGAACTTTTTGCTAGTATTATGGCGAAACAGCTACCTTAAGGTTCAGCATTATTTATTTTTGCGAAATCGGAACTGCGTTTGGGAAACGCTGCTGTAGAAGATTCTCCGAAACGTTGCGATTTTTTAATGATTAAAAATTACTAAAATCCAATTAATTAGTTTATTTGGAAACTTGTTTTTTTATTTTATTATTATTAGGCTAACCTCTTCATCAAATCTACTAAAATTATAGTCTTTTTGTAAAGAAATTTCTTCCCAGTTTACATACTAAAGCTGGACAACCCTAATCTTCCTCACCAAAAAAAAATAATAATAATTAAAAAATTATGTTGATTAATGTCCATTAGAATTAGTAGATGAAAAATTCACAGTTCATTGGACAATGTTTTTTATTGAAGCTCTTATTCAATTTTTGTACAACGTTTCGTCTCGAGAGATGAATAAGAGCTTCAATAAAAAAACATTGTCCAAAGAACTGTGAATTTTTAATCTACTAATTATAATGGACATTAATCAACATAATAAATAATAATAATTAAAAAAGTTTATTAATTTTTTTTATTTAATTTGTTATTTTTTTTTAAGATTTTTGAATATTTATTTTTAGAATCCACATTATTATTTATTTCCTTTCAAATAAAAAGATATTTTGTAGTTGGATAACGAATTGAGAAGCAGAGGTTGCCATCCGAGTTCTCTTCTCTTCTCTTTTATCTTTCAGTTTCCCTTTTTCAGTTTCAGTCGTTGCTTTCTTTCTTTCTTCAGTTGTCTATCCAATATGGCTGAAGTAGTTGATGTTGACTTTCCAGTTTGGGGTCTTTTACCCAAAAAAGAAACCAATGTTGTCTCATTTCTTAATAAAAACCCAACGTACGATGGTCGAGGAATTATTATTGCTATATTTGATTCGGGCGTCGACCCTGGAGCCCCTGGATTACAGGTTAGCCCTCTTGCAAATTGGCTTTGTCATCTTCCCAGACAATCATCTTTCGGGATTTAAAACAGAATTCCACCTGAATTCCAACCATTTTCTCTTTCAGCATTCATTTTTATAGAATTAATAAAATTATAATATTTATTATTGAGAATATAAATAAATACATTTGAATTTTTTTGTTTCAAGAAAGTTTCAATCTTTTATTAGATCATCTTCAGGAATATAAACTAATTGACCACGTTTAACAAATTTCTTTTATAACACTATCTTCAAAAATTCTTATAAATAATTTTCAAGAAAGTAACTTTTATTTTTTTTATTTTTTATTTTATTAAAATTTAAATGTATTTACATACATATATATTACATTATACTACATAATGACAATTAAGTTCTAATGTCTATGTAACATTTTTCAATTATCACTAATGTTTCCTTAATTTTATTTTAAATAAAGTTAAATTAGTTGAGTTTTTTACATCAGAGGGCAGAGAATTCAATTCCTCAAGCCCTATAAAATACAGTGAGTTTTTCGTCAATTCTTTATTTAATTAATAAAGTAAAGGGTGTGTAGTTTCACAGTGAATGAAATAAAACTCAAAGAGGTTTATACAAACTCAATATATTTCTGATTATTAGTCCATCATCAGGTTAAAAACTGTCAGTTTTTAATCTGTAAACTTCTGATGACGGACTAATAATCCCAAATATATTGAGTTTGTATAAACCTCTTTGAGTTTTATTTCATTCACTGTGAAACTACACACCCTTTACTTTATTAATTAATATCATGTTTCACCTAAAACCTACACCACTTTCTCTAAGTAAAATTCTTTATTTACCTTATGTACATATATCCTATCATTATACCTGGTATAACGTTCATGCATTTCATTTACTATTGTGAATTCTAAATATTGTGGTAATTCCCTGGGATACAATTTATAGACAAAGCTCATTGTTTGTAAGTACAGGAAATCACTTAGATTCAAAAAACGTAGACATTCCAGCATGGTTCTAATTTGTGTATATCTATCACATTTCAAAATAGTTCTCATACACTTATTTTGTAGTAACTGTAGCTCATTTATATTATTTTTTGTGTCAAAGTATAATATTGTAGGACAATAGTAAAAATTGAGATTAATTATGCTCTTATAAACTGTAATTCTCTTATTCATATTTAAGTTATTGCTGATTCTATTAAAATAATTAACTTTTCCATTTAAGCTTCTAATTAGTTCATTATAATGCATTTTAAAATTCAACCTATCATCAACAATAACACCAAGATACCTTATATAGAGTCGACATATTCCAGTTTCTATAGATTTATTACTTAGTCAAGGAACAAAGGGAAATAATATTTTAATACCAAGCATAATAGGGTCATATTTTTTAAAATATCAAAATAAACCAGCCAAGTTTATTACAAAATTTATTTTAATATTTGTTGATGTTTCAATGTCTTGCTTATTCACAACTTCACCACCATTCCAGGACATAATATATTTATTTTTCTATTTTATAAAGTTTATCGTAATTTTATCCCCATCATAAATTACAAGTATTCTTCAAACTTCAAGGCTTATTTCTCACATTATTGAAAAATAAATAAACTCTCTAAACACAGTTTCGCTTACCCCTGGTTAACCATATTCAATAAATTAAGAAGAAAAAATATTTTTTAAATTATTTTTTCAAGTATATAAACAAATCATATTTGATACATTCACACTTATTTTATTTACACAGTAAGTTCTTGAGAGGAAATCACTGAGAGTGTCCTCTGCTTGATGCAAATAAACATAAATAAAATGAAATTGAAAGTTTTTGTGCCGAGGGTAGCAGAATTTGTATATATTGAAAGAGACAATAAAAGAGTGTGTCTTCTGCTGAAATTATAAATTTTATTTATAACGAGACTATAGTTTCGAGGGCTTTACCCTCTTCATCAGTCTATTACAATTGATTCACAGGAATTAATGTATGAATGGATAGTGACTATAGTTTCGTTATAAATAAAATTTATAATTCTATCAGAAGACACTCTTTTTATTGTCTCCTTCAATAAATAAAATGAATATAAACTTTATTTTGGATGGCTTGGCCTTAATCTTATAAATATTAAATTAGTTATTGTATGCAAGACTTATTTATTACCTTGGAATGAAGTGGTTCATTAAACTTTCATCAAGCAGAGGACAGCCTCATTGATTTTCTCTTAAAAAATCAACTCTTAATACTCTCAACAAGAAAATCTTTTCAAAGTTTTTGTTTACTTTTTTGTGTATTTTTTTGGACCATACTTCCAGATCTTTCATATAACTATTATGAAGTGCTCGGTCACTTATTTAATTATTATTTAATTAAATTAAATTAGAGAGCATGATTGTCTTTCGATGCGGCCTCCTTGTGATTGCGCTCTGGCGTAAAGAACAAATAATTTTCAACCTTTGGGTTTGTGGTCAATTGGGAGGCGTTTGAATATAGTTGATTAATCATTAAGTAATGTTTTTGTTTTTGAAAATATGTGATTTTTAAACCCACTTTTCATTTATTTAAGTCCAACTTTTCTAATTTTTTATTATAATTTATTCTTATAATAAATGAGCCTAATAACTAGCTACCTCAACAAATACTTGAAACATTCACACTTATTATCTACACAGTAAGTTTTTGAGACGAAATCACTGAGAGTGTCCTCTGCTTGATGCAAATAAACATAAACATATATAAACTTTATTTTGGATGGCTTGGCCTTTATCTTATAAATATTAAATTAGTTATTGTATGCAAGACTTATTACTTTGGAATGAAGTGGTTCATTAAAACTTTCATCAAGCAGAGGACACCCTCATTGATTTTCTCTTAAGAAATCAACTCTGATACTCTCAACAAGAAAATCCTTTCAAAGTTTTTGTTTGCTTTTTTGTGTATTTTATTGGACCATACTTCCAGATCTGTCATATAACTATGTATTATAAATTGCTCGATCACCTATTTAATTATTATTTAATTAAATTAAATTAGAGAACATATGATGTCTTTAGACACGGCCTCGTTTTGACTGCGCCACGGAGTAAATAAAAAAATCATTTTCAACCTTTGGGTTTGTGGTCAATTGGGAGGCTTTTGAATATAGTTTATTAATCATTAAGGTAGTTGTTTCACCATATGCGTTTTCTTAGAATTTTTTTGAAATTTATATTGATTATTATTTAAATACTTTAAAACGAAATTGATCAACATTATAGTTCAGGAGATATTAAATTCCAAAGATACGAGTTTTTCAGATTCTTATACATTGCACTATAGGGGATATCGGATAGTTTACATACATATTTAATTATAATTAAGAAACTCTTCTTACCATTGTTATAAAAAACTAAACCAACATTAAACAATAACTAATACATTTTTTAAGAAAATTTAAATTCATAGTTCCAACACTGTTTCTGAGATAATAATGAAAAATGTATAATGAAAAATTTACACTAAAAACAAGCTGGCAACAATGCATTTATTTAATCTAAAAAGAGGGTTAATTTTAGAACTTTTTTTGACGTGTTTTCATTTCAGTCAGCTTTCAATCGCTTATTAAGAAATTTTTGTTTTATAAATCTTCCTTTATAATGTACTTTATCTGACATTTCTATGATAAAATATATACAAGCTCGGACAGTGTATCAATGGTATTTAATTTGAATTGGAGTGCGATGAGAGTGTATGGTGGGTTTATTTTTAATTTTTATTTGTTTTTTTAAATAGAAAATAAGAGATGAAATTTTCGCTATGCACCCTCATTGCATTCCATAGTTTATTGCTCTCCTTTATAACACATACATAATTTTCGGCAACTTCCAAGTATAAATATCTTTTCTTTATTCCAGCCCTTTGTCCCCTACATCTGTTCTTTCTGCTCTAAGGCCATCCCTATGATAATTCTTTCATATTTACACTAAGTCATAAATAACTGTCCATCATATTAAAAATTAAAATAAATTCTGTTCAAAATATCATATTATCTTTAGTCAATGTTCTCCTGACGATGAGTTAAGAGCTCGAAATATATAGAGTAAACTAAAAAAATCTTTGTATTTTAATTTTTCTCCTTGTGAAACACCACCAACTCCAACCTCATTTAATTTTAACAATATTTCACTATAAACCAACATCGCGTTCCCTAAATTTGATCGGACAGTGTTGCTAGATTTGTCAAACGAGCACGGGATTGGCTTGTAGTGGTACATAAACAGCAAAAAGTTTTGGGCTTATGAATTATGAATCCTTATTGTCTGTCTAGCGTTAACTTTTTGCTAGAATTGTCGCGAAACAACTACCTTAATGTTTTTGTTTTTGAAAATATGTGAATTTTAAACCCACTTTTCATTTATTTAAATCCAACTTTTCTAATTTTTGATTATAATTTATTCTTATAATAAATGAGCCTATAATAACTAGCTACTTCAACAAATATTTGACCTAATGAATATTGGATTAAACCATCGAAACGTTGACAAATATTAAATTTTTTTAATAAACTTAGCTACCTTTTTTTATTTTTTACCTCTTAAATATTTTTATTTGTTCAAGATTATACTTTTCAAGGTCTTAGACTTTCATCTTCAGTCTAAATAAATATTTCAATGAATTAGCTAAGTATTTGCATTCTTCCCAAAAGAATTAAATTAAATTGTTACCAAAATTCTTTTAATACATGTGAAATATTCAAATTAGAGTCAAGATGAAAGCCCTTTGGAACTATAGATTCAAGTAAATAAAAAAATTTATAATTATTTATTCAAAGGTTATATTTTAATTTAATGAAATTATGAAAAACAATTCACCCAATATTATTTCTATTTATTTAAATATTAGTCATGTTTCAATAGACATTGCTCTTTTCTTATTTTTTTTCAACATTATTCATTTGATCCTTATGTGCAATATATCCGAATAAAATTATCTCTAAGGGCCAGTATGTCGGTTGGTAAAGTCTTTGTTAAAAAACCTTAGAATTCACTTTGTCGCCGGCGGGATGGCCAATCAGATGACACGCACTTTCAGTTGTATGTCGGTTGGTAAAGTCTGTTGACAAAGTGTAAAACCTTAGAATTCACCCTGTGTCTGGCGGGATGGCCAATCAGATGAAAGTGCGTGTCATCTGATTGGCCATCCCGGCGGGCACAAGGTGAATTCTAAGGTTTTACACTTTGTCAACTTTTACAAAGACTTTACCAACCGACATACAACTGGCCCTAACACACTCTCTCTCTCTGCACTTTAAATAAAATTTAATTGAAAGGATTTTATTTTGCTGAGAGTAGCAAAGTTGTTGATTGAAACTATAGTCTCAAACAAATTATTTTTTCTGGCTGCTTTTCCTCTTAACTTAAAATAAAGCCACATCTTCATTTTATTTCCATAATGAGGTTCTTTCGCGACAATCCACACAAAAAGTTTTAGCCTCGTAACCACTCTATAAATATGAACGGAACTAAAATTTTAGGTTATGTTTTTTTAAACGTGACTGTACACTCACACTACGAAATCTCTATATGGATACACACATACTAGCTGGGTCATTTCCAAGCCATTGTGCTTATACCCCCTCCACTAAAAATAATCGCCCAAACATGTTTTTTTTGTTTTTTATCAAAACTACATGGTAAATAATTTCAATTTTTTTTTAAGTTACTCCGAATATATTATTCTTACAAATATTAGTTTTTCATCAAGATGGTGAAAGTACTTTAATGAAAAAAAATAAAATAATGATCATATCCCCACTCTCTCCCTATCTACCCTATGTAAAAAATGTCATTTTTAATTGCAATTATTTCATGTTTGGTCTGGGATATCGTCTTCAAATTTTAACAATATGTATATTATGCTTTTAATGACTTATATTCCAAGTTTCAAAGACTTCTTGAATTTTTGCATTTGTGAAAGAACTACCTTAATATATCATAGATCTGAATAACATCTCATTCTATGTGCCTGTCATTGAATTATTTTTGTACCTTAAAAATTAAGTCTTTTATTTAAATTTTATTTTCTTGCATGGCGAGAAAATGAATAGAATTTTGAAAGAAATGTTTTATAAAAAACAATTAGTTTAGAGACTGAAGATAATTCTATAAAATATCGAAACCTTCAAAACTAATAATTACTGTGTTTATTTATTGATCGAAACCACAATATTTCCTTTAAAATTTAAATTGTACATTTGATCCATATGTTTGAATTATTATTATTAAAAAAAAAAAAAAATGTTAAAATTGAAATTAATTTTATTTATTGACTTTTATATTTTTTAGGAAACTAGTGAAGGTAAAACGAAAGTGATCGAAAGATTCGACTGCAGTGGAGCTGGTGATGTCGATACAAGTACGATTGTTCGAGCCAAGGATGGAGAAATTAAAGGGCTTACTGGTAGAAAACTCAAGGTATACTAATTAACGATATTTAAAAAAATATATATCACATACTACTAAAGGGCATTTGTGCATGTGTCTGTTTGTAACTACCTACCGCCCGTCCCCCAGGCGCTGGGAGGTGGGTCCAGGGGAAAGGTGGGTGTGCACGGGTGAGGGGTCCAGGGGTGGAGAGTCAGGGAAAAGGTGGGTGTCTAGGGGGCTACTAAAGGACATTTGTCCCTGTCTGTATGTATCTATGTTTCTATGTCCGCCTCCCAGGGATGTGGGGTCCAGGGGGCTACTAAAGGGCATTTGTGCCTGTGCCTTTACCTAGGGGGTAGGTTTACTGGGGTGGAGGGTGATCAGAGGCCGGGGAGAAATTCCGGGGTTGGGGAGAGGGTCAGTGGGATGGCGAGAGGGAGTGTTCAAGTGACGGGGGTCCAGGTGGCGAAGCCCCTTGGCTAGCAAGAGGCCCACCAAAGGCGGGCCTTGCAGCTAGTATATATATAAAATCATTTGTTCTAAGACTTTTGGTTAATAATTTAATGAAATAAAAAGAACGAGACTGTTTGTTATTAAAAAGAAATCACGAGAGGTTGTCATCTAGTGTCGGGCTTCTGGCCTGAATTACGCTGGTTCGAGACTGAGTCTTGGCAGATATTTGCAGTCGCCTCCTCTTGGAAAGCAATGGCAACCTACCAAGAGTATAATTGCCTAGTAACCTCTCCAAACTAGCCGTTCGGAACCGGCGTTAAAAAAGTAGGTCCCGTATATCTGTGTAAAAACAGTTAAACACACACACACTCAGCACAGGTATATGTGGAGAGGAGCCCAAACGTCAGGGAGACCTGAAATGGCACTTAAAGACGAAGATACACTTGCTAGTCAATTCATGCATTTACTAAGGTTAACAGTAAAAGCGTGAAAAAAATAAACACGGTTACTATGTTTTGATTAATGAGTGTATGCATCCACTACCATGGTTATTGTACATAGGTATGTTCACAAATCAAATAACATAATCTCAATTTTTTTATTTTAAACATTTACAATATTTTAGATTAAAAATATTCTTAGTTCGTCTTTTAGTTCTAATATGTTTTAGAACTTTCCCTCGCGAAAGCCATCTTATTTATTTCTGTATGATATAGCAAACTTTCATGATCCGATCCCATTTTTTTGCATAAAATGCGAAATAATCTTGTTGAACTCGCTTGGCGTTTGACATAATTTACTATTGTTGACACATTTAACAACACTTGATATATGTAGTTCACTTCCCATTTTTTAAAAAACTAAATTTTCTCTGTGGATAATGCAATGCACATGTCTTGCATTTGGGCAATTTTTTTTTACCTCAGAAATAAATCCTGAAATCTTTCCGGTCATTGCTGCTGCACCATCAGTGCATACGCATTTTTCCCATGCTAGCTCTAATTTTTGAGAAAAATTCATTTACAGTGTTAAAGATATCAACGTATTTAAACGTATTTAACAATAATAATTTATTTGTTACATTTGTGACTCTTCGCGGCCCCCCTGCGGGTTATCCATGGCCACCTAGGGGGCCGTGCCCCACTATAAGAAGCATTGGTGTAGGGAAGGAGTTGGCAACCTGCGGCTCGCGAGCCGCATGCGACTCTTTCGACCTCAAGATGTGGCTCTCCAGTTCCATGCTCAAATATTAATAATTATTTTTGCAACGAAATTTTCTCTGGAGAGAGACGGACTGGTAGAAATTTTAATTGAATGTAATGGAAGGCAGCCCAGAGGTAGTGAGGAAAGAAAAAATTAACACATATCAAATAAGGTGTAATTTATTGGAATCCTTCCTCCTTTCCTTTCAAACCGACGTTTCGGAGGATTTTTCCCTCCTTCATGGTTTCAAAGGGTCAATGAATGAAACAAATAAAATGTTTCCTTCTTCTCTCCACAGTAGTGTTCAAAAACTTTCTTCATTTTTAACATTTTCAACATTTTTTTTCCTCCTTTTCTTAATTAAGAAAAGGAGGAAAAAAAATTGTTTTTCTATGCCTTTGTTAAAAATGAAGAAAGTTTTTGAACACTACTGTGGAGAGAAGAAGGAAACATTTTATTTGTTTCATTCATTGACCCTTTGAAAGAAACCCTGAAGAATGAGGGAAAAATCCTCCGAAACGTCGGTTTGAAAGGAAAGGAGGAAGGATTCCAATAAATTACACCTTATTTGATACGAGTTAATTTTTTCTTTCCTCACTACCTCTGGGCTGCCTTCCATTACATTCAATTAATAATTATATTATTTTATTTTCAAAACAAGTTATGAGCCAAATTTAACCAAACTTTCAAAAGGCATCGAAGGCCAATGCTCCCATTGATGTAACTATTTATTATTCAATAATTATAGTTATATTATTTGATTACTAATTTTATTAATCTAGAAGAGCTAACTAAAATACTTTAATATGTTTTTTGCGAAACATTTGTATGTTTTTATATGAATAAATATTATTTCATATTTAAAGCTATTTATTTTAAATCAAAAATCAAATTTATACCTAATCCTAATCGAATACCATAATATTGAAACAAAAATGTTAGTGGCTCTTTAAAAATTGGGAAATTTTGTAAATTGTAACTTTTGGCTCTTCCGTCTCAAAAGATTCCCGATCCCCGGTATAGGGCAATCGAACCCGAGAGCCAAAAATATCAATCCAGACTTTCGATAAAGTCAGTCATAAAATTATTTTAGAAAAATTAAACTCGTCAGGGTTGTCTGTTAAGTTAATTAAATTTATTCGGTGTTTTCTTAGGGATAGAACTCAAATTGTAAAAGTGGGTAATGGTCTGTCTGATAGAGTAGATGTCACGTCTGGGGTGATTCAAGGTAGTGTTCTGGGTCCTCTTCTTTTTCTTATATATGTAAATGATTTGCCTTCTATCGTGCAATCATCTATTAGGCTTTTCGCGGATGATTGTGTCGTATATAGAGTAATTGATAATGATTGTGATAGCCTTACTTTACAGAATGACCTGGATCAAATTGAAGGATGGTGTAGATCCAATTCAATGGAACTAAACCATTCCAAGTCAAATTTGGTTAGAAATCTGGTTAGTCCTCAAAATTATTACATTGGTGGAAATATTATCAATGAATCTAAATTTTATAAATATTTAGGCATACATATTCAGGCAAATTTAAAGTGGGATATGCATATTAGTTATATAGTCAATAAGGCTTATAGGAAATTGGGGATGTTTGGTAGAATTTTGAAGGGTACATCTAGAGAAGTCAAGTCAAAAGTTTGTTTAACTTATGTAAGACCTAATTTAGAGTATTGTTCTGTGGTTTGGGACAAACATCCACAACGATTAGAGAGAAAAATTGATATGGTACAAAGGAGGGCGGCTAGATTTGTTTTTGGTAAATTTGATAGGTTTAGTAGTGTCACTTCAATGATTAATGAATTAGGATGGTCTAGCTTATTGGAGAGAAGGGAATGGGCTAAATTGAAAGTGATTTTCAAAGCCTATGAGGGTTTTAGGAGTTGGGAGGAAATAACGAATAGATTTCAGGAACCAAATTATTTAGGTAGAGCTGATCATAGAAAAAAGATTCGTAAGCCAAGATTCTTGAAAAATATCGGTTTACATTCAATTGTAGGATCTGGCATTGATTTGTGGAACAATCTGTCTGTTACTACTTGGGATTATAGTCCTCTGCCCCCTATGATTAAATCAATTATAAATTTTGTCAAGTCCTAATGTCCTAGAGTTGTGCAAAATTTTATTTAGTTCTCACAAGCAGAGATTAGGTGAGGTAGAGAAAGGTCATACCATCCTTGTTAAGGTTTTGACCAGGTTTCCTTAACAACTTATGGCAAATGCCGGGATGGCTAATGCGTCGCTTGCTCCTGGTATCGGGTTTTTGCGCGGAATTTTTAAATTACTTTTTGTTTTTTGATGGAAATCTATGGTCATGTTATTTATTAATGAGCATACATTTCTATTTTTTTTATTTTTTATTTTTTTTTTTTTACTTGTTTATTATTTTTTAAATTGTTGTAATTAATTTGTATTGATG